>CM076579.1:1162830360-1163430360 GCA_034641835.2 Pinus albicaulis | reverse complement strand
TTGTGCTGCTACTACAACTTGTACTGGAAAATACTGCTACTCTGAAGAAGAACCATGTGCGGAAGGCTGCTGGAGTGCTCAGAAAGATCCGGGATTTTAACCACGGACTCTACTCAAAAAACCTAGAAATTGTTTGGCCAGATTTTAACTTTGGATTTTCGGCCCTTTTTAGGTGGCACAGTGCACCCCTGATGGATGAGTTACACACTCCTTGGATACAACTATTGATATGGGGCTGAAAGAATGATCTATCAGCTTAAATAGCACCCACTCAGCTCACTAACTGAAGGGTTGATCCTTTCTCCTGATCTCCAAGCTAGAAGCATGAGATATAGCTCCTCCTTTCTCTCCTCAAGTTGCAGTTGCAAACTGCACAAATACTGGACTAGACTGCGCTGTCAAGGAGGCTGGAGCTATAGCCTATTTTTTTATGATTAAAAAATTCTCACAGGTCATGTAAATGATCTCTCCAAAGTTAGGGAAAGACCCCTAATAGGATTCCAAGCTGAAATACTTGGAACTTCGTTCCTCCCTTAGATCTTCCTGGCTAGACTTCAAAATTCCTGAAGGAACTGCTACTACATGGGGGTGTAATATGAAGGTCTAATGTTAGATATCACAATGCTACTCCTAGAATACTGAAATGGAAGCTCAAGGTGAAGGAATGAATCCTCCACCGATTTCCTAGATGAAATGCTAGAAACTACCTTTCTCCTCTCAAACCCTAAGACATGAATGCATAATTCCTGAAGTTGTATATGAAGAAGAGAGGTGTTGAATGTGGCACCAATTTCAAATGATGAATAGATACTCAAACTAACCTTCCTGGAGTAGTATGTATTTTTTGGTTTATTTGGATTCAGATGAATTCAAAGTTGAGTGAGGTGTCTACGAATGAATATAGAAATGATTAAACATTTCTTAATTTTCTCATGAAAACTAAACCCTTCAACAAACAAATTAGATTTTATAATATAAGTCATTGTTCGTGTACTATCCCAAAATGGGAAAGACAGGAATATAAAACATATGCACAATTCCAACTACAATAAAATAATTATTTAACATGTAGAACTGAAAAATTGCCGGAATACATCAAAACATCATATATATGGGCAGAAAATAGTTGAACCATATCACTAAGGATCAACAACAAGGTAAGTACATAGTGCTCCAAAATGAATGCACTCAAGCCACAAGATGGCTGAAATACAATAAAGGAAACTACCACTTGAAATGTTGTGCTGCTACTACAACTTGTACTGGAAAATACTGCTACTCTGAAGAAGAACCATGTGCGGAAGGCTGCTGGAGTGCTCAGAAAGATCCGGGATTTTAACCACGGACTCTACTCAAAAAACCTAGAAATTGTTTGGCCAGATTTTAACTTTGGATTTTCGGCCCTTTTTAGGTGGCACAGTGCACCCCTGATGGATGAGTTACACACTCCTTGGATACAACTATTGATATGGGGCTGAAAGAATGATCTATCAGCTTAAATAGCACCCACTCAGCTCACTAACTGAAGGGTTGATCCTTTCTCCTGATCTCCAAGCTAGAAGCATGAGATATAGCTCCTCCTTTCTCTCCTCAAGTTGCAGTTGCAAACTGCACAAATACTGGACTAGACTGCGCTGTCAAGGAGGCTGGAGCTATAGCCTATTTTTTTATGATTAAAAAATTCTCACAGGTCATGTAAATGATCTCTCCAAAGTTAGGGAAAGACCCCTAATAGGATTCCAAGCTGAAATACTTGGAACTTCGTTCCTCCCTTAGATCTTCCTGGCTAGACTTCAAAATTCCTGAAGGAACTGCTACTACATGGGGGTGTAATATGAAGGTCTAATGTTAGATATCACAATGCTACTCCTAGAATACTGAAATGGAAGCTCAAGGTGAAGGAATGAATCCTCCACCGATTTCCTAGATGAAATGCTAGAAACTACCTTTCTCCTCTCAAACCCTAAGACATGAATGCATAATTCCTGAAGTTGTATATGAAGAAGAGAGGTGTTGAATGTGGCACCAATTTCAAATGATGAATAGATACTCAAACTAACCTTCCTGGAGTAGACATTTGAAGTCCCCCGTGGGTACGGGTGGGATTCCCTCTTCGGAACACGTGTGCTAAACAACAAAACAGATTTAGCTAAACAGCTGAAACATGCAAGGAATGTCAAAGGCCAATACAATATCAAATTACAGACTGATTATGCTTTGCTGCCCTCATCTTACTTATATGGTTGTGAGCCTTCCCTAGCCTTGGCCCACCTCATAACTACGCTGCACATGTGGCCACTAGTCTGCATGAAGACTATGTTGTCTCTCTATGATCTATGCATTTAATTTCCACTCCTCCATCATGTGTGCATTTAATGCACCACTTCCTCCATCACTGCATTGTTAATTCTCTATGATCTTACTTTTATTCCTCCACTATCTCCATCATCTTCCTCATTATTCTCCATAATGTCCACTCTTCCTTCATTATTGAGCTACTCCACTACTCCATGATGCTGATCTACTATCTACTAACCCATATTCACACAAAAAAAGAGGATTTTATTCATGTATGGGGTTTATGGGTCCCTCCACCCTTTTATTTACTTAACTAAGTAAGAAAAGTAAGAACTCTAATATTCCAATTAATTGATGGAAAATTGGGAATATTACAGTCCTCCCCGCCAAAATGTTGCTTGTCCTCAAGCAACTGCAAAAATGAATGCTACATCAATCCCTCTCCCTCCAAATGGCATCATCATATGGAAGGTATCCCCATCTGCTCCAATGTGTAATGAATTCCAAGCTCCATAGCTGCCTCCCTAGAATGTCTAAAATGACTTCCAACTGTATAGCTAGATGTGTCTCCTCATCAATGAACCTCCAAGTGCCAACCAACTATTGTTCCAGAGCCACTACTCTGCATGAGTCATACGAAGTGAAGTGATTCCTCCCCCCAAAGGAAAGCCCAAACTCATGAACTATCTCTCCAACCCATGCTACATGGAGTAGGATATACCTCTCCATGCTCCCATCATTGGCCCTATTGGCTCTGCTTGCTCCAAGCATCATCTCAACACTGTGAAAAGTAGGAAACATAGACATATGGGTTGACATGTGAAATATTGAGCCATACTCTCTCATTAATTGCCGCCACAACAATTCCTCTTGCTGCCATACCACCCCATCATCATACCAAGTATGGTGGCCATACTCTCCTAAAAGGATCCAACGTAGTAAGGCCTCCTATTGCCATCCCCCCTCCTCATCATGCAAGGTATGGGAGAAAGTTAGCCCATACTCTCCCAAGAGTAACAAAAGTAGCAATGACTCTTGCTACCACCTCACATCATCATTATGCAAGCCATGGAGCAACAACATACTGATTTACATGTAGGATGTCACATCAACCCAGCATAACCAAGCTCCCTGTCACCACATCATGTGAGTGCCATGAAATATTCCAAACAATAACATACCCATTGACATAGGATATGTCATGTGAAGGCCAAAATCTCTCAAAAGTAGCCGGTGCAACCATGTCTCCTGCTGCTGCATCACCTCAGTATTGTGCAAGGCATGGAGCATACCAATCTGAAATGTCGGGTGGTAACCATACTCACCCAAGAGAAGCCAACACAACCATGCTTCTTGCTACCCTGTGTCATAGATCTGAAAGTAGCTCACCAACCACTTGCTCATCATCCTCACCCATCCATCCAGCTGTGGGTGATGACTCATATCATGCTCCAATCTGAAATGTCGGGTGGTAACCATACTCACCCAAGAGAAGCCAACACAACCATGCTTCTTGCTACCCTGTGTCATAGATATGAAAGTAGCTCACCAACCACTTGCTCATCATCCTCACCCATCCATCCAGCTGTGGGTGATGACTCATATCATGCTCCAACTTGGTATCCACCCAATGGAGAATACCATCCTCCCCAATCTGATGATATTTGCATGCCATGCTATGTTGAAGTGCATCCTCCTTGAGGTTTCTCACTGAGAACCTCTCATGGATGACCCAGTAGAATCCATAAGATTTTGAATATGTTGTAGGAAAAAAATTCTCTTTGAGCTGTCAGCTCCTCATCAAGAAATATCTATCATAATAATGGGAGATGTTATCCATCACAAGATGTCTATCATCTACCATTTTCCTATCCAATGCTTCATGAGTTAAGTGGTCATTGGAATGCTCCAAGAATAGATGCCCCCCCAACTAATTAGTACTCCTCAGTGACAACGTTGCTGATATCCATGATGATGCATCTGCTTTCTCATGACCACACACAATGTTGAACTCATAGCCTGACATTGTATTGATTAGGACTATACTTATACCATCCTCTGAAACTCCACACTTTAACACAAATTTTGTGTGTAGCTCAACAATGAAAAAATGGGATGGCTATACATCTCCTCCATGAACAAGTCAAGGGTCCTCTGCATAGTGATAGTTTTCTGCTCTAAATCAGCAAGGTGCTCTAATCCTTGGTTATGCAATTTCCCTGATGGCATGATCTCACAAATTTAAAACTAAGGTGCTGAAATAAGATGGTATGTTAATGTTTGCAAACCTTGGATCATATGAAACTTAGGAACATCTTGCACAACTACAAGAGTTCCTCCAACTGGTGCAATGGATTCTTCAACAACTGGTAATGGTGGTGGTTTCTCCTCTTATACTGTACCAGTGTTGGTATCTTCCTCTTCTTCATGATGCATCTCCTGTATCATGCATGGGACTCGCAATGTCAAGTGCTCAAGACCATCTTGCAAAGATGCAAGTGCTCCTTCACCTGATGCAAGTACTTCTATAGTTGGTGGTGGTGGTAGTTGCTCGTCTTCCAGAGTGATAGTGCTGACAAATTCCTTTGGCTCCTCATGTGATTTCCCCTCAATGTGGGAAAATGTCTCTATGGAAAGTGTTTCCAATTTTCTTCTATCAAACTTCCTTGTCACCCTTTGAGTGAAATCTGCCATTAGGGGAATTTTGAGGTCTAAAATGGGCCTCCTAAGAAAAATTTACAACAAAAATAAACTTTATAAGAACCAATAGGATTCAATATGATGATGTCAACCATGGGGGATGATTCACCATTTTTAGAGTAAAAAAGTAAAAGTATTAAAATAAAATAAAATAATAAAACTACTCTTTCAACTCGTATTTTCAATTTATCTCCCTAAAGTTTTACTCAAATTTCAAGCAGGAGTACTCGTTGGATGAAAAATTTAATTCCTCATCCAAGGAGGACCAATGTTGCAAACTTTTGACGGACCCTACTACACGAAAAATGATAAATACATGAAAAAACTTGTTTACAATCACATTTTTCATGTATTTCTCATTTTTCATGTAGAAAGATCCATCAAAAGTATGCAACATGGGTACTCTTTGGATGAGAAATCAATTTATGCATCTAACGAGTGTTTCCACTCAAAATTTGAGTAAACCCACAGGGAGATAAGTTGAAAATACAAGTTGAAAAAATAGTTTTTCCTTCTTTCCCTCTAAAATTTGATTGTGCAATCAAATCTTGTTTTATTATTTCCTCTATTATTTTATAATTTCCTTATGAGGCCCATTTTAGACCCCAAAATTCCCCTAATACATAAGCAATCACTCTTGCATGTTTGATATGGCTGAACCTCCAATCCTTTGCTTAACCCTCAAGGTGCAGTGCTGCAATCTCAACAACCTCTCTTTCTGCTACTGTATGTAGCAAGAAGAATGCATCTAAATTCTTCCTCCAAGCCTTTTCTGTGCTTGTGGATGATCCATCAAAAGTAGGGAAAAATAATCTATGGTGCCTTTTTCTTCTATCGTTGTTGCGGGATCTCCTTTCTTCTTTGAGTTGTAAAAAACTGTTGGAGAGTTAGATTCTCCTTGAATGCTCTAGAATATTATTTTTACTCTGCAAGATATTTACTTAGAGTCTCATGCTCCAAGTTTCCTCCATATCCATGTCATTCACCTTCCTCTTCAAAGAAAGTGGACATAGTAGTTTTTGTTGAGCTCTATTCATTGCCAGTTTCTTCTGTTACTGAGAGGAAGTGCTTGGACCTTCCTCATTCTGAAACCCTCTTGAGGTTTCTCTTTTCCTTCCCCTTCTCATTTATTTAATATTTTTGGATAGATCCCACATAGATCCAAAGAGAAGTGTGGAAAAACTTAATCCTTCCGCTATTGAATAATTTTCCTTTTTCTGCCTCTTCTTATTATTCTTATGATGTCCTAGAGTGCCCACAAATGAGCCAAAGATCATGTTCTAATACCACTATAATATACCAAAATGGGAAAGAGAGGAATATAGAACATATGCACAATTCCAACTACGGTAAGATAAGAATTTAACATGTAGAACTGGAAAAATACCAGAATACATCAAAACATCATACATATGGACAAAAAAAAAAATGAACCATATCATTAAGGATCAACAGCAAGGTACGTACACAGTGCTCCAAAAGGAATGCACTCTAGCCACAATATGGTTGAAATACACTAAAGGAAACTAGCACTGGAAATGTTGTGTTGCTACTGCTGCTGCTATTGGAAACTACTGCTACTCTAATGAGGAACCATGTGTGGTAGGATGCTTGAGTGCTTAGAAAGATCCAGGATTGTAACCACAAATCTACTCAAAAAACCCAGAAAAACCCAGAAATAGTTTGGCCAAATTTTAACTTTGGATTTTCAGCCCTTTTTGGGTGGCACATTACACCCCTGTTGGCTGAGTTACGCACTCCCTAAAGAAAACTATTGATATGGGGCTGAAAGAATGATCTATCAGTTGAAATAGCACCCACTCATCTCACTAACTAAAGGGCCTATCCCTTCTCCTGATCTCCAAGCTACAAGCTTGAGATATAGCTCCTTTCTTTGCTCAAGTTGCACCTATAAACTACACAAATGTTGGACTAGACTATGCTGTCAAGGAGGCTGGAGATTTAGCCTACTACTGGATGATGAAATAATTCTCATAGCTCATGCAAATGATCTCTCCAAAGTGAGGGAAAGACCCCTCACAGGATTCCAAGCTGAAATACTTGGAACTTCCTTCCTCCCTTAGATCTGCCTGGGTGGATTGCGCAATTCCTGAAGGAAATACTGCTGCATGAAGGTGTAATATGATGGCCTAATGCTAGATATCACAATGCTATTCATAGAAGACTAAAATGGAATTTCAAGGTGAAAGGATGAACCCTCCCCCGGTTTCCTAGCTGAAATGCTAGAAACTACCTTCCTCCTCTCAAACCCTAAGACATGAATGTGTAATTCCTAAATTTGTATATACATAAGAGAGGGGATGAATGTGGCACCAATTCCGGATGATGAATAGCTACTCAAAATAACCTTCCTAGAGTAGGCACTTGAAGTCGCCTATGGGTAATGGTGGGATTCCCACTCGGGAACACCCGTGTGCTAAAAAAAACAACAGACTTATCTAAAAAGCTGAAGCGTCCAAAGAATGTCAAACAAAAATACAATATCAAATTACATACTAATTTTATTTGCTTCCCTCATCTTCCTTATATGGTTGTGAGCCTTCCCTATCCTTGGCCCACCTCGTAACTGCGCTGCACATGTGGCCACTAGTCTCCATGAAGACTACGATGTCTCTCCATGATCTCTTCATTTACTTTCCACTCCTCCATCATGTGTGCATTTAATGCACCACTTCCTCCATCACTGCTTCATTAATGCTCTATGATCTTACTTTTATTCCTCCACTATCTCTATCATCTTCCTCTTTATTCTCCATAATATCCACTCTTCCTTCATTAATGAGTTGCTCCACTACTCCATGATGCTAATCTACTATCTACTAACCCAAATTCACACAACAAAAGTTGATTTTATTCATATATGGGGTTTATGGGTCCCTCCACCCTTTTATCTAATTAACTAAGTAATAAAAGTAAGAAACCTAATATTCCAATTAACTAATGGAAAATTGGGAATATTACAGTCAATGGTAAGAACATTCATCGATCTATTGTGGAAGAGGGAACCTCGACCTACATTATGTCCATGTCTTGTTGGAATTCGATTGGTTTGCCTCAACTGAGTCAATCAACCACCACATTGAAATAATTTGATGGAAGAACGTACAAAACTTGTGGGATTTTAAATTCCCTTCAATTAGAATTAGGGGGAAAAATTGTTTCCATAGAAGTTGATGTTATTGATGGACCTCTCGAATATAATCTTGTATTGGGAAGTACGTTGGTTTAGGCCATGGTTACCATCATTTTGAATTAATTTTGTATTATTTTCTTTCCTCGTCAAGGTAGGATTGTGGCCATAGACCAAGTCACCTTTTTCACCTTTGGTTCTTATGTTATTGGAATTGTCCCTCTTGTAGGGGAAAATTTACAATCCTATAAACATATTGGAGTTGGATTGTGGAAGGATTTTATGCTCATGGGAACCTTTTCGTTCCTGCCTCCTTTCCTTCCCAAAAACTAACCTTCAGTTGCTTATATCAACTTAATATCATCATCTACTATCATGACTTGTCTATGGATTTTACATGATGAAAATGACATCCAATGTTTTGACGACCAAATTCCTCTTAGCCCCATTGAGATAGATTACAAAGCCATTTATTCAACTTGTGTGGCTTATACCTTCTCTTCAATCAATTAGGTACATATATCACTGGATTATGACACGTCTTCTGATCCTTTTTATTGCGTATTCCCTTTATATGAGAGCATCATGGAGATCATTATGCCAGATGATGATTCGTGGGTAGAAAATTCCCATCGTTCCTCCTTACCAGATTCAATTGATGATAATATCAGTGATGTATACTTACCTAATTTTTTCAAGCCCTTTACGAATTGAGTCTCCATTCACGAGGTTGAATTTGAAAATAACCTTTTGAATATAGAAGAAAATATACCTCTCAATATATCTATTAAATGAGGTATTTTCTAAAATATATACATTGGAGAATATTTTTCTCCATTTGAGATTGAGATCTATAGAGCCTTATTTCATGAGTTTTTATATTTCTTTTCTAGGAATCGACCCAAATATAGCAGTGCACAAGATTAAGATGTATCTTGATGGAAAACTCGTATGGAAGTGTCTCTATCTCATCCATCCCAAGAAGGTTGTTGGGATTAGGACTTAATTTTAAAAGCTTCTTTGGGTTGGTTTCATATCACTACAAGGAAAAGACCCTCTAGCGGATTTTTTTGAGGAACCCCTTATAAAAATACCTCGAACATCCGTTTCTAGTGGAGGTACCTAGAGGAGGATGACGGGTGGAGGTTTTTATAGATGTATTTTGTCCGGTGCTCTTATCACCGAAAAATGCACCGGTGCGTTCAAGACGACATAGCACTGGTGCGGTTAAAAATTGGAACACTGGACACTGTGCGCTCCATACACACCCACATGGTGCGTTGTAATTCTGTAGAGTACCAGTGTGGAATCAAGAAAACGCACCGGGGCATCCATAAAACGTGCACACCTGTAGATGGTTAAATAACAAAAATAAGGGCAAAAAAAATGCATAAAACATTGGCACACTGGAAACCGTGCGCTCCGTACAGACTCGCCCGATGTCTTTTATTAAGGAATAGCATCGGTGCGTGTCAACTCGTCAGCACTGGTGTCTCATAAAAAGCGCGTGGAAAAAAACCACCAGGGTCGGAATGAGTGAAATGCATCGGTGCCCCATAAATTCCACGCACCAGAAAAGGGTTAAAAAAACCAAATTATGCCCAAAAAACCACACAAATCATTGGTTCACCGAACAATGTTCCTGGTGCATATTTTTACTGTAGAGCACCAATGCGTTACTTCTAAGCTGCCCCGGTGTCTCATAAAAAGTGTGCGAAACAAAAACTGCCAGGTGTGGAATGACTGAAATGCACCTGGGCTCCCGTAATACTGCGCACTGGAAAAGGGTTGAAAAAAAACAAAATTACGGCCAAAAAACCGCAAATATCATTAGTTCACCGGAAAATGTTCCCGGTGCATCTTATTACTATAGAGCACTGATGTGTTACCGCTAAGTCACCCCTGTGTCTCATAAAAAGTGTGCGGAATAGAAACCACCCAGTGTGGAATGGTCGAAACGCACCGGGGCCCCATTAATGCCACACACCAGAAAAGGGTTAAAGAAAAACAAAATTATGGCCAAAAAACCGCACAAATCATTGGTTCACTGGAAAGCATGCCCGGTGCATCTTATTACTATAGAGCACCGATGCGTTACTACTAGGCTGCCCCGATACCTCCTAAATGTGCGCGAAAATAGAAACCGCCCGAGGCGGCATAGTGCAGATGCACCGGTACGCCAATAAAAATACCCCGCACCAGAACAGGGTTAAATAAAAAAAAATTACAATAAAAAAAATGCATTTTTCACTTTTGTCAGTGATACAGAGCTCTCAAGCACCCATGCAAGTTATCCTTATTTGAACCGCACTGACATCCGTGCTCCCATTGCACTTATTGCACGCACTGCTGCTGTGCATTGCCACCAATCTCTAGCTTGAATTTTATAAAACAGTGGACAAATTTTCTTTTGCAGATTGTACAACCAATATGCCTCCTCGACGGGTAAATGTACAGGTATTTTTCTTGTTTTTCCATAATTAAACCTTTTTAGCGTATTAGAATTTGAAAAAAACTTAAAATTAACCATTAAAAAAAAAAAAATTGTCGTGCAGTGCGCTCGAGCTTTTTGTAATTGTAATTGTAATTGTACGTGGAATTGTAAAATTGTAATTGTAATTTAATTGTAATTGTAATTGTAATTGTATGTAAAATATTTGTAAAATTTTAATTGTATTAATGTGAAATGAATTTATTAAAATTTTTAAATTTGTAAATTTTAAATAATTGTAAAATAATAAATCTAGAATAATATGATTTACTGTAACATAATAAAGTTTAGAAAATAATGCAAATAAATTCTTGTACTTTAGAATAATAATTATTTTATTATGATCTTAGAGAAAAAAAAAAAGAATTAATTTATACAATATGTCATTGTTTTCGAGATCAACATAATACCAAATTATCAAGTGAATTATTGTTTTTAACATGAACACAATGAAAATTACCAATTAATTCAAAATACATATTATATTAATATTTCAAAAAACCCATCTTAAAAAGTATAAATATTGATGAAATAACACATGTACCATATCACTCTCGGCTCTCATGATCACCCTCATTATCTTCTAGCTCGTATGACATGATAACACTATTGTTCTAAAAAATATGTTTTGATCTAGGGTCATGTGTCAATACGAACCACCAATCCCTGTCCAACACATCTGGGTTAGACAACACTTGGTTGCAGTGTTTAGGGAGAACATAGGGCTCCTTAGCTTCATCCCACATCTTTCTAGACTTGATACATATCAACGTACTATCGCGATCTTCCTTTACATTATTCCGATCAAAGGTGTCCCACCACTTGCACCTTAAAATAACACATTGGAAAGAAGAAAAATCCACTTCAATGATCTCTTGTATCTTTCTGACGTAATCTAACGTCCCTCGTACTAGTTGTTGATCATGGTAGCCAGATCAACTAGATTGATTGAACTCGACTTCCACTCCACAGTCTTCTGTGATGTTTCGAACATCAAAATTTTCTGTGCAAAAATGGTGTCCATATGCCCACATAGATGGGAACAAATGCACCTATTATAAAAAAGTTAAAAAAATCATAGTGTCATGTGTCTTATAAATAATAATCCAATAGTAGTTAAAATATGAAATGTAGATGTATTAATATAAGTTTCAAATTTACATATAAATTAAAAAGATTATTACCGATTTGTTGCACCTAATCCCTATGTTTAGCGCATCCTCTTCAGCACGCGGGTAATTACCGATAACACCGTATTTCTCTCTAACTTGGTCAGCAACCCAACTGTTGGGGCATATTTTTGGCATATTTTCTTTTAAATGATCGGGATAAGGCACACTTCTACCATTCAACCGTCTAAATTATTTCTTGTCACTATCCAATTTCATCCTGTTTTGTTTGTACAATGCGACCCATGGTTGTGTCGCTTCAGAATTGTAAAGAATGAATTTATTGATTGCTTCAATTTATGCATTCGCTGATGAAATAAAACCAACATTATATAGTACTTAGAGATCAAAATATACATTATATCGAATTTCAACATAAATATTAATTACTTTTTGTAAATTTGAAAAATGATAAGTCACTTACTCTTTATCAAGCATTTTTTTCCACTCGTTTGGAGCAACTCTCCTTCTCTTTTGTCTTCATCCATTTGATCGTCCCAAATCACTGCACCTGGTCTGTTGTCGATCTGCGTGATGTACTCACTGGCATAGTAGAAAGAATCATACGATATGTACCCCTCTGCCGTAGACCCCTCGGGTTTTGCCCTTTTTCGAACAAAACCTTTCAATTTCTTCATGTACCTCTCTAAGAAGAACATCCAATGACAAGAAACAACCCCAAATAATTTAACCTCATCTACCAGGTGGATTAGAAGATGAACCTGTAAGTCCATGAAACTTGTTGGCAGTTCCTTCTCAACAATATAAACAATATCAAATATCTCTTGACGCCACCGTTGAATGCTAGCCACATGAATCTCCTTTGAAGTGATCCAACATAGAAATGCAGATAATTTAGATATGGCACATCCTAGGTCTTGAGGGAATTCATGTTTCACATGCCCATGCACAAACAAAGGATAATGACACTGCAAAGTTATAAACACATGCAATAATATAAAAAATTAGTTATGTTTTATGATCCCCGCATGGGATAAAATTGATTAATATAACAAATAATAAAATCATGCTTTTGACATTATACGTACTCTTATAAGATTCAAATGGTCATGCAATTTCAACCTCGAAAAATGGTCATGCACGGTGAAGCAGCGCTGTAGTGAAGACCCGTATGAAGTTGGCACCCTCACATCCATTATAACTTCCTTTGCCAAAGATATATAATTTTTTTAAAAATCCATGGGACATCACCTTCTTTAAAAAACCATGAATTAAAGGAACCATCGCTTGCCTATGATCCTATACTTTCTAATCGTCTTGGCCAATTGAAGTAATAAGATCTTTCCTAACAACCATTGTGTCACTTTTTTTCAATGATATGTGCCTCCATAAAGAAGTTGAAACATTTTTAAATATATGCATGGGATCTAATAACTGGGAAATCCTAAGATGCTCCCAATATGGGAGGTCATAAAAGATAGATTTCCTTTTCATCCCAACGGGAAATTTCTCAACATAGGTGTTGAAGAAATCTGGATCATCGAACTTAGACTCCCCATTTGAATCGAACATTTCTATGAACTCCTTCTCCTTCTCTCTCTCATATGCTATAAGCCATTCAATTGGTGTCATTATTGGAGGCCTTCGTGTTCTCTCTCGTTTACCATTGAAAGCAGATGTTTCTCTTCTGTAAGGGTGTTGTTTTGGTAAGAATGTCCTGGAGCAATCATACACTGGATTTCGTAGGTCCTTGGACCATCTAGCTTTCAAAGAAGGTCCACAACATTTACATCCGAAATACCCTTTTGTTACAAGACCCGCGAGATTATATTTGTATACATTAATTAATATGCATGGCACGTTAAATAATATCATGAAGATCAGAACAAATATTATTAAAATGAATTAAATAACTAATATGTGAAAGAATGAATATATATATATATATATATATATATATATATATATATATATATATATATATATATATATATATATATATATATATATATATATATATATATATATATATATATATATATATATATATATATATATATTCTAAGTAAAGCTAATTCTATTATATCATCAACAAAAAGTTACAGTGCACATCCTCATAAATTGAAAAGTCCATTTCAAAGGGAAAATTCACAAGCCTGCTACTTGGAGCTAGACTGCCACGAGAGGGGAAACCCGTCCTTATAAACCAAAAGAAATGAGGTGCCCTTGGTGGGAAACCAGCCATAATAGTATTCAAAATAAAGAAAAGGTAGCAAAAATTATTAGTTCGAAAAATCAAAATACTGCAAAGAGCTGAAGAGGATGCTCTAAGGAGAACCTTCATGCTTGTCATTGGAGGGAGATGCTTCATTAATAATTTGAAAAATGTAGCCATAATCCAGAGAGTGGAACCCAGGCCCAAAATCGTCATGCGGCGAGCAAGGAGAAGCAGGAAGTTCGAGGCCCTCCGTCGGAGTATCCAACCGAACATCGTCCTGCAGGGTGGCCCGAAGCTTTGAGGAGGCGCCCGAGCTGATGTCATCTATCTGCAAGGTGGAACCATGCACTTTCGGACCAAAAATACAGTCATCCCCTGCAAGCTCAAGGTCACTGTCATCAGAGTTAGTGATGGAGTCAGGTTGCACGGGGAGGGCTTTGAGCTTCCACGGAATGAAGGTCCACTCTGGGGATATAGTAGACTTACAGGCTTATTTTGTATAGCGGGAAGAAGAGGGGGGGAGGGAAGGGCCATGGAGTTGCAGGGAGAATTGAGCATTCAAGAAGGTTGGGGGCTGCAATTCAGGCGAATTCCAGTCCAGGGAGAGGTTCAATTCATGGGGGAAGGAGTAAGACAGGGGAGGACGCGAGGGAAAGCCCCTCCCACCTACACGCTTGCACCACATTCTGTGGAGATGGGGAATTGAGCCAAACGAGGAAGATATACCAAACAAGAGCGAATTCGAAACAAAAGTGTAGGCCCAGCAGCCGCCCACCTGGACTGGGAAGGGCCAGAGCCAATGCGCTAGAGGGAGAGAAGCGAGAGCAAGGCTATACATAGTAGGCGGGCGAACTAGAGACCAGGCAGTAGAATGATGGAGAGTGCCAAAATTCATGCTGAAGGGTGTTATAAATGCTGAGCTTGCCGAGTATGTCGCCCCAAGGGTGGCGTATGGAGCTTTAAATCTCATCCTATTCCAAGAGTTATTGCAGTGGGATCCCAATGGCATGGCACATGGGTGTGTTGTGTGGTGATCCACATGGCTGCCCCATGGCGCTTTAAAAATATAACATACACCCGCATCTGGGGGAAGAAGATCTTTGTGCACCAGCTGAGTGCATTCCTGAACGAGAGCTTCATCATCTAGGGAGGAGAGGGAGCGCTCCTTCCAAATGGTCCATAGAATGTGCCCCGGGAGAATGATCCAGAGAGCATTGATAATGGCACTTTGAAAGGGAGTAGAGGGACAACGTCGAATGGTGTTGAGAATGTTTCCATGAATTCTATGAGATATTCTGCTTAACAGAACTGCTTTGTCCTAGAGGTTCATGGCCATGGCGCACTAATTTAATAGATGCTCAGTTGATTCCTCCTTGGTCCCACAGTTAGGACATCGGGAAGGGCCTATAAAGCCTTTCTTGCAGAGGTTGTCCCATGTGAGCAGTCGACGTTTGCTGAGGAGCCAGAGGAATGTGGAAATATTAGGCAAAATTTTGGGATGCCTTATTTTTTCCCAAATGCAATCTTGCTGATTCAGATGGAAGGAGAGGGTCAAGCGATAGGCTTCCTTGGTGGAGAAGGTTTCCGATGTGGTGTATCCCCAACGAATGATATCAGGTTCTCTAGAAACCCGCAATTGTGGCTTGTTTAATTCCTTGTTGATATCGTTGGTGAGTTGGAGCCCATATTGGTACTAAAGACAATCTGCTGAGAGCCATTGACGAAAGTGGCCCGAGGGATTGATTGAATTGTTCCAGAAGATATTAATACAAGGATGAGGCAGTTGCTCCAAAATGCCTTGCTAGTCTGAGTTGGGGAAGAGAGAAGACATCTTGGCATTTGTTGCCATGAGTCACGCCAACAATTAGCTGAGTCTCCTAATATGACTTCCCAGAAGCTATGATTGCGAACAAGGGCTTGTTGTTGTTTGGCCGCTTTCCATATGAGAGATCTGGCCTGGTCCATGTCAAAGAGAATGAGGTTGCTTAAAGGCTAGTTGTGGGCATATTTGGCTGCCCACAGCTGCGACCATGGGTTATCCATGTTAGAAACCCACTACCACCAGATTTTTGCTCCCATGAACTCATTGAAATGTTGTGGATATCTTAACCCAAGACCCCTAGATTGTTTCGGGGCACAAACCTCTTGCTAGTTAACTAGAGCCCATTTATTTTTAGCTTTGGTTCCTCCCCATAGAAAATTGCACTGGAGACCTTTGATTGATTTGAGTACTCATTTCGGGACTATGAGCATGAATAAGAGATAAAGAGGCATGGAATGAAGAATATATTTGACCAAGATGAGATGATTGGCCAGATTCAAGGGCCAACAAGTCCAAAGAGAAAGATGAGATTCCAATCTATCCAAAAGATATTTCCAAGAGGAGTGCTTGAGGATCGAGTCAGTGAGAGGGGTGCCTAAATACTTGGAGGGGAGAGTAGCGATAGGGAAACCCAAAATTTGAGCTATGTTGCATTGATTGATCAGGGGTGTGTTGAAGAAGAAGATCTAGGATTTGGAGTTTTTGACTGAGGAGCCGCCCGCTAGAGAGAAGAAATCTAGAATAGATTTGAAAGAGGAGGCTTCTTGAACGGAGGGGTGGCCAAAAAGCATGTTGTCATCCACGAACTGCTCGTGCGAGATAGGAGGGTTATGATGAAGATAGAGACCCCTTAAGGAGTTATCCTGAACTCAGGCTTTGAGAAGTATGCCTAGCCCTTCGGCCATCAAAACGAAGAGAAAGGGGGATAGTGGATCCCCTTGCCAGATGCCCTGGGAGGGGGAAAAAAGGGAGGGAGGGAGAGCCATTGAGGAGAATGGAATAAAAAAGGGAAGTGATGAGACTCATAATCCACCTAATCCAGGTTTGACTGAAGCCAAATGGTGCAAGAACTTGTTGGATATAATCCTAGCTAAGCTTATCAAAAGCTTTTGGGAGATCGATTTTAAGAAGCATACTTGGAATCTTACAAGTCTTCAGAGAACGTGCAACCTCGTGCATGAGAATGATGTCATCAAGAATTTGGCGTCCTTCTACATATCGCATTTGTTCTTGGGAGATGAGGAGGGGTAGAAGGGGCTTGAGACGATTAACTATCACTTTGGAAACTAGCTTGTATAGGACGTTGTAGAGGGCGATGGGGTGAATTTGCTGGGGGAGGAGGCTTGTTCTTCTTTGGGAATGAGGGTGATGAAGGTGGCATTGAGAGTGGGGAGTAGCCAATGCATAGAGAGAGATTCTTCAACCATATCCCAGACATCGTTCCTGACATCGTCCCAGAAGAAGTGAAAAAAAATAGTTGTGAATCCATCTGGACCAGGGGATTTACCCGCTTTGAGCTGTGCCAAAGCTTGATCCACTTCCTGAATTTGAGCCTGTTTGAGCAACATTTGGTTGTGTTCATCCATGATCAGTGCAGGAATGTGTCTTGTGATTTGATTAATGGCTTCCTGTCTGTCAATGGACGGCTCTTTAAGAGTGTCCTTGAAGTGACTTAAAATTTCATGGTCAATCTCTTCATGCATCTCCAAATTGACTCCTTGTTCATTTCGAAGGATAAAGATGAGGTTAACCATTCTCCTTTGGATCGTAGATCGGTGGAAGAATGTGGTATTCTTCTCGCCTTCTTTGAGCCATCAGATTCTAGAATTTTGTTTGTAGAGCATCTCCTCCTGTACTTCATTTTCCTCAATTTGTGTTTTGAGTAGCTTCTCCTGGTTGTCTAGTTCTTCAGTTTGTCTTGAGTTGATGAGACTTTGTTGGAGATTTTCCATTTTGATCGCCAGATCTTGTTGTCCTTGGAAGATATTTCCAAAGGTATTTTGATTCCATTGCTTCAACCTAGTTTTGATAATCTTGAGTTTCTGCTTTATTTTGTACATAGTGGAGCCATTGTGGGGGATGATGGTGTGCCACCAATGAACAACCATCTCTCTGAAACCTGGATGAGGAAGCCATAATTGTTCGAAACAAAAAGGTTTTCATAGAACATAATCCAGTCTCTCCTAGTGAAGTTGGATGGGTCAGTGGTCCGAGCCTACAGTGGGGAGAATGGATGAGAAGATATCCTCTTGTTTGAATGACAGAATCAGAGACAAGAAAGCGGTCCAAATGGGAGGCTATGTGGTTGGGCCCAATTCTACAGTTATTCTAGGTGTGGAGACCGTTGGTTTTTGGGATATCAATGAGGCGATTTTGGAGAATGAAGTTTTTGAACTGCAGAGAGTTGGCTTCAAGGATCTGGCGTCCTCCATGATTTTCGCGAAGGCTAGTGATCATGTTAAAGTCATTGCCGAGGATCCAGTGAGGATGGGGATTCAAAGTGGATAGGGCGGCGAGATCATAAAGGAGGCAGATCTTGCTGGAAGAGGCTTGAGGAAGATAAATATTGGTAAGGATGCCCTTGCGTTTTGTACCAATGGGATGAAAATAGGCTTGACGAAAATAATGGGAGGGATGGAAATCAGATAGGCAAAGGAGGGTGGGATTCTAGGCTATGGCAAGGCCTCCAGATGCACCAACAGAATCAATGACAATAGTATCGCAACCCGACCAGAGTCGGGAGAGAATAGAGTGGAGGGTGGCACTAGTACATTTGGTTTCCTGCATAAAGAAGATGGCAGGTTTATTGTGTCTGAGACATTTTTTTATCATTCAACACTTTGAGGGGCTATTGATCCCTAGAATTTTCCATGAATTGAGCTTCATCATATACTAGAAGGTTTCAGAGCTTTGAAGAACTTCATCAACTTAGGGTATCTACCGAATTCCACCAATTGATCCCCGAGAGTGATTAACCTTTGCAAGCCCGTCGGTCGCCCTCTTTTCCTTGATTCTATGATACTGTTAATAGTTTCCCTAGGTATAAATCCCCCCACGATCCCAGGATGGGTGCTTCCTTTAAGCAGCTGAGATTTCAGCAGGGCTTCCTCCAGGCTATTAATCTGTCTAGGGGGTATGGTATGGAAGGCCTTGGAATCGCAGGCTTTTTCCAGCCCAGTTAGATCAAGATCGCCAAAGTCAATATATTCCGGGTCCTCGATCATGTATGAAATAGAGTTTGGGGTAGGGCTATCCCGAGAGTTTCTAGTTTGATCCAATGGGAGTTGAGGATCAAGTTCCATAGAGGTCTGCAGTTTATGAATATTGATCTGAGATAGAGACGAGGGGAAGCTCGAAGAAGGCGTTAAATTATCATTAGGCATTGCTACCATCATCGATGGTTTCTTCAATTGGTCGGGGAGGGAGAAGCTAAAGGGAGGTAAGGATCCAAAATAGGGAGTAGTGGGAATGACGGGGTCAGTAGGAATCGCGGCTTGATTCTGATCTAGATCAAGACCGGCTAGGAGGTGGAAGCTATTGCTGGAGGAGCGATGATCTTTGGTGATTGAAGAGGGCTAGGGAGGCTCAGGGGGGAAAATATTGTTTTTTGAAGGCCGCTTGTGGTGAGTAACTTTGGTGAATCCATCTAGATCTGAAGTGTTGGGAGGCCCTGAAGGGGTGGGAGGGATATTTTGAGGACAATCTCTAAATAAATGACCATCAATGTGGCATTTTCTACAACGAAAAGGAACGTGTTCATAATCAATGGCTTGGATCCATTCAAAATCTTCATGCCAAAGACTTACAGAATCAGGGGGAGCTTTTGCTAGATGCATATAGACACAGATCTGAGCGTAGGCAGTATATCGGTTGTGTTTGATTTCTTCTGAAAATTTGATGAAGGTCCCTAAGCATTTTTCGATCTCCTTGAGGGTGATTTCCTCCCAATACTCTTGCAGCAAAGAGTAGAGACGGATCCATACCGGTGCCCAGTTGAAATCTTCTTTGTCAGGGTTGAAGCGCTCAACCCAATTCGTGAGAAAGAGCCTTGCTGCGTTGAAGAAGTAAGGCCCACCCTCCATGACTCGATTTTTGTCTTCGAGGCAGATGAATATCATATTGAAGGAGCCCTTGGGACCCAGATGAAGATCAACTTGCCCCTTTGGCTTCCATTTGGCCTTGATCTATCCGTAAAGGGAATTCTCGGTTGGCCAAAATCTAATAAACTTGTTGATCAGTTCATGATCATGCATATACTGGATGCGGTTGTTGATTCGTTCAATAGGGAAATGGATATCAGGCCTCTTGGGCTCGATTGGAATGTAGGTGGAAGATTTCGCTGGTTGCGCTTCTTTGGTGCCGATCCCATCACGAGGCTATTGCATTGATTGAGAAATGGGCTGATCCACTTTAGACTTCGATGGAAGGGTGGATTCAGAGTTATCAGTTTTGCTAGGCCCGACGTCGTTACGAGAGTCCCCGGAGATGGGGGGGGTGACAGGCCACCACCCTTTTGATTCTGCCATGTAGGAGGTAGACAACAATCTTTATGATGCCGACAACGGGGAAGAAACAGAATCAGTGGTGGTGCCCTCAATGAGGCGCAAGGGAAACCCTAGGGTTTCAGGTCTGTGCTTCGATCTCAGCTCGCGGTTCTTCCATCTGCCTCAATTCTAATTTGAAAGAATATTGTTACATTATATATAAACAAATCAATAAATTAAACATGTAATTTACCAGAGAAAACTCCTAAGCCTGGATAATCATGTGTTGTGTAAGCACATATGCCATACAATGTAAAAATCCTCTCTGCTGCGATGGGTCTTGATACATCGTATACATTTATCCCATCCCATAATTCATTCAATTCTTCTACTAGTGGTTGTAAGTAGACATCCATATTCATCACTTGTCTTCTACCACATACTATGAGAGCCACCATAAGATGTTCATTCTTCACGGAAAACCATGGGGGGATATTGTTATTGATCACTACTACAGGCCAAATAGAATAGTTGGTGTTCTAGAGGGAATATGGGTTGACACCATCCATGGCTATGCTGAGTTGTAGACTTCGTACTTCGTTCTTGAATTTTTTGGACCATGTATCCTCTATATGCTTCATGGCTATTGAATCAGTTGGGATTCACATAGCTCCCAACTCACTTCTGTGTGAGGCATGCCATCCTTGTAACATAGCTAATTCTTTGCAACAAAAGAGCCTTTGAATCCTTGGGATTATAGGCATGTGCCTCAATATCTTAAAAGGAGGAACAATACGTGATTTACCCTTATTTTTTGATTTATCATACCTATCATGCCCACATTTCGGACACATCTCTTTATCTACATATTCTCCTCTATACAGAATACAATCATTTGTTCATGCATGATATGATATGTACTCAACACCCAACATTTTCAATAATTTCTTTGCCTCTTCGTAGCTACTAGACAAGACATTATCACTCGGAATAACCTTATCTTTGAATAACCTGTAGTTGGTGATCATGGAAAAATATATTAATATTAAATGTACATTAATGTCGATATAATTATTAACGTTCGTAAAATTTAACATTTGTAATGTTCATTGCAGTGTACTGATTATATTTCAAATTTATATAGGGGGAGTACTTTACGGTAACTTACCTCAAAATTTCTGAGAAACATGCATTCGACAAGCCAAATTTTTCTTTCAAGTTGTACAGTAACATTGTTGTGCCCAACTGGGTAGACTTTGACTGACTGCCAGGTCCAAAGAGAGGGGTGGTGGAAGAAAATTTAAGGCTTTCGAAAAAGGTGTCAGCAATATGAGCATCATCCCCTAGCTGATCATAATTTTGGAATGCATCTAACAACATTGTCATATCCCTTAAGTAATCATCCATACCAACCTCTATTTGATTTCCTACATTGCCAGCTTGTGAAGAACTACTATTTTTGTAGTCATTCCTAATTGGTGAATCTGGACATAGTGGGAATTGAATCGGTGGTTGATTCAACCATTCTTGGTATCGTTTCTCTCCGATTTTTTCTCTTAATTCAATATTCTCTCCATTTGACATTGTCGTGGGGTGCAACAGAATATGGTAGGTAAGTCGTTCATCATCACTAAAATCATAATAATTAAAAAAAAAATTGAACATGATTAGTACAAAATATATGATATCAATTAGTAACCACGTTGACAATATAACATGATTATAAATTGGTATGACATTGAAATAATTACATATTAATCAATATATATACCAAACAATTATAATTATAATTACCATCATTGTCCTGGAATTGTGGCTAGAAGATGCAATATTATTACAATTAGCAGGGTGAACTAGCTGTCCATTTTCATCTACCAAATGCGCCTTGCGGTATGCAGCTCCTGATAAGAACTTCCGACGTTTTGGAGCAGTTTGAATATTTTGGGCATTTGAACTCGATGTTGAATCTGCATGAACCTGGAAATTTGTATACATTATAAATTTAATTAAGTTGTGCGTGATTGACTACATGGATAAGAAATATATATAAATTCAATTAGATAGTGAAAAAATAAAACAAATCTGAAGTAAATATTATGTCTCCAGATGGATATGGAGAACTCCATGATGGAATTTGAGAAATATTATGGAACGAGCTGGATTTTTAAGAATTGTCCATTCCATATAATATATGATATTTTCTCCCTACATTTGAGCAAAAAAACAATAAATTTTGGTGCACAAACTTAAATGTCATTCCGGTGCGTAATGTACAGATAACCACACCGGTGAGTTTTTTATTTTGCGCACCAGTGCCGTTTTATAAAACAACGCATCGGTGAGGTTAAATTAAAGGATGCACCAGTAAACAAATAAGCACAAATAAAAAAAGCGCAACCCTATTTTATTTAAGTGAAAAAAAAGCGGTAAATTGAAAAATGGGCGGAAAATTATTTTTGAAAATCTAATTTCATAAAACATTTCTTTAAATACTAAACACTTTTCATTATTTCACTATTTTTGCAAAAAATTTTAGCCAGAGATTTGCAGGATACATACATGGAGCAAATAGAGCATGAGAGCACTGTTGAGCAGGGAAATACGTTCGAATAGAAGTAATTAGAAAATAGGAATTCTAAACCTCTGGTTAGTCAAACCCTGTACCATAGAATTTCAAACAATGTGAGTAAGTTTAATGTTTTTTTGTACTTTTTTCTGCAATTTTTTTTATGCAGTAAAATAAGAAATCAAAGTCTATTGTTTTTTTTACTTTTTTCTGTAGTTTTTTTTATGAAGTAAAATAACAAAATCTAAGCTTATTGTTTTTTTAATTTTTTTTTAATTTTTTTTTAATTTTTTTTTTTTTTTTTTTTTTTAACCTTTTCTGCAGTTTTCATAAACAAAAATAAAAAATAAATCCATTTTTACAAACAAAACCCTAGATTCTTTTTATTTTTGCCTTTTCCTCTCCCTCTTTCTTTTCAATTTAGATTTATAGGGTTTCTATAGTCATAAGACATCCAACCCACGGGACGAATTGCATATTCAAATCCCAATCCATGTTGGCCCTTGCGTCAATCTTTAAAAAATATAGATTTTTTTTTCATCGGTGCGCCCTGCGTAACAGAGCGCACCGGTGTGCTCGGTTATAGTAGCACACCGCGAAAGTACAATGATAAAAATAAATAAAAAAATGTTTTTACGAGTGTGCCATATGTAACATATGGCACCGGTACACTATTGCATTGTAGCGCACCACAAACATGTTGTTTTACAAAAAAACCCATTTTAGAAACAAACCCTACATTCTTTTTGTTTCTGCCCTTTCTTCTCCCACTTTCCGTGATTTTAGAATTAGGGATTTTCAATTTATATTTATAGAATTTGTATTGCTAAATATAAGCCTAAGACATCCAACCAACATGAGGACCTGCATAGTCAGATCCCAATCCATGTCGGCCCTTGCGTCAATCTTAAAAAAATAAAGACGTTTTTTTGTCAGTGTGTCCTGCGTAACATAGCACACCGGTGTGCTCGGTTATAGTAGCGCACTGCGAAAGTACAATGATAAAAAATAAAAAAATAAAAAAATTTGTTATCAATGTGCGATATGTAACATATGGCACCAGTGTGCTATTTCATTATGGCACACCACAAACGTGTTGTTTTGCAAAAAAACCATTTTAGAAACAAACCCTACATTCTTTTTGTTTCTGCCCTTTCTTCTTCCAGTTTCTGTGATTTCAGAATTAGGACTTTTCAATTTATATTTATAGGGTTTGTATTGCTAAATATAAGCCTAATACATCCAACCAATGGGAGGACCTGCATATTCTGATCCTAATCCATGTCGGCTCTTGCGTAAAAAAAAAAAAAAAAAAAAAAGTTGTCGGTGCACCTTGTGCGGAATACCGCACCGGTGCGCTCTGTTCTCCCAGCACACCGTGCAAGTACTATGATAAAAAAATTAGAAAAAAAAAATATTTTTTTCAGTGCACCATTTTTAAAATATACAGTCGGTGCACTATTTCATTATGGCGCACAACAAACGTTCTGTTTCGAAAAGAAAAGAAAAAGCCTTTCAAAAGATACAAACCTTACATTATTTTTGTTTCTCCCCTTTCTTCTTCCTCTTTCTGTGATTTCAGAATTGGGGCTTTTCAAATTAGATTTATAGGGTTTGTATTGCTAAATATAGACCTAAGACATCCAACTGACGGGACGATTAGCATAGTCGGATCCCAATCCATGTGGACCCTGGCATGAATTAAAAAAACAACAGATTTTTTTATCGGTGTGCCTGGAGTATGTAACGCATTGGTGCTCTTTATTTTACAAGTGGACCACATAATGTAATGTGATAATTATTTATTTATTTATTTATTGTTTATTTTTATCAGTGCGCCATATGTAAAATATGGCACCGATTTCTGCTAAAAAACTAACACTGGACAATTTTTATTATTTTATCATGGTTAACTGGTGTGGTCATTTACATGTAACACATCAGTTCTTCTTGTTGACATAGAGCATTGTATGGTCTATTATACTGTTATGGCGGTGCGTTTGGAAACCATGAATGGTGCACCGGTTTTTTGAGATTTTTTTTTTTTTTTACTTGAAAAGTTGACAATTTATTTATAAATATATTATTGAATGATATGGTATAGGTTTGAGATTGATAAAGAAATGAGTGACAAGAGATCAAGTAACAAAAATACTGATAACACATCAATAAAGAAAAAAAAGGCAAGTTCTTTGTAAAGTTTTTACAACTTTTTTTTTTGAACTATATGTAAGTTTAACGAATATGTATTGTTTACTGTGTATCATGCAGAGCCACAAAATGACGAAGCTCAATAAGATTATTTCTGATCTAGGACCAAAAGAGTGTAAAATCTTGATGGAAAAATTGCAAAAGGATGAATCAGGTGAATGAAAAAATACTATCGATTCAATATGAGTTTCTTTTTTTAGTTTTCATTAATAATATAATTAAAATTATTAGATAACATGTGTGAAAAAGTCTATTAATTCACATCTGTTTAATGTTCTATAGAGACCAACAACTCAGAAAAGGAATGGTGTTCCAAGAAAAGAAGAAAAATAGAACATTCAAATGAAAATGAATTGGTCCTTAGCTCATCTGGAGTGGTGCTAGAGGTTAACAAAAGGGGGAAAAACTTTTACAAAAGTTTGAGGGATCTAGTGGAATGAATGTATAAATTTTCTTTCCACTGACAATATAAAAACCAATCCAATGATTCCAAGAACCAAATTTTATATAAACTATAGGAAGAGTTTCCAGAGAATTGGTCAATGAGACATGTCAGACTTTTAATAGCAAAAACATGCAACAAGAAAGAAGGAATGAAAAAGTAATATTCCTTTAGATGTTTGTCTAGAATTATTTATAAATATCACTTTTGTTATACTTACTTTCATATATCAATAAAAAATTAAATAGTTTATTGTCATGTTACATTTTCAGGAAGATTATGAAAATCTCAAAAGATGAACGAGCTGATATCAAAAGTATGCCAGTAGGAATGTCCAAAAAGGTGTACAAGGAGACGGTCAAAGAAATGGACAAAATTGCATTGCTGGAGGAGCCATCTCAACAACAACTTGCTTCAAATGGAATATGTAATCATTGATTTTTTCGATCATTAGGTAAAATAAATAAAAAATTTAGCATTAAATATTAATTTTCAAGTATTTTCTTGCAGAAAATAAAAGAAAATGGAATCCATTCAGCACATAAAATAGGACGACAAGGAAGAAAAGGATTGATATCTAAGTTTGTGAGTAATTGTTACTTCCTTATAACAACTTAACTAGATTTCATTTTTGTATTTTTTAAGTTGTTTCACAAAAATAATCATTGAATGTCTTCAAAAAGGTGCTAACATACAAAGAAGAACCATTAGAGGAATTGATTGAAATTGGGTTAAATATGGGTTGTGTGTATATGTTGGCATATCAGAACTTAATTGTGGAATTTGTAAGCATATATCGATCTTGTTTTACTTAGCTCCGTCTATAATTAATAGAAAAAATAAATCTTTATATTGAATATATGATTTGTTATGGGGTATATAACTTGTAGGAAACAAAGTATGGCATTGCGCCAACAGATCAAATCTTGAAAGATGGCATGTTACATGGTTTTGAAAGAATGTGTATATTTTATGAGTCAATTTTTGCATTGTTACATCATCTATTTTCGATTTACATTGATGTATATTATTTAATATTGCAATTTTCATTATTATCACCAATGTGTATACACTCATTACAGTTTATTTTTATGTTTCTATATGGAAGGTGAAGAAGAAGAAAATAATCAACACCGTGAAGAAAACATTTCTAAAAATAACCCAAGTCGTGGAAGTAGCTCTAACAGTGACAACAATTCAAGCGAAGAATGATGATCACTATGTTTGGATATAAAAGCAAGGCGTTGTATTTTTTGAAAAATGTCTGTGAAATCAGACATTTTATTTAATGTAATGGACATAGTGTCCCAATTGAAAGATAAAGGGATACCAATAAATATCCCATTTTGTATGAAAAAGAATGTTTTATTCATATATATAATAATAATAATAATAATAATAATAGTAATAAATGTTTTAATTTATTCTATTGCATTCTCTATTGTCGCTATTGCATTCTCCATTGTCGTTCTCAAATGCACTAATAAAAATTTAATTCATATGAATATTGTTATAAGATATATATGTGTCGACTTTTGATGAATAATGAATTTTAAAAAACCACAATAATTTTGATATGATATAACAAAATTATCCAAACATCACATTCAAATGCATTAATAAAAATTTAATTATTATGAATATTGTTATAAGATGTGTCGAATTTTGATGAATAATGAATTTAAAAAAATCACAATAATTGCACTATCACAGGTTGATGTTTCTAAAAAATACAGAATGAAAACCGGTGCATGTATACTTACACCGGTGCACTTGTATTCTTAAGCGGCCCGGTGCGTTTTTACGACCTATGGGCAGCGCACAAATACCAAAATCGGTTAAAAATATCGAGGCGTTTGTGCAATATGGCTCTCCGGTGCGTTTATGTCTATCTACGCACTAGTGCCTTTTCACGACCTATTAGCACCACATGAATACATATACCAATCATAAATCTCGGTGCGTTTGTGTGATATTATGCACCGAGGCATTTTTGTGTCTATACGTACCGGTGAATTTAGACGACCTATGTGCACCGCACGAATACCGATACCAGTTATAAATCTCCATGCATTTTTGTGATACTGTGCACCAAGGCGTTTAAGAGTCTATACACACAAGTGTATTTGTATGACATATTTGCACTGATGAATACTGATACCAATTATAACGCTCTGTGCATTTGTGTGAAAGGACGCACTGGTGCATTTCTATAAGTCTACACATCGGCGCGTTGATACGACCTATGGGCACCGCTCAATTCCCAAGATCAATTATAACTACCCCGTGCATTGTATCACCAACACTACGCCTGATGATGTTTTATACCTTAATGACCCGGTGCATTCTCCTTAGACTACCCCGGGGCGCCGTCCATAAGTACGCACCAGTGCATTAATTCCTGATTAGTACACCGATGAAAAAAACATCTGTAATAACCTTTGGCCCCCCATGTTTTTTTGGTGGTGTTGAAGTTCCATTAAAAGCTCCACCAAAACCTCTGTAACCATAAATGGATGTGGTAGCATATGTTTTTTTGACAATTTTGGCCAATTTTATAACACTAAAACCCACATTTATAACCTCCGCTAGAGGATATTTTCCTTGTAGTGTATACCCCATTTCTTTGACTTATTTGGCATCGAACATTTTCCTTGACATGAAGAAACAAGGCATGATCCGAGTATGTGTCGATTATCAGGATGTGAATTGTGCTTGTCCGAAGGACAACTATCTGACCCCATTTTTATTTACCAGATTGTTGATAACTGTGTTGGCTGTGAGATTTATTCATTTATGGATGGATTCTCTGGCTACAATAAAATCAAAATTCTCCTAGTGGACCAACCTAAGACTCCATTCATTTGTCCCTATGGTACTTTTGGCTATCAAAAGCTCCCATTTGGTTTAAAGAATATTGGGGCCACATTTCAACATACTTTGGATTATGCTTTTGATGAAATTAAACATATCGTGCAACCATATTTGGATGATCTCCCTACTCATTCTAAACATCGAGCTCATCACCCGATGCATCTTAGGGATATTTTCCTCTGTTGTAGACACTATAAAATTCGACTCAACTCACAAAAATGTGTGTTTTGTGTTGGTTTTGGTTGACACTTGAGTTTTTTCATTTCAAAACAAGGAATTCCTATTGATCCTCTGAAAGTACAGGCAATCGTCAATTTTCCTGCACCTTCTTCTCTCATTCAGTTACAAAGAGTCCAAGGGAAATCTAACTTCCTGTGGAGGTTCATCCCTAATTATGCTGAATTGACCAAAGGATTTACTCATCTACTGAAAAAATGGGTTCCCTTCCATTGAGACAACACTACTCATAAAGATTTTGATGCCCTGAAATATGTACTGGTTTGGGCATCTCTTTTATACCCACATGATTATTAGTGTGACTATTTCCTATATCTCGATGCTACCATTTCTACTATAGCAATGGTATTGGTCCAAGAAGGCAATATAGGCAAGGAAAATTTTAAGGACGGAAATTTATTTTAAATTTTAGAAACCTTGGCGAATCTTACGAGTCCCTAATATGTAGACTGTAAAATGTTTGGTGATATTTTTTTAAATATATCGAAATTCCTAATTAATTTATATAGTCTTTATAATTTTTTGACGATTTTTAGGATAACATAATTTTATGTTATAAAATTTGGGCGAATCACTTTTAGAAAAAAACAGAAATTGGCGAATATTTTTTTTGTAAAAACCATGGAAAATTAGCCCACCTACGAATATTAGCCCCTAAAATTTTCCATGATTATATAGGGATTGAAAATTTCATCTATTTTCTGATTCAGAACCTTAACAATACTGAAATCAGGTATACTCAAGTAGAAAAGTTGGCTTTGGTGGCTGTTGAAGCCATCCAAAGGTTTCACATTTACATATTTCTTTGGAAAACTAAGGTCGTTTCAAATTTCAACCCTATGACATATATACTATCACATCAATTACTGGAGGGAAAGTAATATACGTAGATCATTATTATGCAAAAGTTTGACCTAGAATTCCTCAAAACCAATTTGAAGAAACCCCTAGTTTGCGCCAAGCTAATGTGCGACCTTCTTGCCCTTGATTCTAAATCGACATTTGTATATTCTATCCCTCATGCATCATTGTTTCTGATTTATTCATCTAATTCGTGTTATGGATATTTCCTAATCTATCTCCAGACCCAAAATTTCTGGTCTAATACCTCTCGCTTCAAGCAACGACGTATTTAATACCAATCCAAAAATTATGTTATTATCGGCAACACCCTATACTGTCATGGCATTGATACGATTTTACAGAGGTTCATCAGATTTGAGATGGCTAAGAAATTCCTTAATAAATGCCACTCGAGGTCATGTGGAAAACATCTATTCGGTTATGCTACCACGCATAAGATCTTACGCGTTGATTTATTTTGGTCTACTATCTTTCGTGATTGCATTCTTATCATCCATAAGTTTCATTCGTGCCAGATCTATGATCGTAATATCCATGCTTCACCTCCTCCATTACATCCCATTATCGTTGTTCGTCCCTTTGCGAAATGGGGTATCGAAATCATGACATGTAACCCTCACTCAAATGGGGGGGATGGTTATATCATTTTCGGTGTAGAATACTTTACAAAATGGGTCGAGGTGATGCCTACATATAACAACACTGGCGAAACTGTTACATAGTTTTTATTCAATCATGTTATTTCTATGTTTGGTGTATAGAAATAAATAAATACATATCATGGAAAGCATTTCTGGAACCATATGATGACCGAAATAAATGCTAAGTTGGAACCTCGACATGAAAATTCCACTCCCTACTATCTTGAGGCTAATGAACATGTTTAAGTTGTTAAAACATTTCTTAAGACTATGCTTCAATGCATGGTAGGGGTCCATAAATTAGACTGGAAATTGATTCTTTATGCTACCTTTTGGGCATACCGAACCTCAGTTAGGGCTAATATAATATTTACACCCTTTTATTTGGTCCATGTTCTCGAAGGAATCCTCCCCATCGAATGTGAAATTACATCATTAAAACTAGATGTCAAACTTCTTCCTAGCACTTTCATAGAGGAGGAGAATATTTTACGTCTTATTCGTTTGGATGATATTCAACGTGATGTTGCATTAGCCAATGAAGCTCATAAAAGACACGTTAAGGCACAATACGACAAAAATGTCAAGCCTCGTGTCTTATCGGAATGATACATGGTTCTATTATATGACTAGGAGGCCAATAAGTTAGGCCTAGGAAAGTTCCAACCTATGTGGCTGGGTCTATTCATTGTCAAGAGAGTCCTTACAAAAGGGGCCTATGAGTTAGTATATTTCGATGGAGCTCCACTGGCGTAACCTAGGAATGGGATGTACCTAAAAAAATACTATCCTTGATCTCATGCATAGTACACTGTGTACATACTGTCACTAGGTGTGTTGAGTGTGTTTGTAGTGTGTATTTTCAGAGTTTTCCACAGTTTCTATTGATCCCGTTTACATTTGGTTTGTAGATGTCGACATCTCTCGAACCGTACATTGGTTATGCTGATGGTGCTAGTCGTAGTAATAGGAACTTGTCTTCCGTAGCAGGGGCTATCTTTGCTCCAAATGGCGATCTAGTCACCATGCAAGAGATTTGCATTGGTCGCTCTACTAACAACATCGCTGAGTATAGCAGAGTGGTTGAGCTACTATCTGATGCTATTTCACATGGTATCCATCGTATATTCATCATCTTTGAATCATAACTTGGAGTACTACAACTTGATAATGTTTTATTCAGTAAGAATCCCCACTATCCTTCGCATGTTCTTGAGAGTACGTCTTCTAGAAAGACATTTTTATTTCATACGATATGAACATATTTCTAGAAATCTAAACACATTATAAGATGCCCTAGCTAATTAAGTTTTAGATATACAATTGCAACAAATGTAAATAAGTTTCAATTCACATCACATCATATTGAAAGCATAATAGGAACTAGAAAAAAATGAAAATATGTATATATAATAAGTTTGGTTTTAAAAAATTTGTGCGCTAAGACACATATGGCTACATTTCCCATACAAAAAACCACACGAATATATCTAAGTAAACAAATCAATGGAGCTTTTGATAAAATCACATTGCATTAGCCATCTTTCGCAGTAGTCAAATAATACGGCTAGGAACTCTGATAGTGTGTTGTTGTAGTTGTTTCAGAATCTGGTCGACCACGGTCTCATCACTCCCATGTGTTAGCCCCTCCATGTGGCACTCCACCTCTGATATTATCTCATATACTTCAAGATTCCGTAGTGAATCCCATACTACTGCAAGAAATTGTACGAGTATCATTGCCTCCTCATGTGGCTGTCCTTCTACATGATATAAATATGAAGCACCTACTAGTTGAACTGGTCCAATATTTTCATGAAAACATCAATATTATAGTCTTGGAAACATAAAAAAACAAAAAAAAATTGTAAGGATTTCAAAAACTTAAATGGTCGAAATATTTTACCTGAAGCCTTTCATTTCTCACCCTCCAGAAGCACAATCTTGGGATCATCATGGAAATCCATGCCTGGGTAAGGGCAATCATTAATCATGATGAAATGTATACTCAACAATATAAATAATGTTGGTGAGAAGATAATCACTGACGGACCTCCATGTCAGTCCATATGATCTATCCACCTCCTCATTCGCGGGGCCCTCAAATCGATAGGCTTAAGTATATTCTGTTGAGGATGAAATATTGGCACCTGCTCTAGAGAAAAATACACTAAGACCAAACTATAGCTGAAATTTCTTAACTTATCCTCTCTTTCTTTAGTCAGTTGTTCCTTAATATTTACCAAAACACCCTCACTCCAGTTGAACATTGTTGGCTCTAGACACTCCACCCCGTATTGTATGTACGATCTACTTGCTACATTATGTGTCAAGCTACCCGAAAATCTCATGATAATGAATAGGATCATTCTCAAGGGTAACTGGGTTACATATTTTATATTTATCTTTCCATCCCTAGTTGGCTGGGCTTACGGTCTACAATAAATAACATTATAATATTTCATGGTTTCCCCACCACTTCTCCCACATAAAAGAAAGATGGGGATAACCCTCCTGGATAAATCTATCATAAAGTAGATATATTCTACCTTTATCTCAGTCAAATTTTCCCAAAACTTGAATGCTTCTACCTGAAAATCCTATGAATGAACAGAATAATTTCAACAATTCCATAGTTTTTTAGTGCCTAGATGGTATCAGGATCATTTTTGCATTTAAATCCCATTCTTCATGTAATGTTTCTCGCCAACTGTATGCCATTTTGTGCTAATGAACACCTGAAACATCAACAATGGATCATTAGGCTCCTTTTCATGCAAAAAATTGACAAAATTTTAGGAAAAACTGATAAAAAAACTTAGAATTTTGTGACCAACGCACCATAGTAGTGCATGATAGAGCATTGCAACTCTCCCAACAGTGACAATTTGCATAAGTGAAATGCATATTTCGATACTAGGGGGGTGCATTAGTCCTAGCATGTGTTTTTGGAAACCTACAACCCTCAAAACCTCAAAACACTTGCATGAAATCACAAAAATAGACTGTGAAAATAGAGAGAAAGGTTTTAGCTCCTACCTGGAAGCGACGATACTTGAAATGGTCCACTAGATTGGCCATAATCAACTGCAGAAGATCGAGGGCGAAAGTTGTCTGAATTCTCATTGTTGAAGGTAAATGTGAAATGGTGAAAATGAATAGTCATTTTGAGTATTTATGGTCATTTTTTGCATTACTTTATTCATATTTAATGTTTTGACCTATATATGCTTCATTTTTACTATGAAACATGTATGTTTAATTTTTTTTGTGATGTTTTGAGTAGGTTAAAAGATGTTAACAGATTTTTATCAATGTTTAAACCAATTATTTTGACCAAGGAGTCTTTTATATATTTTTAGGGCTATGTAAACGTACAAAAAAGGAATCCCTACGAAAATACGACCTTGAATAATTTTAAGTACTAACCACGAGGAGGTGGATGTTGGTTTCATTAAAAATATAGGGCAAAGTTGGAATAATAAATTTGAAAAGGAAGTAGATATTACTTGTTGTAGATGCTACAATAACTAGCTTGATTTTCCATACATGTATTTAGTAGCTCAATCAAGGTGGAAAAATAAGGGAAAAAGTAGGATACTACAACAATTAAACACTCCCAAATAATTCAAAATTTCACACAATAAAACATAACATATAATAGAGTTGATACTCTCTAACTCGAATTGATCGAATTGTTTGACAACACGGGATTAGATAAACTTAAAAAAAATAAAAAAAACATTCTAGAAGGATATTGGAGGATTATGTAGAAATATCTTGAGAATTCTAATTATGGCCATGCCAATTTTAGCTTACCCATGCATGATTAATTATTTATGAATTTAGACTATACTAGAAACTACTAGAAATTGTATGATAATAGGGATCAATTAACATATTAAAACACCCACCTTTAATTACAACCATTACTTTCTAGTGGTCTAAGTCTCATCTAGGCTTACAACACTTGAGAAAACTAGTTTTACTTCTACATGTTGATGTGGGTTGTCTTCATCTCTATGTTGTATACACTTTTTCTTCATTTTGTTCCAAACTTTGTATTGTGCATACTTTTCCTTATTTTTAACCATTAATATAGTCTTCTTCTTCAATATTTCTTCCTATTGAGTTCCATATCCATTTAATTCTTGTTTTTCATCTACTTGCACCTAAATTAATGATAACTAAAAATTTCTATGAACCTCTCTTAGATAAAAAATAATATCTTCATGTTATTTCATCTCCTCTTCTATTGCTGCAATAACTTCAGAAACTCTAATGATCTCCTATGATTTTTACTTTACCTTATTAGTTGTAGTTATGGTAGCTTTTCGACACTCATTTATTAGACTTAGGTTTTTTAGGTCCCTCTTCAAGAAAATCTAATTTAGCCTCATAACAAAATTCAACTTTAATTATTAGATTCTCCTCACATGTCATTGTCATTGAAAAGGTGGTTTCAAGTCAAATTTCGTCCTCCACATGCGTATCTGATCCAGGTGAATATTGGTGGCCAACCACATATTCCACTTAGACCCCTAGCACTGATTTCTATCAGTTTCCTGTTTTCAACACTGATTCCTATTTCAACAGTTTTCTATTTTTGGTATATGTAATATCCCAGAAGGGAGAATGTAGTAATATTGAAACACAATATATGAACTACAGCAAAGTAAACAATAAATCTATATACACATCAGAATGCACATAAATAGTTGAGCCATTTTAATATTTTTGGAGGTGAAAAATCAAGTACAACAGTGCTAAAAATATGAGACACTCAAGTCACAAGGGTGGCCTAGAATGACCCTGCGATGATATCCCAAGAGGGACTGTGTAACTGCTACTCTGCTGGAAGGTAATCTGCATTGTCCCTGTTGCAATTGTAGGGACTGTAACTGCCTGAAAGATAAAAATTCAGATCTAGGCAGGATGGGAGGTCCGATGATGCTGAAATTGTAGATCTAGGCTCAATGATGGATTCCTAAGATAACACAAAAGGGATTTCTCAGATCTGTAAGTCTGAGAGAACCACCCTCTTAGGGCTTCACATATATGCTACTGGGAATGCAGATCTGAAGCTAGATCTGATGATATGATGGCTGTAATGATGTCCAATCAGATATATGCAAGAAGGGTTGATCCCTTCACTAGATCCTTGGGATAAAAGCTCAAGGTCTCGCTCCTCTAATCTCTTCCACTGAAAATAGTTGTTGTAAGAAAAAAAACTTCAGAAAAATGTGTTGTTAGAGAGGGAGGCTCAATAGCCTACTACTATATATGTCAAATCAGCTCCTGAATGATGGAAACAATAGATACAATGTGAGGAGATGATTCTTCACAGGATTTACAGCTGAAATAATGGAAAATTCCTTCCTCCAATAGATCTACAGGACTGAACTGCACAATCCTTGAAGGGACTGCTACTGCATGGAGGTAAAACCTAATTTCCTGAATACCGGATGTAGATCTGCTGCTCCTCAAAGGCTGGATTTGAAGAACAAAGTGGTAGGATGAATCCTCCACTAGTTTCCTAGCTGAATGCTAGAAACAACCTCCTAAAGATGGCACCAATGCCTGATAAGGAATGAATAACAATCATGTTCCAAGAGATACTCAATGGAAAGAGGTGGGATTCCCGCTCGGGAACACCCTGTACTAAACAGCACTGCAAGCTCTGCTAAATAGCCCAATCCTGCATAAAAATGTCCTAAGAAAAATATAGATCTAAATAGATCAAGAAATGAATAATCCAAACCATGCCTTCCATTGTTCCTTCACCTTCATTATATGCATGAGCCTTCCATAGCCTAGGCGCACTCCAATACTGCGTTGTACATGTTGACAAAAGTCTCCAAGGTTGACTGCGTTGTTGATCAATGTCCTCCATCATGTTCACATGGGGTGATTACCCCCTCCATCATGCGTGCATTAAATGCATCACTATCTCCACTATCTTACCATAAGTGCTTCATGATATTATTGAATGCACTATGATCTCAGTTGACCTTATCAAAGATCCTCATGATTTACATTTAAGATCCATGAACTTATTTGACTGTTTCATCCTCCATAATCTATCTCATAAATGAGACATGATCTCCATTAATGGAGCTACTCCACTACTCCATGATTCTAGATCTAGATTTAAAATATCCACATACACACATTAAAAGTGGATTTTATTCATATTTGATATTTGTGGGCCCCTCCACCCTTTTATTTACTTAATTTATTAAGAAAATAAAGGAGTCTAATATTCCAAATATGATGTGAAATTTTGGGAATATTACAGTCCCCCCCCCGGAAAAATGTTGCTTGTCCTCAAGCAACTCCAAAAGTAGATGCAAAGCCATCTATTCCCCTCCAAATGGCATCCACATAAGGAAGGCTTCCTCCATTTTCTACAATGTGTTATGCATGTTTGGTTCCAAAGTTATTTTTCAAAAATATATAGAATGACTTCCAACTGCATGGTTAGATGTCCTCCTTCCACCATGAAGTAACAAGTGACAACCATATGATGTCGAACATCATCATCAATACATGAGATACATAAAATAAAGTGGTCCTTCCCACAAAGGAAAAGCTCTATCTCACAATACATCTCTTCATCCCATGCCTTATGAATTTGATTGAGCATTGATATGCTCTCATCCTTAGCCCTGTTGGCCTTGTTGGATCCAAGAATCATTCCAAAGTTATGAAAAATAATAAGGAAAGGATTTATATGGGTAGAAAAATATGTCAAACCATATTCTCCTAATAGTAACCAGTGGATCAAGGCCCTTTGCTGCCATCCTCCATCTCCTCCGTGTAAGATGGACAAGCCAAACTCCCCCAAAACCAACCAAAGCAACAAGAGATCTTGCTTCTTACTCTCATCCTCATGTGTATCATGGAGAAAAAACATATTAATTGACAAGTGGAATGTCACATCAACCCAATACAAATAAACTCCATCAATACACCTCATGAGAGCATCATACCAAGTTTTACCCAATACAAAACACATAGACATAGGAGATGTCATTTGGTGGCCAAACTCTCTCAAGGGAAACCAAAATGAACATGAATTCTTTTGCCACATTCTATCATTGATACACAAGGCATGAATCATAAAACTATGAGCTATTGGGTGGTAACCATACTCACCCAAGAGTAGCTAGCGCAACCATGCCTCCTTCTTCATTTCATAAGTGTTTTTCAAGGCATGGATCAAAGAAATAGGAGCCTTTGGGCAGTGACAAAAATCTCCCAAGGAAAACCAACATAACCAAGCTTGCTGGCCCATGTCATAAATATACAAGTGGTCATGCAACCCCTTGCTTATCATCCTCACCCACTCATCCCAATGTGGATGATGAATGATGTGTTGCATAATCATGGTATCCTCCATTTTTATAATACCATCCTCCCCAAACTAATGAAGAGCTTTGCACTTCATGAGATGTTGAAGTGCACCTCTAGTGAGATCTCTCAATGAGATTATCTTTTCAGCAAAGGCCCTCCAAAACCAAAGAAGTTTTGGATCCGCTGCAGGTAGAATTTTCTCTTTGAGCAGTGAGATGCTCATTGAGAAGGTGTCATCTAGAAAGGATAAAAGGTTCCTCACCTGAAGTTGTCTACCATCTACCATCTTTACCGCCATTGCTTCATGAGTGAAGCTACCTTTAGAATGCTCCAAGAATGATGGGGCCTCTTCATTTTCACAGTTACTAAGTGACACGCTGTAAATATGCATGGTAATACATGTGATATCTCAAAATAAGGTACAATACTGATCTCACAACCAGTTATTGTACATAGATCATATCCACCCCATTTTCTGAAACTCTAAGCTTAAACTCAGAGGGTTGAATGTAGCTCAACAATAATGAATTGGGATAGTTCTTAATCTCCTCCTTGATTAGATCAAGGGTCCTTTGTGCTGTGATATTTTGTTGCTTCAAATCAACATTTTGTTCTAACCCTTGGTTATGCATTGGCCCTGATGGCATGTACTCATAAGTTCCAATAAGATCTATTGAAACAATATGTGATAAAAGTTCATGCATACCTTGGATCAACTGATGTTCAGAAACCTCTTTCCGAAACACAAGAGTTCCTCCAACCAGGACAATAGTGCCTCCAACAGCTGGTAAGAGTGATGGCTACTCTTCTCCAAGTGTACCAGCGCTGGAATATTCTTCCTCTTCCTCATGCATCTCCAAAATCATGCATGGGACTCTATGTGTCAAGAGATAAAAACTATATTGCAAAGTTGCAAGTGCCTCTTCTTCGGATGCAAGGACTTCTATATCTAGTGGTGAATGTAGTGACTTCTTCTCCAGAGTGACAAGATTGAAATCCTGCTTTGTTTCCTTAGGGAATTTCACTTTGTGACACATCTCTGGTTTTCTCACATCAAATTTCTTCCTCAACTTGTGAAATAAATCTGAGTATTTAGTCACCTTTGCATGCTCCATGTGACCAAACCACCAATCATTGGCTTCACCTAAAACATGAAGTGCTGCAATTTGAACAACCTTTCCTTCAGTTACCATATGTAGCCTGAAAATGCATCTAAATCTCTCCTCCAAGCCTTAACAGTGCTTGAGGAAGATCCATCAAATGTAGGCCAATAGAACCTATTATGCCTCTTTCTTCTATTGCTGCTATAAGATCCTCTTTCTTCTTTGATTTTGAAGAATTGTAGGAGAGTTAGCTTCTCTTTGAATGCTCTAGATTGTGATTTGTACTCTTAAAGATATAGAATGAGAGTCTCATGAGTCTCAGGTTCATTCATTTCTTCATTTCTACACCTTTCACCTTCTCCAAAGAAAGTGGGCATAGTGGATCTATGAAGAGATCTAGGATTTTTTGGTTTTCTTCTTTGTTGATAAGAAGTGCTTGGACCTTCCTCATGACATCTTCTTCTTGGATCTTCTTTCTGTCCTTCCTTATTCATTGGATTGACTTCCTTAGAGAGATATCGCATGAAACTAAAGAAAGGAGTGGTATAATTATCATCCTCCATGATAGATCTCATCTATCTGATTCTTCTTTTGATGCAAAAGATGAAGTGTCCACAAGCTCAGCCAAAGATCATGCTCTGATACCACTATAATATCCCAGAAGGGAGAATGTAGTAATATTAAAAAACAATATAAGAACTACAACAAAGTAAACAATAAATCTATATACACATCAAATTGCACAGAAATAGTTGAGCCATTTTGAGGTGAAAAAGAAAATACAACAGTGCTCAAAATATGAGACAATCAAGCCACAAGGGTGGCCTAGAATGACCCTGCAATGATATCCAAAGAGGGATTGTGTAACTGCTACTCTGTTGGAAGGTAAACTGCATTGTCCCTGCTGCAACCGTAGGGACTACAACTTCCTGAAAGATAAAAAGTCAAATCTAGGCAAAATGGGAGCTTCGATGATGATGAAATTGTAGATCCCGGCTCAATGATGGATTCCCAAGATAACCCAGAAGGGATTTCTCAGATCCGGAATTCTAACAAAACCACCCTCTTAGGGCTTCACATATATGATGTTGGGAATGCAGATCTGAAGCTAGATATGATGATATGATGGCTCCAATGATGTCCACTCAGATCTATGCAAGAAGGGTTGATCCCTTCACTAGATCCTTGGGCTAAAAGCTCAAGATCTACCTCCTCGAATCTCTTCCACTGAAAATAGCTGTTGTAAGAACAACATCTTCAGAAAAATGTGTTGTCAGAGAGGGAGGCTCAATAGCCTATAGCTAGATATGTTAAATCAACTCCTGAATGATGGAAACAATAGATACAATGTGAGGAGATGATTCGTCATTGGATTTCTAGCTGAAATACTAGAAACTTCCTTCCTCTAATAGATCTACAGGACTGAACTGTGCAATCCTTGAAGGGATTCCTACTACATGGAGGTAAAACCTAATGGCCTGAATTCTGGATGTAGATCTGCTGCTCCTGAAAGGTTGGATCTGAAGAACAAAGTGGTAGGATGAATCCTCCACTGGTTTCCTATATGAATTCTAGAAACAACCTCTTGAAGATGAATAAGGAATGAAGAACAATCATATTCCAAGAGCTATTCAATGGAAAGAGGTGGGATTCCCACTCAGGAACATCCTATGCTAAATAGCATTGCAAGCTCTTCTAAACAACCCAAGCTTGCATAGAAATGTCCTAAGAAAAATCTAGATCTAAACAGATCAAGAAATGAATAATCCAAACCATGCCTTCCATTGTGCCTTCACCTTCATTATATGCATGAACCTTCCATAGCCTAGGCCCGCTCCAATACTGCGCTGTAAATGTTGACAAAAGTCTCCAAGTTTGACTGCACTGTTGATCCATGTCCTCCATCATGTTCACATGGGGTGGTTACCCCCTCCATCATGTGTGCATTAAATGCATCACTATCTCCACTATCTTATCCTAAGTGCTTCATGATCTTCTTGAATGCACTATGATCTCAGTTGACCTTATCAAAGATCCTCCTGATTTTACATTTAAGATACATGATCTTATTTTACTGTTTCATCCTTCATAATATATCTCATAAATGATACATGATCTCCATTAATGGAGCTGCTTCACTACTCCATGATTCTAGATCTAGATCTAAAATATCCACATACACACATTAAAAGTGGATTTTATTCATCTTTGAGGTTTTTGGGTCCCTCCACCCTTTTATTTACTTAATTTATTAAGAAAATCAAGGACTCTAATATTCCAAATATGAAGTGAAAATTTTGGAATATTACAGTATATTTCGGGCCCTGAACTTCCAAAGCTATTTTGAGGCCCTGAACAAAGTTTTTTGGTGAAATGAGAAAAATAGGTAAAATATTGATGTTTGTAGTCTAACGTTGTTTTAGTTGGATATAACTTTATAACAAGCTATCATGCATGCTAAAAAAATATCATTTGTCAATGTTTCAACACCCTAAAGTTGACATTCCAATTAACCCCATCAGGGCCCATACCTTTTGGTGCTTCATTTCCTAGGATTAATTTTTTTGATGTTTAGGGTTTCTCATTGTTTTTTCATGATAAAAAGGCTTTTCCAACCCTATTTTAAAACAATTTATAATGCATGAAACCACCACATATCTTCTCAGAGATAAGATATCATTGTTCGAGCTAGTTTTATTTCACTATGCATGTAAATGTTTTTCACCATTTGATATTTATTAATTGAATTTCATTTTACTCTATCTCTATGTTTATATTTTAAATCTGTATTTCATTTTGTTCCTTCATGTTGGAACAGGTTTCCTAAAAGATGCGAAACTGGTCCAATTTTGTATATTTTTTATTATATTTAGTCTAGCACAGGGGTTTTGGGGTGGGTCAAAGCCCCAAAAGCATTGTAATGGGTCAAAGGGTAGACCTAGAAGTCCGCAAACCATGGTTTACGGACCATAGGAAAGATTATGCTAGATTGTTATAAATAGAAGGACATTTTGAATTGTAAGGCAAGAAGATGATGAGATCTTGATGCGAATTGAGGCTTAGTAGATATGTTTGGGTTTTTGGGGAAAGGACTCCTGTTGGCTGTGTGCGCGGAGATCCCAAGTCTTGTTCTATGCGCAAGTCGGGTTTGGGTATTGTAAGAAGGAACTGAAGGATTACTAAATGAGAAAGGTTGTTGCATAGATGAATGTATTAGTACTGTTGATGCAAATATTTGGTAGCTGCGGTGTTATGCATATTTTTTGTTAAGTTGCGAAAGTACTGTGTTAAGTGTTTCTTCTGCATCTAGTTATGTTCTGTTACGTTTTATGAGAATAACTGTAATGCTGCACTACTGTCTTAGAAGTATATGATTTGTTGAGTACAGTAAGTATAGTTGACCTTGCGCACGTGGATGTGAAGGAGATCTATAGATCCGGTTCTGAGATAGGTGACCTGATCATTATAAAGCTGGAAGCAGCTCTTCTTGGCTTACCTATCCTCTCTCAAGGTTCAGAAACCTGGTTCCAACACCCACCCATACTACTTCGGGTGAGACTTTGACCTGCGCAAGCAGGTCATTGCCGAAAGGGCCAGTAGTATAGGGGTTTTTTGGCAAACCTTAACCTCCGAACCTGGGTTAGGACCCCTTGAGCCAACAAATGGTTCTGTTTCCAGGATCGGAAGCATTTTGAGAAGGGGGTTGGGTAATGCCAAGAAAAGTATTGAAAGGCTGAGAAAAAAAGAAAAGTAGGTATGAAAGAAGGGGATAATTCTATCTATAGCCCAGTAGAAGGAACAACTGCGCAAAACCCATTAGCTACACTGCCTTCAGGACTACGTAAGGGTAAAACCTTGTTCGAAAACCCGCTAGAAGAAGATATGGTGGTGAACTTGAATTTACCCACCTTCAAAGGTGTGGGAGATGAGGACATGGACCAATTTTGGTTTGTTTGGATTCGGTATGGACTGCGCAAAATGTGGCAAATGATATTGTGAAGAAGGAGCAGTTATCCCTGGCCTTCGAAGGAAGTACTCTGGACTGGTATATGCGATACATATCTCAAAATGGAAGCGCATATATTCAAGATATTAAGGACGCTCTAAAAAAATAATTTCGAAAGCCTAAGTCCTATTCGCAGATCGTAGTAGACGTGAAATATTTCAAGCAAGGAACCACTGAGTCTGTATGGGAAGCTGATAAGTGCCTAAAGAAATCTATCAGAGAAGGAGAATTTAAGTATGACTACAGATAGCATATGGAGTGGTTAATCGCTATGCTGCTACCTCACCCGTGTGTACCTATGGGTCACCATAATTTTGAATCACAGGACAAAGCTTTGGAAGCCGCTATGAAACTAGAAGCTATGCCGAGGGAAGATACTTCGTTAGGAGTACAGAAAATTCAGGAGCAGCTCGAGGCAATGCACATGGAGATTCAGGACCTACGAAAGGAATGAGGGAGGGAAGCTAGCATAGATCTATGGTGCATACAATGTCTAATATCAGGACATACGAAGGATCTGTGCCCGCTACTGATAGACTAGTTGAAAACAGGAGGACCTAGTCTGATGCAGCCTGGATCAAGCGAAGGACCCAGCCCAATACGACTAGGCCCAAGTAGACCTGCGTTATGGTGCGAGGATTTCCACGTAGAAGGGCTGCATGATACAAACCACTACCCCCGTCTGGGCACATACGTCCCAGAGTGGAAGCAACAATGGTGCCAGTTCTGTCGGTCAATAGGGCATGATGAGTAGAACTGTCGAACCTATGATCTAATGATAGATCGGGGGAACTTGTATAGGGTATAGATAGACCCCACGTCACCAAAAACCCCAGCAAGCATGGGTGGCTCCCCCTCCGAAAGCATGGTAGGAGGCCGAAGTGGAAGTCTAGGTCGGGGCCGGGGGCAATTGATCTGCTATAACTGTGGAGACACAGGGAACTTTGCGATGGATTTTCCAAACCCTAAAATACTGTCCTGTAGGTATTGCAGACAATTGGACAATACAATTGAAGATTGTCTAGTCTTGATAGCAAAAACATGGGAGAAGCAGCTACCACCTACACAGAATGTGCATAGGTTTAATATTGAGCTGTGGGATAAGGATACAAGTGTAAATGTTGTTACACGCAGTGGATTGGCTACTAGAGGGACTGGGGAGAAGGTTGAAACTGCAGCTCTGATCTGCAAGGCAGTTAGCAAACAAGAAAGGCTAGACCTAGACAAAGAAAGAGAAAATTTTATAGTCGCTTGTAGGGACTTTTTCAGGATAGAGGCATCTACGTCCCTACTCCCTGCAAACCTTAAGGCAGATGAGGAGGTCAAACCTTTCTTGCAGGCATGTATGAAGTTGATGTGCAACCCAAAAGCTGTGCAAAATATTCAGGCATTAATAGATAGTTGTGCAACGCGCCCTACCATGTCCCCCGATATTAAGGATGTGCACGAACTATACAGATATAAGAAACACACTGGGATGGCGATGCGGCTAACGGCACAGATCGACAATTACGAGATGGACTCGGTTATTTTGGACCTTGGATCGGATGCCAATGTATTACCTAAATAAACTTGGCAACGAATAGGCGAACCAAGTTGGAATGGTCCACTATCCAGCTATGCATGGCTAATCAACAAAAGATCATACCTTTAGGCAGGCTATCAGGGATTATGGTAGATATCACAGGGGTTAAGGTCGAGGTTGACTTTGAAGTCATTCAGATTGTAGAAGATGCGGACCCCTACCCTACGCTACTAGGATTTCATTGGGACATCGAAATGGGTGGTAATATTAACTTAAAAAAGATAAGCATGGTGTTAGAAAATAACGATACAAGGGTGATAATACCATTAGACCCTGTGGAAGGTAAACGCTACACTGAACCAGTACCTAAGGAGTAAGATGTTGAATATATCTATAAGTTAACTGCACAGGACGTGGTAAACCCAACAATGGATGAAGTACTTTGCGGGGAAGAGGATAATGAATGCTTATCTGATCCCAATGAGGAGATAGAGAATTGGCAAAACCAGTTACATGATGTCTCTGTGCTGCGTTGTATTCGGGTCACAAAAGACTTCTGCTATGTCTCCTCAGAGGTAAGGGACCTACCTTACTTTGACAGCTCAGGTAATGTTAATGAATTCTTAGGAGTATTCGAAGCTGTGGTCCCAAGGGAACAAAGGCTATGGGCCATTAAACTAGCCATGCGTAAGAAACCTACATGATGGTGGGACACCTAGAAGGAAGCATTCCAGGATTGGGAAGAGTGTCGCGCTATGTTGACCTTGCGCTTCGAAGGACCAGCAGCTCTGCAGGATACTGACACGATGGCATGGAGTAAATTGCACCTGTATATGGGACATGATCTACCCACGTGGGACCTAAAGGAGCCAGGAATAATCGACTACTGTGGCCTAACCCCAGAAGAAGTTCAGGCTGACCCATGAGCTACTTCCAACTCAAGGCTGCGCATGGGCACCAAATTGATTCGGCCACAGGCAAGTAGCACTAAAATGCACTCTACACTGGCTATCGGTACAAAAAGCAGAGCTCTCATCTATCCGGTACCCCCGACAACAAAAAATAGCTGCAGTTAACCCTTGGCCAGGCAGGTTATTACAAGAGGTTCATTCGGAAATATGCTCTGACTATAGCCCCTCTTAAAACCTCACTTACATTGATGATAAGATTCTCTTGGGATAACGAATGTCAGGAAACTTTGTCGTTGGTCATAAGTTACCTAGGAAGCAAGCCTATGTTGGGGGAGGACATGCAGAAGATGCCGATGATTGACCCTAGCATAATAGATAGGCCATGCGCATAGGGGATGTGAAAACTAGTGATTGAAACGGTGAAAATTGGTAAAAAGCAAAAGTTATCGTTAAAAGGAGCGGCCTCCAGGCATTTAATGAAGAAAATTTTTGGGATTTTTTACCATTTCCTGGGGGATACATCTCAGATAAATTTTACCTTACTGTTGGATGATTGTAGGTATTATAGACGGAGTAGGATAGTTCACCCAGAGGTTCCGTCTCACTTGCATAGCTTGCACTCATCATTCTTCTCTCGGAAGAAGTTGAGCAATCAGATTTCCCATATCTGTACTATCCCTCTCATCTCTAGTCAACCTTCTCTATCTAATAGTAGTCACCCAGGGCTGGGATTCATCTTTTGCGCAAGGATGACGACCACTAACCCTGTCGAACCTTCGACCCTAATAGGGCCTGACGTTGAGGATATAATGGAGGTTCAGTCTGAACTGGAAAAATTTCCCTCTATGCTGGTCACAAGGAAAGGAAAAGAGAAAGCACAAGGCTCAGGAAAATCCTTGAAAGCTGCAAAATGGGCTACCGAGAAGCCTAGGAATTATTTGAGGCACACCAAGTCCCTGCCGGCATCACCTCTGGATCAAGATGCGCAGGAAGGTGCTTTGCCTTCTAATCCGATCAATTGGTTACCTCTCTTCGTTGACCCACGTAGACTATCCACGTGAATGCCAAAATATTTGGATGGCTTGGTCACCTATCTGCAAACACCCCTAACCCTGGGAGAAGTCCCTGTCCTCAGTGATCCTTGTGGAAGACTCCATGAGGTCAAGTTTGATGATCACAACTTAGCGGACTATAAAAACCTCCCTGAGCTGGCCCCCACATTGTACTTTGATACAATCCATGCAAATGATGGAGTCACGGTGGTTCCTCAGCGCTGGGTATGTGGCTTGGTTGGGTTTGGACTCTTGAATCTACTCCGAATGCCCCATTTTAGCCATTACAACATCACAGATTGGTTGGCTCACCAATTTCTCGCCCTAATCCACGATGGCTGCTTATGGATTTGGGACAGAGTCCCTATTGATGCTACATTGATCCACAAGATTACAGGCATTCCTATGCAAGGGCCTCACCCCCTAGAGAAGTTAGGTAAGAAGTATGACGTAGCTACCGCTACATTTGTGCAGAAGACCTACAAGGTGAGTCGAAATCAGCGAGTCTTTGTGATCTAGACTATCAATGATCCTACTACACAGATGGGTGCTAGGCTCTTAGCCTATAAGATAATGAGTAAGTGCCAGGTTGCGACCATCCCCGCCTATGTTATTCAGTTAGCCGGCCGGTGTGCAAAGGGAGTCTCTTTCAATTGGGCTCAATATTTATGCGATGAATTTCTGGCTAATATCCATGAATCCCAAGAGTAGGAATGTCCTTCTACTATTCATGGTTATTACTCCTTATAGCACTGGTCACCTGGGACACCCCTGAGGAGTTGGTCCTCCCCAAGCTCCCCCAAAGGATGTGTGAAGGAGCTCGATATGCTCATTTACGAGACTCTAAGAATGTGCAACGTGTTGAGGATAACAAATTTTTTTGGGTCCTCTTCCAGAGCAGTGTGGCAATAGCCATAAATTCCCGACCTCGGTTGTCCCCGACGGTATATGACAAATAAAAAAGTGTTGTACCATTGCAAGTTACCATGCAGCATATTCAGATCCGCAACCTCAACAATAAGACATGGACAACACTTCTGTATATGGTAGGAGATGAAGAAATTGACCTGATGATCTCACTATGTCCCCCTGCCTAGAAAAAAGGCTTCAGAGCCACTTGTGGGGAGACCACGAAACCTAGCCAGATGGGCTCAGACATAGCCATGCAAAGGGATACATAGCCACCACAGACCACCGCGACCAAGACTCAGGTAGGTTATGACAGAGATACCATGCCCCCACGGTACGAAGTGGTTAGGTGAGCCAGCACCAGGATCTCGAAATAAACAGTGGGCCCACCACACGCAATATGATGCGACGGTCACACTGAATAACTGTGACCTCGAGAAAATTGCGGATGAAGTCACAATGGATACAAAAGATAAGTGGGCAGCCATAGAGGCACAATAGAAGGTCGCGCTCGACACCATACAGGCTGAGCTCTATGCCCTTTAGTTAAAAATGGATATGCTGTAGACTAGCTTCGGCCAGACATGGACTCCTTCGGTAACTAGCAGTACAGTGCTAGCTACGGAAGAAATTCTTCTTTGTTCTGTACCTAGCGCTGCCCTGGTAGGAACTCAGATCCAAGCAGGAGTAGGGATCTAGCTGGACTTGGCTAAGCTGCCCGATGAAGCATTACAAGGCCTCCACAACATTGTATTCCAAGAGATTAACCATCATGACCAGAAAATACACCAACAACTTGGTACGACTGAGAAGACCATCACGCAGCAGGCCAAAAATTTTCTCCTTTCCATTTCACAGCAGGCGGAGCTCGAAACAGTGATCCACCAGCTCTGCACAGAGGTTACAGACGAGATCTCGGTTGCAGCCATGCCTTAGGCTAAGGTGGAAAAATTGGCTGTGGCACTAAAATAATCTAAGATGGAAATGCATGCCATCAAGATGTAGCTGGAGCAGCAAATAACTGACCTACAGGCCAAACTACAGCTCGAAATGCCTCCGGAAGTACGCGCTCAGCGCGCTGCACTAGTAACCACAGTGACGAACATTATTTCGAGGGAGATTTCTCAAGGCGCCCAGTTGCTAGAGTCAGCCATGTAACTCTGGACTAAGGTCCAGCATGATCCAGTCCTCTCTAAAATCAATCAAGACTTACGACAGAAGGAATAAGCTTTCGAGCAGGTCAAAGTTACGCTGCACATCTTGGTGCCTGCACAGCGCTTGGTGCATTTGAAGACCAGCAATGATCTCCAGGACGAGATTGAGGAACTCTGGTGCAAACATCACGTCACTGCGGAATGTATGTAGCCTTGGGCTGCCGCAGCCCTCTATATTTCGCAGAATGTAGATGGCGCAATCAAGCGACTAACTCAGACACTAGAGAGTATAAGCGACTAACGCAGCTTATGGTGTTATGCATATTTTGTGTTAAGCTGCGAAAGTACTGTGTTAAGTTTTTCTTCTGCATCTAGTTTTGTTCTATTATGTTTTATGAGAATAACTATAATGTTGCACTACTGTCTTAGAAGTATATGATTTTTTGAGTACAGTAAGTATAGTTTACCTTGTGCACGTGGATGTGAAGGAGATCTATAGATCCGGTTCTGTGATAGGCGACCTGGTCATTATAAAGTCGAATGCAACTCTGCTGGGCTTACCTATCCTCTCTCAGGGTGCGGAAACCTGGTTCCAGCACCCACCCATACTGCTTCGGGTGAAAATTTGACCTGCGCAAGCAAGTCACTGTCGAAAGGGCTAGTAGTATAGGGGTTTTTTGGAAAACCTTAACCTCTGAACCTGGGTCAGGACCCCTCGAGCCAACACTTCATAAATTTGGATCTCAACAGTGGGTTAACTTCCAACATCATGTTGATACTTTTTTCCTCACACAAAGTCACATTTTTCTTCTGCAAATTTTTCAATCAACTTTTTTGTAGTTTTTGGATAATTGTAGTGTCAGTGTCTTTTTTATCTTCTTTTTCTTCAACAAGGTTCTTCCATAGTCTCTCCTATTATAACAATTTCTTCATCAACTACAATGCTTCATGGCGCAAATTGGCATTGATCAATATCACTCCCCCTCTCATTGTATGCCATTTCAAAGATATCCCAAGCTTCTTTGTACCTAGTTGTTTGTGTAATCTTGGAAATAATGCCATCATCCAAGGCTTGCTGGATGAGAACAAATTTTGTTGCATCATCCCTTTGATCTTGTGTCATAGCCTTAAATGTTAAATTATTTGGGGTTCCCTCAAACCTATTCAACACAATACCCCATAAAATTTCTACACATAATCAATTTTTCATCTTAATGGCCCAAAAATCATAGTTTTTACGAAAGAAAATGGGAGGTGCTAGAAAATAAGAATTGCCAAAAAAATACATATTGATGAAAAAAACATTATAACTCTTTGAATATGTTAATAGACACCATAAAAAACTCTTTCCTGATTAAAATGAAAATAAAACCAAAACTATTTATTTTTTCTCTCGATTTTCTATATTCTCTTTTAACTTATTTTCCTAATTTTTCCCTTTTATTTTTATTATTTTTTAATGTAATATTAAAGATTCCTTTTGAAAAATATCTTCAAATAAATTCCCTCGAAATATTATCTTTCACTTAGACAAAATGCTTTACTATAAAAACATGGATTTAATAACTCAAATATTTTTTTCTAAAATCCTTAAGACATTTGCGGAACTTGTGCATATTTACTAATATTTCATCATTGCGTATGACCTTCAAAATATTCCTCTTGGATGGACAAAGGATGGTAGCTGCAAGTTGTGATGGCCAGGTCGAGAACCTTATGCCATAGGCTACAACTCATTAACGCTTTGGAAACACAATTTTGATACCATCAAAACTAAAATTCTCACCTTCATGTAGATGGAGATGGATCATAGAATATTTTTCGTTCAATGATTAATAGTGGAAAAATTCAGGAAATTATGTGATTTTTGATTTTAGAAATTCGGGAAAAATAGAGAAATTCTAGAAGCTTCCTCTTCCAGAAGCTTCCAAAATTTGTTACAACCATTTACCTAAGTTAAAACATTAATATCCTATCCTATCCCTCTTTGGAGTTTCCATCCCTTATCCTTTAATCCCATCCTTCTATCAAAGGTGGATATAAATCCTTAGACTGGTGATTGGATAAGAAATCCAAACTTACTGCACTCAAAAAGACATGTCCACAGATGACAACTAATGGACCCTTGACTGGATGATTATATGCATGATCATGGCCATCATACATTTTGATCTCTTTATAACTCCTGAAATCACAACCCATATGGATGAAACTAGATCTTTGGTCCTCCATATTTCTCATGACCAACAATTGTATGAGTCTAACCATGTGAATCAATGAGTTGAGGTCGAACATGGTAGACACCATATGATTGCCAGTCGATGATCTAAGTCATTAACAATTGTGAGAGAAAGCACTCAAGATGTTAATGGATCTCAAGTTACTATAGTATAATCCATATGGTTTGAATAAAGTAGTTGATGCTGAACACCACACAAAGTCTTTCAGTCGAATTCCAATGACGTAAACATGTTGCCAAGATAAAGGAAACTTGACATTGATATATGCAAGGAACAAAGTACCAAAGGAATGTTTCTAATTCAAATTCCTAGATAAGGTCTTGGTGTCAACATAAAGCAACTTTTCGTAGGAGGGCCTTGATGTATCCCCCATTAACGACATGAAATGGATATCATGATTGAGACAAAATTATGATGATATTTAACTCGATCACAAAAGGCAAACTTTGAATGAAGGCTTAAGAGTATTGTAATGGATATCAACTAAATGAATTATCTTGCATACATTGACGACATTGAATGGAGTTGTTGGTAGCATTGATCGATAACCAAAGATGGAGGCTTTGAAAAGGTATGATTAACTGAATGACAAGCAGATAACCCAACCCAACAAATACAAAGATGAAGTGGAAGAGTGTCATTTTCAAGAGCGAATCGATACCAATAGCGAATAGAGTACCTTGTTTTTCCAATTTCCCCAACCATACTGCTCAAAACCTCTTTATTTTTTTAACTAGATTGAGGAGGATAACACATGCTTGATATGTAAGTTCATCCTTCGGATGAATCCATCCAAATATTTTTAACGAACCATTAGAAGGATTGGTTTGGCCTTGTCATTTTTGAAAATTCCATCGTTGTTTCATCTTTTAACAAGTCCAATGAAGGTAAAACACAACATATTTTTCATGTCTGGATAGTTTGAAAAAAAGGAAAAAAAGAAAACTCCATGTGTCCCTTTTGGTAGATAGTCTCTTAATTCTGAAAAGGTAGAAAAAAATACTAAAGAGAACCTCTTAGCCATGTTCGACTAAAGTATACCTTTTTCGTGAATAGTCTATCTTAGTATGGAAAAGATTTAAAATTATACTGAGTAGACATCTTTTCATTTACTTTAGTGAGTTAAAAAAGACAAGTGATCGACAATATTTTCATATTTTTGGGGTCTGAAAAGAGATGAAAGAGGACTCCAAGGGATTCATTTTTCTTAGGTTTACAAAGTACGAAACAAATATAAAAGTATACTCCTTGGTCAAAATAACATGTTTAAAGCTTGATAAACATTCGTTAGCAACTCTCAACCTGCTCAAAACATCACAAAAAATATTAAACATACATGTTTCATAGTAAAAATGAAGCATATATAGGTAAAAAATTAAATATGAATAAAAAAATGCGAGAAATGACCATAAATACTGAAAATGATTATTCATTTTCACCATTTCACATTTACCTTCAACGGTGATAATTCTGAGCACTTTTTCCCTCGATATTCTACAGCTTATTATGACCAATCTAGTGTACCATTTCAAGTACTTTCACTTTTAGGTAGGAGATCAAAACCTTCTCTTTCTTTTCATGATCCATTTTTGTGATTTCATGCAATTTTTTTGAGTTTTTGAAGACCATGGGGTTCAAAAACACACCATAGGACCAATGCACCCCCCGAGTATAGAAATATGTGTTACACCTAGGCATATTGTCACTGCTGGGAGAGGTGCAATGCTGTTTCATGCACTACTGGGGTGTTTTGGGCGCAAAATGATAATTTTTTTATTAGCTTTCCCTCAAATATTTTCAATTTTTTTACATGGAAATTATCCTAATGAATCCCTTGTTGATGTTTTAAGTTTTCATTAGCACAAAGTGACATTCATTTAGCGAGAAAGAGAACATTAATAATATGATTTAAATGCAGCCAATGATCCTGCTACCATCTAGGCACTGAAAAACTATGGATTGCTAAAATTCTTCTGGATTCCTGGTATGAGGCAAAAAATGGAGCTTTTGAAATATCTTGTTAATTCATGGGATATTCAGGCACAAGCGTTTAGTTTTGGGGAATATCTGCTTGGAATAAAGGTAGAATATATCTACTTTCTAACACTTTTATCTAGGAAGGGTGCCCCCATATTTCTCCTAGGGGGGAGAAGTGGTGGGGAGACCGTCAAAGATTATATCACTACCTATTGCAAACCGCGAGCCTAGCCAACTAGGGATGGAAAGATAAATATAAAATATGTAACCCAATTACCTTTGAGAATGATCCTATTCATTATCAAAATATTGGTAGGTAGCACGGCATTTCATCTAACAAGTAGATCTACATGCAGTACGGGGTGAAGTGTCTAGACCCAACAATGTTCAATTAGAGTGAGGGTGTTTTGGTCAATATGAAGGAACACATGACTAAAAAAAGAGAGGGGAAGTAAAATAACGTCATATATGGTTAAATATTAGTCTCTTTTTATCTAGAGTGGGTGCCAATATTTAGGCCTCATAATATTATACTCGAGCCTATTGATCTGAGGGCCCCATGGATGAGGAGGTGGATATGTTATATGGCCCAACATGCAGATCCATTAGCAATCAAATTCTCACCAACCTTATTTGGATGGTTGCGTAGACAGTTCATCATGATCAATGATTATCCTTACCCAAGGATGGATTTATGTGATGATCCTGAGCTCATGCTTCCTAAAGGTGAGCCATGGGATTCTTCAGGTAAAATATTTCAATCATTTAAGTTTTTGAAATTTTTACAATTTTTTTGTGTTTTTTTAATGTTTTCGAGACTAAAATATTGATGTTTTCATGAAGATATTGGACCAGTTTGACCAATAGGTGCTTCATATCTCCATTGTATAGAGGTAAAACCACATCAGGAGGCAATGGTACTAGTACAGGTTGTTGCGGTAGGAAGATATGTGTTACGAGATCTTGAGGTGGCTAATATCGTATCAGAGGTGGAACGCCACATGGGGGGGATAACACATGGGAATGATAAGACCATGGTCAACTAGATTCAGGTGTGACTTCAATGACACACTATTGGAGTGCCTGGCAGTATTGGTTGGTTACAGCACAATATGGATCATGTAGTGTCATTTATCATAGGCATCATTTATTTGTCTACTTAGATATTTGCATGTAGTTTTTTGTATGGGTGATGTAGCCATATGTGTCTAGGGGAACACATTTTGTAAAACAAAATTTAATATATATACATATTTTCAGTGTTTTCTAGTCCCTATTATGCTTTCAATATGATGTGATGTGAATTGAAACTTATTTACATTCGTTGAAAATGTATATCTAAAACGTAATTAGCCACGACATCTGCTAATGTGTTTAGATTTATAGAAATATGTTCATATTGTATTAAATAGAAATCGGTTTCTAGAAGACTTACTGTCAAGACCATGCAATGTATTTTTGGAATGAGGTCCCCTAACTATATTTTTGTTCTAGTTTTGTAATATTTTGTAATACGTTTTCTAGCACAAGGGCTTTGGGGTGGGTCAAAGCCCAGATGTATTGTAATGGGTCAAAGTGTAGACCAGAAGTCCAAAAACCACAGTTTGCGGACCATAGAGTAGCGTAGGCTAAGATTTTATAAATAGACAGATAAATCGAGTCTAGAAGGGGCTAAGTAAGAAGTAATTTAAGCTTGGATACAAAATTGTGGATATTGTGTGTCGATTGTCTAGGTAAGGGCTCCTGTTGGTTGTGTGTGTGGAGACCCCAAAGTCCTACTGTGTGCGGACCCCGGTGGCTGTGTGCGCGAGATGGTAATAGAGTCTATAAGTCGGATCTGAATATGGATGAATGAGAAGGTTGTTGATGATATTTAAGTGTCCTTGTGTTATGATTATTGAATATCCTTATGTTCTAATATTGTGTTTTATTACTGAATACTGATGATATACTGATGCACATGTAGATTCAATATAATGAATGCGTAGCTCTAGTTAAAATACTTTTCTCAAGTTTATTGTTGATTATGATTTTTTATCAGTCGATATACTGTTAAAAGGGTTCTGTATTAGGCTTCTCCTGCACAAGTATGTTAGATATGAAGGGACCCACTTTAATTAACTCTCTCTCTCTTAGGGTGCGGAAACCTGGTACCTTGACCTACGCAAGAAGGCCATTTCCAAAAGGGCAAGTAGTACCAGGTTTTGTTGTCAAACCTTAAAACTAAACCTGGGTCAAGACCCCTAAAGCCAACAAATGGTTCCGTTGCTGGGACCGCGAGAATTTTGAGAGAGATATTGGGTAATGCCACGGGGTCATTGGAAGCCATTGAATCCTAAGCTAGAGGACTAGTTCAAAAAATAGATTTAGGAGTTTGACCTAAAAGAGAATAGAAGTAAGAAACTATTTGTTGAAGAGTGGAAAAACAAGTATATTTTAAGGACGTGCACGAAACATTCTTCGTATCCTTCGTACACAAATTACAAGAGTGGTTGACATGATTGGAAGAATTCTAGAGTTGCTGGAAAGATGATCAGGTCACACAGTGGACCCCTGAATTGATCCAAAAATTGGAAAAGAATGATAACAATATTACCAGGACTGTAGACCATTGGGTTGATAGTATCTTGGGAGGGTTTGTGACAGAATTTTTCGTCGATCAATTTGTGTTATATTCAGAAGCGGAGCACAATTTCTTCAAAGGATTTAGAGGTAAGTTTCGGAAAACTTTGTCGTTGTTGATTAAGATGATATTAAGTGAAAAGGGTGTCCTGTGTGGCCACACTGAGTGAATGACCTCTGACTAGAGTGGAAGCATGACACGAAGCGGTAAATACTACCAAGTTAATCAAGTAGGAGACAGATTAGTATATAGTCACGTAAGGGAATCACCTTATTTTAACCAAGGAGGGCTTGCACAGGATGGAACCAACCCCCGACCACACCAACATCAAACCCACATAAGGGTAAGAATTCTCCTACCCCACCTTTGCCGCCACTTAAGGATGATATGGCTATGCACATGAAACTACCTACATTTAAGGGTGTAGGAGACGAAGATATGGATCGATTCTAGTTTGTAGCAGAGTCTGTATGGACTACGTAGAACATTAATAATGATGTTATCAAACGAGAAAAACTATCCATAACCTTCGAAGGAAGGGTCGTGGACTGGTTTATGGGATATATTTTTCAACGTGCAAATGAACCAATACAAGATATTAAGGATGCCTTGAAGCAGTAGTTCCAGAAGCCTAAATCATACTCTCAATGTCTAGTCGATGTAAAGGATTTCAAACAACGACCTACGAAGTCCATCTGGGAAGCTAACCAATGATTGAAGAAGGCCATCAATGATGGGGGATTTGTCTACGAGGATAAGCATAACAAGGAATGGTTTATCGCTATGCTATTACCACATCTATGTGGACCCATGGGACAACAGAAGATCGGCTCCCAGGAAGAAGCTCTGGAGATTTCCATGAAGTTAGAAGCTACACCAAGAGATTATATGCAGGTCACATCTCTACATATCCAGAGCCAGCTAGAGGCAATGCACTTAGAAATTCAAAACTTACGGAAGGATCGAGGTAAGGAAGTTAGCCCAGATATCTGGTGCATACGTTGTAGGGTGTAGAGCAATACTAAGGATCAATGCCCTTTTTTATCTGATTATATGTAGGCTGGGGGGCCAAGCCCTCTATGCCCTAGGGAAATGGCTAGCCCTAGTAGTTATATGTTGTGGTGTGTCGATTATTGGGTAGCAAGAAGACATGATACAGATCATTGCCCACGTTTAGGTGCCTATATTCTAGAAAAAAAAAAAAAAGTGGTGTAGATTCTACTCATCTGTGGGCCATGACGAACAAAACTGTCAAACACTCGATCTCATGGTAGATAGGGGAAACCTATACAGGGTGCAAGTGGACCCCTCATCACCACTATCTCCTTCTGGGTAGGGTGGATCTCCCACAAAAGGAAGGGGAGGAGGGAGAGGGGGTGGTGCAGGTCAAGGATATGGACAACTGATCTGCTACAATTGTGGGGACGCGGGACATTTTGCATGAGATTTCATGAACTAGAGATTGAAGACTATCCGGTGCTAATAGAAAAAAAGAAGGGGAAACAACATACGCCCACATAGAATGTAAAATGGGTTAAGGAAGAACCATGGGATGATGGCCCATGTATCAATGTGATCACATGCAACGACATTGCCACCAGAGGAGCCAAGGAAAAAGCTACGGCTGAGTCACTAATCCGAAATGCTGTGGAAAAATCAGAAAGCTTAGATTTGAAAAAGGAGAAAGAAACCTTTGTAGAAGCTCAGAGGGAGATGGACAAAGACGAACCATCTACTTCAAAAGGTATGGTAGTTCTAACAACAGACGAAGCAGTTAAACCATTCCTCCAACATGTATGAAGTTGTTGTGCAACCAGAAGGCCGTAGAGAATCTCCAAGCAATAATAGATAGCTACGCCAAAAAGGTTGCTTCACAACCAGAGGTTAAAACTGTGAACAAGCTATACAAGAAAAAAAGGGGACTGGATGGGAGATGCGAATGACTGCACAGATTAGAGACTACGAAATGGACCAGGTCATCCTTGATTTAGGATCAGACGCAAATGTCTTACCCAAGAAGACCTGGAAAAGAATGGGAGAACCTAAGATGGAATGGTCTACAATAATTAGGGGAATTTTGAGGTCTAAAATGGGCCTCCTAAGGAAATTATAAAATAATAGTGGAAAAAATCAAATAAGATTTGATGACATCATCAAATTTTAGAGGGAAAAATGAAAAAACTACTTTTTCAATTCATATTTTCAACTTATCTCCCAAATTTTTTACTCAAATTTCAAGCAAGAGTACTCGTTGGATGAAAAATTTAATTCCTCATCCAAGGAATACCCATGTTGCATACTTTTGATGGGTCCTACTACACGAAAAATGATAAATACATAAAAAACGTGATTGTAATCACATGTTTTTATGTATTTCCCATTTTTCATGTAGCAGGGTTCATCGAAAGTATGCAACATGGGTACTCCTTGGATGAGGAATTAAATTTTTCATCCAACGGGTACTCCCACTTGAAATTTGAGTAAACATTTTGGGAGATAAGTTGAAAATATGAGTTGAAAAAGTAGTTTTATTATTTTATTATTTTTTAATATTTTTTCCCTTTTATTTAAAAAATGGTATATCATCCCCCATGGTTGACATCATCATCTTGAATCCTATTGGTTGTTATAAATTTTATTTTTGTTGTACATTTTTCTTAGGAGGCCCATTTTAGACCTCAAAATTTGCTTAATGTCAGTTACAGATGGCTAATTAGCAAAATATTATCCCACTGGGATGACATGCAAAGGTTATAGTAGAGATTGCAGGTGTTAATGTTTATGCTCATTTTGAAGTGATTTAGATAGTGGATGATGTAGACCCTTACCCCGTGCTCTTGGGCCTAGATTGGGCTATTAACATGGGAGGTATCATTAATTTAAAAAGGATGATCATGATATTTAAAAGTGAAGGTACACGGGAGATAGTCCCTTTGGATCCAGTAGAAGGGGAGCAGTACACTGAACCAGTACGAGAGGAGGAGGATGTTGATCACATATACAAGGTGACCACCAGAGTCGACAACTGGATCAACCCCACGGCTGATGGTATGTTATGTTGGGAAAAAGACAAAGAATTCTTATCTGACTCAAGCAGAGAGATAGAAAATTGGCAGAACCGGTTGCATGACGTATCTGTGCTGCGGTGTCTTAAGATTACAAAGAGCTTATGATGCATCTCCTCAGAGGTAAGATAAATACCCTACTTTGATGGTTCTGGCAATATTAAGGATTTTCTTACAACAATGGAAGCAGATGTCCCTAAAGAACGAATATTTTGGGCACTTGGCTTGGCCATGCACGCGACCCCCGCACGATGGTGGGAAACCCATAAGGGAGTTTTTCAGGAGTGGGGGGAATGCAGAAAGATGATGATATTATTATTTGACCCTCTAACCAAACCACCAATGGAACTCTTATCGGGATGAGGGGATCCGTGCAAGCATTTGGCTCTCTGGATGGAAGTATGGAATGAACACACATGGAATGAATAGGTCCATATGTTTATTCACACATTGGGACTGTTAGCGCTCAAATCTACCTTAGGCTGAAATAAGGTAAAACTCAAGGCTACATCAAACCACGCTTAGCCTCGTAGCTAGCCCTACGAGGACAGGAGAGGGCTCTCTCCGGGTATATCTCGGCAAAAGGTTTTCAGAGGGGCTGAGATGACTTATAATGAACAAGGAATATTGATTTTAGGCTAGTAAAGAGATAGGAAAGTTTGATTTTTATTTTTTGGGTTTTTTGTTGGAGAAATGGGAAAAAACAATTTTGGGTCCGGGGATAAGGCCAGATTTTTGCAGAATTCGAGTTGGGGCGAGGTAGGCAGTAGTCTTGATGCTTTTGATTGAGTATATGGATGGATAATAATGAAAAGGAACTGAAGAGGGCAAGGGTGAACATGGATCCTCTTCAAACAGGCGAAAACATGTAAAACTAAACAAATTCAAAGGTAGAGCACTGAAATTAATGGATTCAACCTCATTTACTCATTCATTTAGTTTCAGAAGCATAAGAAGGGAATGGCATACATTAAACATGAAATAACTTACAATAAACTGAGAGAAAACACCATCAAGAACTGAAATCCACAAGAATCCCAACAGGTGCTGCAAAACCTCTGATCTTTCCTTAGCCAAAATGTGAAAAATATGTACAATAGTGTGCCAAACTTTTCCCAAGAGTCCAACCTGTAGAATGTCTCAGAAATTACATCATATAGACCATCCTAACCCCTTTCCATGCCTCTAGGGGTCGAATTCCTCCTTCTAGGAGCAGTTTCAACTAATTCTAAACAAGGAGCTAGAATCTAGGCAGCCAAACAACTTGCCTCTAAAAGGAAGGAAACTGATTCTTTCACTTGATTTTTACTTTTTTAGGAGTGAATCATCTAGAATAGGTAAAAGTGAGTCCAAGTTACATGCCAACCATAAATTTACATCAAGATAACTCAAAAATTTCATCCACAAGCAAAACTGGTTCAACTGGCCGAAATTCTGAGCTGGAAGGTGAAAAATTGACCAAAAAATCTATATGCGTAGCGCGCCTGAGCCATATGCATAGCGCGTATTTCAGCCTGATTTTGGGGCACTTCCTAGCATCCAAATTGAGCTCATGATAGCTCGTTGGAAAGCCCTGGATGTTGGCTATCTAACCCAAGTGGAATTTCCCAATTTTGAGCTAATTTTCCCCTCCAAAACTTCATTCTCCCAGAAGTACTTCCTGCTGGTGCAAAAGGTGGCAGAAAGGTGGTTTTCATGGTGTTTTTGGGCCCTTTGATCATCCAAAACTTGATGAAATGCTTCGGAAATACTGGAGCATGCATAAATTACCATGAAAAACCCAAAAATATAAAGTTTTCCTTCAGCAAGTGTCCCAATCATAAGCGAGCGCGTCGACGCGCTACTCGTATAGCTGAAAAATCTGTTTTGAGACCAAAATATTTCAAAATGACAAAAATTTCTCTGAATTTGCTCAAATTCGGAGTGGAGACCCTCCATCATGTATCATGCCCAGCCAATGAAGCCTCGGCCAAAATCCGGAGTGGATCAGGCCTCTTTCGCCACTTTAGTGCTTCGCTCAATCTCCTCTTCAGAATCTTCATTTTTTCTTTGCAGACATGCATGCGGGCCCAATAATGACCTTTCATGTGACGAAGCATGTCTTTGTCTCTATTGGCCTTTGCCAAAAATTTCTCCAGATGAATGTTAACATGCGTGAGGCAATAATCTCGATCAGCCGGTGTCATATCACCAGGTCTCTTCCGGGCCAATTGTCGATCCTCACGGATTCGCCGCAGCTCATAAAGTGTGTGCTCATCCTCTAGCTGTTTGTTACACTGCTCCAGGTATTTTATCACCCACTGAGCCCTCTGCAATTTCTCTTTCAGCGTGTCGTTCTCGGCCTTTTTCTCCTGGATGATCTCTTTCAGTTTCGAGCTAGGAGAGCTCGCATCAACATCAATGATCGTGAAATCAGTGTCCCGGCCTCCTGATGGGCCCTCATCATGCATAGGCCTCTTGCCTCTGTCCTGAATCTGTACCTGTGCTGAAGAAGAAGGCGAGACCCCTTCCACATCATGTGGAGATAATACTCGCTCTGCTGATGAAGTCAACGAGACCCCTTCCACCCCGGGTGGAGATAGTACTCGTCGTGTAGCTGCAAATAAGGCTCTGTGGCCTCGCTGATATGTCACATACACTGGAGCACTGATATGCTCGGTCTCAGGAATGTCAAGCTGGTGTGAAGGCTCTCCCTCATCATGAACTACCTCGGGAGGCGGCTGTGGCGCTGTGAAGAAGTCACGGGAGATGAAATCCTCCCAAGTAATGCCCTGCTGTGTCAACTGATGTACCACTACGATCTTGATCAGCGCGTAATGATATATACTTCTATGCTGCTATGCTGGGGTCTTCTCTTGTACAAAAATCATCATCCTCTCTATGTTGTGATACATGAAGTATGGAATGTTCATCATACGTACCCTCGTGAAATGCATCAACAAACGGACATGGTACGCATAGAGACGCGAGAATCTGCCCTCGCAACTGAAATACTGAATGATGAGTTTCATCAATGGTGCAAACTCATCCTTCAGGAATCTGAAAGGAAAAACCCTGATCAGGTGCCTCATATACCCAGGTTTGATGTATGTCTCATAGTGGAATTTCTCTAACTGCTGACGTTTGTTCCATTCCTCTCCTATATTTGGTATCCCGGTGGCCTGAGCAATAGTCTCTAGTGACAGAATGAAATCTACTCCGGCGAGGTTTACACGGCCATCATGTAAATGTGGAACAAATAGACGAGCTAGTTCACGATGATGCTGGGTTTGTGAGATCATCTCACAGTATTGGAAACATGATTGACGCTGAAAACAATCCATTGCAAGCAGGCAAGCCTGCAATTGAGCCAAAGAAGTAGGCTCCTCCCTGAGATGCTTACCACCTTTTCCACCTTTGTGAGACCTCCATGGCACATTACCCTCTGCTGTGGAATCACTGTCATACTCCTGCTCATAAACTGAATCCGTCTCTGACATGGCTTTGAAAACAAAATGTCTGCAATATGTATGTTGATATAGGTGTAGTGAAGACAAAAAATTTCAATGCATGCTCAAAACCCAAATATGTCACATATGTACCAAAGCATCATAGGAAAACAAGCCACAGTGGTAATAGCTCTGTTAAGTGAATTGGCATAAAAACAATCACTGTTTTGATCACAAGTGAATTTGACAAATGAGTAGAAAAAGTGTAATGTAGTGTACAGCCTTTGCAATGCTGGCCAAGATTTGTCAAAGGGAAAATGAGAATGAGACTGTGTTTGTCAATAGAGAATAGGAAATAGTGGCAATGACCATAGTAAAACAATAGCAATGACAACAGTGTTCCGATAATGTCAATGGAGGATATGGACAAGTGAACATGAGACTATGTGAAAACATGAATAAGGAGCAGTGCTAAAATGAGGATGAAAATCATAGTGACAGCAGTGGTACAATGGCAAAGAAAGGGCGTGAGGATGATGTACATAATGAGCAGGGGCGCCACAGACAATATAGGCATGAGCATATATATCAATCATAGAAGTTTGCAAACCCTTCACAAGACTGTCAACATATCTTTCAAAACCCTGAGAAATGAATTTGCAATGAACCTAGGGTTTACACATTTCTCCTCATCAAATGCTTGTTTCCCCACATCAAACACACTACAATCATGTTCAAAAATCACTTAAAAATCGTGGAGAACCTACTTGCAAGCCGATTGAGGCGTTTTGACATCAAACCGAACGCAAGGGCAAATTTTTTTTAGCTCTGAGACTATGTGCGTAGCGCGCTTACCCAGTGCGTAGTGCGCTGCATACGCGTAGCGCCCTTGTTATTTTACACAGGCTGGGGAGGCTATATGCGTAGCGCACTCTATATGAGTAGCGCGCCTTCTCTGCGCGTAGCGCGCACCTCCTGTTCCGGTCCACACTTTGTAAAACACGATTTCGGCCTTCAACTTCACCACTTCGATTTCTGCCTTGAGAATTTGTGCAAATGAATGTTTTTCCATGGCTTATATGTGAAGAAAAATATCTCATAAAATCAGATTTGGTTTTAAATTTTTTCCATAACCCACTTTTATAATGTTTGGCACTTTGTCATTCGATCACTTAATACAATGCTGTTCTTTGGCTTTTCCTTGCTTTTTCTGAGTCTTGGACTGATGACACCTGGTTGTTTTTTGCAGGGATTTGGCATTTGGCTTAGGCAAAGATCAAAGGCTTGCTCTGGAACTTCTTATGGTGAAACAAATACAATTATTACAAAAAATGAAGTTTGACAATTTCTAGTTCCAAAACAGAGTTTTGGACTAGAAATGTCTTCAAATGTTTTTGATAATAAAAACGTGAAATAGAAATCTTTTGAAACTAACCTCATGGCCTGCGGGATTTTATTACATATATGCAAAGGACTGAAAACCCTAGACTCTAGGACTAAAGACTCTTTTTAACGAAACTAATCATTTATGACCATGAATGCAATGACCATGAACTTCAGTGATTTTTGAGGAATTTTAATTAGCCCTGCAGGTACAAGCATGAGGAAAGACAAGACAACCAGACCCCCTCGTCAGTCAATGGCATGCCCCTAGCGAAATGAAATGAAGTGGAACGAGCGAGACACCTAAGAATGATATGCAAAAAGCGAAAAGATCTCTGAGGGAGGGCTGTAAGGACCGACTCTAACATTGGCTCCAATGGGGGATGGTGGCTCCGAGGAGATGCTAAGAACGGCAGATCTCTGGGGGAGTCAGACAGTGCCTTCATCCATTGGGCGATGGAGTCATTATTTCAACAGATAACACAAAAATTTTAATACATTTATTGACTGCAGACTTGACTGAAAACCGACTGAAAATTGACCAAGACTGACTCGATTTTTAAACTGAAAAGACTGATAAAACTGACTTGAAAAACTTCAAACCAACCAACCTCCATCTCCAGAATTATAGCCTTCGCTCCGGGCCCCAGACTGAAGATGAGAGATCAGTACACACTTGCAATAAAACAAAAGTAAAACGATATATACAATGATGATGAAATCAGCAGAAAATTCTCGGAAGTGGTATCGCTTTAGCAGCCGACCATTGATCGGCCCTCCAGGACAATCATCTCCATTCATTTCCTTGAGAAGAAAGGCGTTTTGACCACGATACACTGCAATCTTAAAAGGACCCTTCCATAGGTTTTCAAATTTGCCGTGCTTTCCCTTATCTTCATTCCGAGCATCCCACTTCAAAACCACCTCATCCAGCTGAAACTTATCTGCTTTTGCCTTCCTGTCATAAATCTTCTTGATGTGCTCCTGCAACTTGAAAGTATTTTGAAAGACCTCCTCCCGTGTCTGCTGTAAATGAATCATCTGATTAATCCTCTGCTGCATGGGATCTTCCTCACTACCGGCTTCCTGAAGCAATTTGACCACTGGGACAGCAAGCGAAGTAGGAAAAACCGTGTCTATCCCGTACACCAACTCGAAAGGAGACATGCCAATAGACTTTTTCTGACTTACCCTATCAGCCCACAGTGCATTCACTAATTTCTTGTGCCAGCCCTTCTTATTGATTTCCAGCAATTTCTTAATGATATTTACCAAGGACTTATTTGAAGATTCCGCCAGACCATTTCCTTGCGGATGGTAGGCAGTCGAATGTCCCAAGCTGATATTGTATTTATAGAAAAATTCAACCATCCTCTTAGACTTGAAGGCCGTTGCATTATCTGTGATTATCTTACTAGGACACCCAAAACATGACATAATATTATTTTCAAGAAACGAGATAATTACCGCATCCGTGGCCTGTCGAGTGGGAATCGCCTCGATCCACTTCGTGAAGTAATCCGTAGCTGTCAATATCCATCTATGTTGTCCGGAAGATGCTGGGTGAATTTCCCCGATGAAATCCAATCCCCACTGCTGAAATGGTGCACTGACTTCATTTGGTTTGAGAGGCAAAGGCTGTAGTTTCTGCTTCCCTTCGAAAATTTGGCATTCGTGACAATTCTTAACAGCCTTATATACATCAGAAAACAAAGAAGGCCAATAGTAACCTGCCCTTAGAATCTTATTCGCTGTGGTTTTCCAAAAAAAATGGCCCCTGCAGTCTCCTCTATGAAAGTCCTCCAAAACTCTTTTGGCTTCCTCCTCTACCAAACAATTCAATAACATTCCGCCAGGGTCTTTTTAATACAATGCAGAATTCAGTATGCAAAACTTTGCAGCTCTCAACTTCAATGTTCTACTCTTATTTCTAGGCATCCCAGGAGGTGGAGACAAATTATGAAGCACGTATAAAATGTCAGCATACCAAGGGGAAGAAACAAAAATATCAGATACCTGAAATGACGTACTCTCCTCATCTTCATCGGACATGGCAGCGATCAAATTTATATCTAGAGCATGCAGATTTGTTTCAGCCATAAGCTTGGCGAGTCCTTGTCCTTTGATCAGCTTGGTCGGTTTAATCTCCACATCGTATTCTAACAACGCAGCGATCCACTTACCCCGTCTTCCTTCTGGATCTGCCTGTACCAAAACATCTTTAACTGCTACGTTATAGAATATGGGAATGCAGTATATACACACGGAAATCTTTCAAGGCTTTTACAAGCGCAAGTGCTTGTTTCTCAATAATATTGTATTTCAATGCTCCGTCCCTTATAATCCGACTGAAAAAGGCAATGGGCTTCTCAACCCCATCCCTTTTCTGCATTAAAACAACTGCCAAAGTGTGCTCAGAAGCAAACGAAAACAAAATGAAGTCCTGTGTGTAGTCCGGGCTGATTAAAATAGGGGCTGAAGAAAGAGCTATCTTTACCAAATTGAACGATTTCACCGCCTCTTCTGTCCACTTTACCTGATTGTCCTTTTTCAGCATGTCCGTGATTTCTCTAAGATGCTCAGCAAGATTTGGAATGAAACGACGCAGAAAATTCATTTTACCGTTAAAGGACTGTATTTCTTTCTTGTTCCGGGGCTATTCAATCTGCTGGATGGCTTCAACACGTGCAGGGTCAACTCGAATACCGTCTTTCGATATGATGTGGCCAAGGAGCTTGCCTTCATCCATGGCAAAAAGACTCTTTTTCGGATTCAGCGAAATGCCATATTTTCTGCACTTCTGGAAAACAACTTTCAAATGATATAAATGTTCCTCATCAGAATTTGAAAACACAGTTAAATCATCAAGGTAAACAACCAAAAATACATCTTTCTCGTTGGCGAAAGCCATGTCTATTGCACGCTGAAAGGTGGCACCTGCATTCTTCAAACAAAACGGCATTTTTGCATAATGAAACGTTCCCCATGGAGTGGTGAACGCAGTCTTGTCACGATCATCTTCATGCACTAAAATTTGATTGTATCCTAAATAGCCATCGAGTAGTGACATCCTTGATGCTCCAACTACTCGATGCAATATATGGTCCATTTTTGGCAGCGGATAATTGTCTTTTAATGATACCTTATTCAAATTTTTGAAGTCGATACATAAACGGATCTCACCTGTTTTCTTTCTCACGGGCACCAAATTTGATATCCAATCTGAAAATCGGATAGGCACAATGATTCCTGACTTATACAACCTGTTTACCTCTTTTTCAATCGATGGTAGTAGCTTTGGATTGATTCTCCTCAACTTTTGACGGAAAGGCTTCTGATTTGGTTTAATGGGGATGGTATGCTGAATGATATTAGTGTCATATGTTTTTAGATCTGAGTAATCCCACGCAAAAGCATCAAAAAATGAAGACAACAATTTCACATACTCTGCCTTTACCTTTGGTGACAATGACTTTGATAACTTTACCATCTTGGGATTCTCAGCTGTCCCAATATTAACCTCTTCAACACTTTTTTCAGTCGGCCTCAATGTCGGTTTGCGGGCTACATCATCTTGGTCAAAGAGTTCCTCCAAAGGAATCAATCCCTTAGGAATGATGTTATCTTTAAGTTGCAGTACTTCCATTTGATTTATTTGTATATCATCATTACCATCATCATGTTATGTATCTATGGAGGTGTCTTTAAACTTACCCTTATTCTGCAGAAAATCACTAATCTCCTCGTCATCCTGAAAGACTTGCCAACATCGCTGATTGTCTGGAACGGTGGGGCGGTGTTTCACATGAATCTCAAACTTGTTGCTGGAATTCATTGGAATTTTTAAATTGCTTGCTGCCTTAGCAAGTCCATCAGCAACACCATTTTGTATGCGAGGCACACATGTCAAGGTATGATCAGAAAATAACTTCAGAATATCTAAAACTGCATTACGGTAAGCCCTCATGCGAGGATGCTTGGCTTGAAACTCACCCTTTACCTGCTTTATCACCAACTCTGAATCACCATAAACTGCAATCCTTTTCGCTTTCAACTTTCTAAGAATCTTAAGGCCAGCAATTAGAGCCTCATATTCCGCTTCATTATTAGAACAGTCAAATGCTAGTTTATAGGAACATACTCTCACATTGCTTGGAACCTTATCTGGAGCGGAAAATGGACTACGAATCCAAACACCAATTCCAGCACCGTCGCTACCCACTGCGCCATCAAAATCCATGGTCCAAAGACCAACTTCATCGTCCTCTAAATGCTGAAATTGCGCCAACTCTGTTTTTCCTGTTTGCTGCCCATTGTCTTTAGCTGATTGCTCCACAGTAGCTTGATTTTCTCTTTTTTCTTTTTGCAGAACTTCTCTAAATTTCTCAGTGATTTCTGGTATATCTTCTGCCTGAACTAATTGACTATCTATATCATTAAAACTATCAGCAAGAAACACAAACGACTCTAAGTCGGTATGTACATAATTTACAGGATGATTGATTGGTTTCTCCTTGCTGGTTATCATTTATTTCATCTTCTGCTCTCGATATAACTTTCTCATTTGACCGAAGACTGGAATTGTAGCATAGGAAAAATCTAACTGTAGTGTACCTTTCAAATTTTCCCCCCAAGATCTAGAAAGGAGCATTCCAAATCGCGGAGGAATGTCTGCCAAAACCACATCCATCAAGACATTCTTCGCTGGAATTTGATCTAAGCTTACAACCAAATCTTTGATGAGTCCGATACACCTCACACGGCTGGAATCAAATGAATACAAATCATGATATTTTCTTGTAATGTCTAGTCCCAACTTTTCCATGATCGCCTTTGGCATCAGATTGTGCGAAGCACCCGAATCGAACATGGCATTGTGCAATACATATTCATGCAACCTCAAACTGATATAAAAGGGAGGAACGTCACTGTCAGGGGACTCACCATCTAATGCAGGACCAAATATCAATTCTGGCTGATCATCTTCAACATTTACCGTGTCAAACATTGGATCAAAATTCAGAATTTTGGAGACTTGACCTCGGTAGCTGCTGTTCTTCATAATTTCTGTCAAAGGAATAGATACTTTTAGTTTGGAAATTTCATTTTCCAAACTAAATGTTGAAACTCTTTCAACCTCCTTGACCAGAACCTCTTTATTTTCAGCCTTATCCTTCATTATACTTGACTGATTTGTCTTTTCTGCTGATGATACTTTACTAGCTGTGGGATCAATTGTCTCTTTTCCTTTCTTCTGTGGTATAGGTGAATCCGTCTTTGGTGCTGAAGCTTCTTTTCTTTTCTGAATTGGATTTATGGGCACATCTCTGTTTCTCAATGAGTACTGCTTCTGTTGAGCGGACAAAGCATTCAGATATCCTCTTTGGCAATCATCTGATTCTTCCTCTAAATCTGCGTCATTTGCTAAAATGAAATCCTCATCTTTCTGGGCAGCTGAACTTTCTCCATATTCTTCATCCTCAGTAATGTAAATAGGCAGATCGTCGGGAGTAAAGAAATGGTTTTTCTCACCTACTACATCATCATCATCGTCTGAATCTTGACTCACAAAATTCTGCAAAAGAGGATTTTTAATCTGCTGCTGGGTTGCCGGCTCTTGTGCTCTCTGTTCACGCTGCTTAATTCTGAACTGTGGCTGCTGTTGGCCACGGTAGTTGGGATTACGAATCTGCGTTTCTAGTTTATCAAGGTTCATTCTTTTGAACATTTTTTCCATCTCACGAAGCCAGTGCGGTTCTGATGTAGATGTGGAAGTCTCTTCCTTTATAGTCACTCTTTTCTCTGCTTTCAACCGGGCTCTCTTATCATTCAGATTCGCCTCAACACTAACAACAATCTTCTGCATATCTTCTAAGGTAGGCGGATCTCTGTCTCGTAGCGAATAGGCCATCTCCGGATCAAAACCATCCGGGAATTTAAGAAGAGATGACTTTTTAGACGGTCTTAAGTCATCTGGAATTGCATTATACACTGTATTGAATCAGATAATATAATCCTGAACGGACTCACCAGGATTACGCTTGATGCTGGTATACTCAGAAGTAATTTGCAGCGGATCATTTTTCATCTCCCATCGATCTAAGAATTGTGTCTGAAGCTCTTGTAATGTGTTGATACTTCCGGCCTGTAAAGCTCTGAACCATTTACGAACCTCACCTCCAAAAGTCTGGGCAAACAACCTCATGGACACATTTTCTTCATCTATTTCATGCAAGTCCAAGAAATCTGTCATCCTGACAATATGTTGCTGAGCGGATATACTCTGTGGTGTGCCATCGAATATAGGAATCTTGCTCTGATAATCAGTAGGCATAGGATCCAAATTTTCAGGTAAAACAAGAGGTGCAAACCTCGCAGCCATGGCTCTTGGCGGATTTATAATCTGCTGTCTCGGAGAAACAGGAGGAATGGGAGCAGTAGGTGAATGAGGTGTATGCAGTGGAGACGGAGGAGAAAATACTGCTAATTGCTAATCAGAGATCTCAGGCTGTATGGGAATGGTAGGAATAAAGGGATCAGTGGGAATCCGTGAACTAGATGCAATCTCAGATGGCCCAAGAGTTTGTGAGGCAGATTCAATGAATTTGGGAATGTTGGTTGCCACAATGGAATTTTGCAGATTCAGAATATAATTATCAATAGATCTATTTTCTTGATCAGCTTCTAAATACTTGATGAACTCAGGATTGATAACGGTAGAACCAGTGGTACTTTCGAATTTGGTTTCAAACAATGATAACTCAAACTAATCGTCAAACTCAATATCATCAATGTATTCAAAAACAGTGGGGTATGAGTGAGATTTGACCAAAGGAATAATAGGAGCTTCTCGATGGAAAATTCTTGGGATTAGGTTGGGGTTTTCATATACTGGAGGCGGATTTGGATCAGGATTTGATCTGGTATGCCTTCTTGAAGCCAGTGTATTGATCTATTCGGGAAAAATTTCAAGGGACACAATCAATTATCTTCAGCCTATCGACTTCTAGACTCAATCATCCAAAGGTCTAGAACGAACAAGTATACTGGGGTGATTTTGCAAATCAAGTGCTGCATTCACAAGCTAACCGGAGATCGACTGAAGCAGCGTTTATCTACTTCCGCTTATGCATGGCAAAAGCATTTTGAAAGCTACCTGGCGTGACTTCAAACTCCGTCTAAGACTCATGAAACAAACACATCAACAAGAAAACCATTGAGATTTGTTTCCCCAGTATGGTCGCCACTATGTTAGCACTCAAATCTACCTTAGGCTGAAATAAGGTAAAACTCAAGGCTACATCAAACCACGCTCAGCCTCGTAGCTAGCCCTACGAGGACAGGAGAGGGCTCTCTCCGGGTTTATCTCAGCAAAAGGTTTTCAGAGGGGCTGAGATGACTTATAATGAACAAGGAATATTGATTTTAGGCTAGTAAAGATATAGGAAAGTTTGATTTTGATTTTTTGGGTTTTTTGTTGGAGAAATGGGAAAAAACAATTTTGGGTCCGGGGATAAGGCCAGATTTTTGCAGAATTCGAGTTGGGTCGAGGTAGGCAGTAGTCTTGATGCTTTTGATTGAGTATATGGATGGATCAGAATGACAAGGAGCTGAAGAGGGCAAGGGTGAACATGGATCCTCTTCAAACAGGCGAAAACATGTAAAACTAAACAAATTCAAAGGCAGAGCACTGAAATTAATGGATTCAACCTCATTTACTCATTCATTTAGTTTCAGAAGCATAAGAAGGGAATGGAATACATTAAACATGAAATAACTTACAATAAACTGAGAGAAAACACCATCAAGAACTGAAAGCCACAAGAATCCCAACAGGTGCTGCAAAACCTCTGATCTTTCCTTAGCCAAAATATGAAAAATATGTACAATAGTGTGCCAAAGTCTTCCCAAGAGTCCAACCTATCCAACCTCTGAAAATGATTGAGAAATTAAATCATATATACCATCCTAACCCCTTCCCACACCTCTAGGGGTCGAATTCCTCCTTCTAGGAGCAGTTCCAACTAATTCTAAACAAGGAGCTAGAATATAGGCAGCTAAACAACTTGCCTCTAAAAGGAAGGAAACTGATTCTTTCACTTGATTTTTACTTTTTTAGGAGTGAATCATCTAGAATAGGTAAAAGTGAGTTCAAGTTACATTCCAACCATAAATTTACATCAACATAACTCAAAAATTTCATCCACAAGCAAAACTGGTTCAACTGGCCGAAATTCTGAGCTGGAAGGTGAAAAATTGACCAAAAAATCTATATGCGTAGCGCGTCTTTCAGCCTGATTTGGGGGCACTTCCTGAAATCAAAATTGAGCTCAAGATAGCTCATTGGAAAGCCCTGGATGTTGGCTATCCAAACCAAGTGGAATTTCCCAATTTGGAGCTCATTTTCCCCTCCAAAAATTCATTCTTCCAGAAGTACTTCCTGCTGGTGCAAAAGGTGGCAGAAAGGTGGTTTTCATGGTGTTTTTGGGCCCTTTAATCATCCAGAACTTGATGAAATGCTTTGGAAATACTGGAGAATGCATAAATTACCATGAAAAACCCAAAAATATAAATTTTTCCTTCAGCAAGTGTCCCAATCATAAGCGAGCACGTTGACGCGCTACTCGTATAGCTGAAAAATCTGTTTTGAGACCAAAATATTTCAAAATGACAAAAATTTCTCCGAATTTGCTCAAATTCAGAGCGGAGACCCTCGATCATGTATCATGCCCAGCCAATGAAGCCTCGGCCAAAATCCGGAGTGGATCAGGCCTCTTTCGCCGCTTTAGTGCTTCGCTCAATCTCCTCTTCAGAATCTTCATTTTTGCTTTGCAGACATGCATGCGGGCCCAATAATGACCTTTCATGTGACGAAGCATGTCTTTGTCTCTATTGGCCTTTGCCAACAATTTCTCCAGATGAATGTTAACATGCGTGAGTTCGGTCTCTCGCTCAACTGGTGTCATGTCACCTGGTCTCTTCCGGGCCAATTGTTGATCCTCACGGATTCGCCGCAGCTCTAACAGTGTGTGCTCATCCTCTAGCTGTTTGTTGCGCTGCTCCAGGTAGTCTATCACCCACTGAGCCCTCTGCAATTTCTCTTTCAGCGTGTCATTCTCGGCCTTTTTCTCCTGGATGATCTCTTTCAGTTTCGAGCTAGGAGAGCTCGCATCAACATCAATGATCGTGAAATCAGTGTCCCGGCCTCCTGATGGGCCCTCATCATGCCTGGGCCTCTTGCCCCTATCCTGAAACTATACCTGTGCTGAAGAAGAAGGTGAGACCCCTTCCACATCATGTGGAGATAATACTCGCTCTGCTGATGGAGTCAACGAGACCCCTTCCACCCCGGGTGGAGATAGTACTCGTCGTGTAGCTGCAAATAAGGCCCCGTGGCCTCGCTGGTATGTCACATACAATGGAGCACTGATATGCTCGATCTCAGGAATGTCAGGCTGGTGTGAAGGCTCTCCCGCATCATGAACTACCTCGGGAAGCGGCTGTGGTGCTGTAAATAAGTCACGAGAGATGAAATCCTCCCAAGTGATGCCCTACTGTGTCAACTGATGTACCACTATGATCTTGATCAGCGCGTAATGATATATACTTCTATGCTGCTGTGTTGGGGTCTTCTTCTGTACAAAAATCATCATCCTCTCTATGTTGCGATACATGAAGTACGGAATTTTCATCATACGTACCCTCGTGAAATGCATCAACAAACGGACATGGTACGCATAGAGACGCGAGAATCTGCCCTCGCAACTGAAATACTGAATGATGAGTTTCATCAATGGTGCAAACTCATCCTTCAGGAATCTGAAAGGAAAAACCCTGCTCAGGTGCCTCATATACCCATGTTTGTTTCAAGGGACACAATCAATTATCTTCAGCCTATCGACTTCTAGACTCAATCATCCAAAGGTCTAGAACGAACAAGTATACTGGGGTGATTTTGCAAATCAAGTGCTGCATTCACAAGCTAACCGGAGATCGACTGAAGCAGCGTTTATCTACTTCCACTTATGCATGGCAAAAGCGTTTCGAAAGCTACTTGGCGTGACTTCAGACTCCGTCTAAGACTCATGAAACGAACACATCAACAAGTAAACCATTGAGATTTGTTCCCCAGTATGGTCGCCACTAAGTTAGTGCTCAAATCTACCTTAGGCTAAAATAAGGTAAAACTCAAGGCTACATCAAACCACGCTCAGCCTCGTAGCTAGCCCTACGAGGACAGGAGAGGGCTCTCTCCGGGTCTATCTCGGAAAAGGATCTTCAAAGGGGCTGAGATGACTTATAATGAAAAATGAATACTGATTTTAGGCTAGTAAAGAGATAGGAAAGTTTGATTTTTATTTTTTGGGTTTTTGTTGGAGAAATGGGAAAAAACAATTTTGGGTCCGGGGATAAGGCCAGATCTTTGCAGAATTCGAGTTGGGGCGAGGTAGGCAATAGTCTTGATGCTTTTGATTGAGTATATGGATGGATCAGAAAGACAAGGAGCTGAAAAGGGCAAGGATGAACATGGATCCTTTTCAAATAGGCGAAAACATGTAAAACTAAACGAATTCAAAGGCAGAGCACTGTAAACAATGGATTCAACCTCATCTACTCATTCATTTAGTTTCAGAAGCATAAGAAGAGATGGCATACATTAAACATGAAATAAATTACAATAAACTGAGAGAAAACACCATCAAGAACTGAAAGCCACAAGAATCCCAACAGGTGCTGCAAAACCTCTGATCTTTCCTTAGCCAAAATGTGAAAAATATGTACAATAGTGTGCCAAACTTTTCCCAAGAGTCCAACCTGTCCAACCTCTGAAAATGATTGAGAAATTACATCATATAGACCATCCTAACCCCTTTCCATGCCTCTAGGGGTCGAATTCCTCCTTCTAGGAGCAGTTTCAACTAATTCTAAACAAGGAGCTAGAATATAGGTAGCCAAACAACTTGCCTCTAAAAGGAAGGAAACTGATTCTTTCACTTGATTTTTACTTTTTTAGGAGTGAATCATCTAGAATAGGTAAAAATGAGTCAAAGTTACATGCCAACCATCAATTTACATCATGATAACTCAAAAATTTCATCCACAAGCAAAACTGGTTCAACTGGCCGAAATTCTGAGCTGGAAGGTGAAAAATTGACCAAAAATCCATATGCGTAGCGCGCCTGAGCCATACGCATAGCGCGTCTTTCAGCCTGATTTTGGGGCACTTCCTAGCATCCAAATTGAGCTCATGATAGCTCGTTGGAAAGCCCTGGATGTTGGCTATCCAAACCAAGTGGAATTTCCCAATTTGGAGCTCATTTTCCCCTCCAAAACTTCATTCTCCCAGAAGTACTTCCTGCTGGTGCAAAAGGTGGCAGCAAGGTGGTTTTCATGGTGTTTTTGGGCCTTTTGATCATCCAGAACTTGATGAAATGCTTCGGAAATACTTGAGTATGCATAACTTACCATGAAAAACCCAGAAATAAAGTTTTCCTTCAGCAAGTGTCCCAAACAAAAGCGAGTGCGTCGACGCGCTACTCGTATAGCTGAAAAATCTGTTTTGAGACCAAAATATTTCAAAATGACAAACATTTCTCCGAATTTGCTCAAATTCGGAGCGAAGACCCTCCATCATGTATCATGCCCAGCCAACGAAGCCTCAGCCAAAATCAGTAGTGGATCATGCCTCTTTCGCCGTTTTAGTGCTCTGCTCAACCTCCTCTTCAGAATCTTCATTTTTGCTTTGCAGACATGCATGCGGGCCCAATAATGACCTTTCATGTGACGAAGCATGTCTTTCTCTCTATTGGCCTTTGCCAACAACTTCTCTAGATGAATGTTAACATGCGTGAGTTCAGTCTCTCGCTCAACTGGTGTCATGTCACCTGTCTTCGGGGTCAATCGTCTTATCCTCACGGGATTTCCGGCCGCAGCCTACCGGGGGCAGGTGTCATCCTAGCTGTTATTTGTTGCACCGATCCTCGTAGTCTATCACCCACCGAGCTCTCTAATTTCGCCGTGTCATTCTCGCTGCCGTGGATGATCTCTTTTCCGCTGGGGAAATGGTAGAGAGCTCGCATCAACATCAATGATCGCAGTATCCAATGTCCCGCCTCCGATGGGCTCCCACGGCGACAGGCCTCTGCCTCCGTCCCGACCCCAGACCGAGGCCAAGAAGAAGGCGACCCTTTCACATCATGGAGACACGGGCTTCCGTCGATGGAGTCGGCGAGACCCCTTCCACCCCGGGTGGAGATAATACTTGCCGTGTAGCTGCAAATAAGGCTCTGTGGCCTCGCTGGTATGTCACAAACAATGGAGCACTGATATGCTCGACCTCAGGGATGTCTGGCTTATGTGAAGGCTCTCCCTCATCATAAACTACCTCGGGAGACAGCTGTGGCGCTGTGAAGAAGTCACGAGAGATGAAATCCTCCCAAATAATGCCCTGCTGTGTCAACTGATGTACCACTACGATCTTGATTAGCGCGTAATGATATATACTTCTATGCTGCTGTGCTGGGGTCTTCTTCTGTACAAAAGTCATCATCCTCTCTATGTTGCGATACATGAAGTACGGAATGTTCATCATACGTACCCTCGTGAAATGCATCAACAAACGGAAATGGTACGCATAGAGACGCGAGAATCTGCCCTTGCAACTGAAATACCGAATGATGAGTTTCATCAGTGGTGCAAACTCATCCTTCAAGAATCTGAAAGGAAAAACCCTGCTCAGGTGCCTCATATACCCAGGTTTGATGTATGGCTCATAGTGGAATTTCTCTAACTGCTGACATTTGTTCCATTCCTCTCCTATATTTGGTATCCCGGTGGCCTGAGCAATAGTCTCTAGTGACAGAATGAAATCTACTCCGGCGAGGTTTACACGGCCATCATGTAAATGTAGAACAAATAGACGAGCCAGTTCACGATGATGCTGGGTTTGTGAAATCATCTCACAGTATTGGAAACATGACTGACGCTGAAAACAATCCATTGCAAGCGGGCAAGCCTGAAATTGAGCCAAAGAAGTAGGCTCCTCCCTGAGATGCTTACCACCTTTTCCACTTTTGTGAGACCTCCGTGGCACATTACCCTCAGCTGTGGAATCACTGTCATACTCCTGCTCATAAATTGAATCCGTCTCTGACATGGCTTTGAAAACAAGATGTCTACAATATGTATGTTGATATAGGTGTAGTGAAGACAAAAGTTTCAATGTATGCTCAAAACCCAAATATGTCACATATGTACCAAAGCATCATAGGAAAACAAGCCCCAGTGGTAATAGCTCTGTTAAGTGAATTGGCATAAAAACAGTCACTGTTTTGATCACAAGTGAATTTGACAAATGAGTAGAAAAAGTGTAATGTAGTGTACAGCCTTTGCAATGCTGGCCAAGATTTGTCAAAGGGAAAATGAGAATGAGACTGTGTTTGTCAATAGAGAATAGGAAACAGTGGCAATGACCATAGTAAAACAATAGCAATGACAACAGTGTTCCGATAATGTCAATAGAGGATATGGACAGTTGAACATGAGACTATGTGAAAACATGAATAAGGAGCAGTGCTAAAACGAGGATGAAAATCATAGTGACAGTAGTGGTACAATGGCAAAGAAAGGGCGTTAGGATGATGTACATAATGAGCAGGGGCGCCACAGAAAATATAGGCATGAGCATATATATCAATCACAGAAGTTTGCAAACCCTTCACAAGACTGTCAACATATCTTTCAAAACCCTGAGAAATGAATTTTCAATGAACCTAGGGTTTACACATTTCTCCTCATCAAATGCTTGTTTCCCCACATCAAACATACTACAATCATGTTCAAAATTTACTGAGAAACCATTAAAAACCTACTTGCAAGCTGATTGTGGCGTTTGGGCGTGAAACTGGACGCAAGGGAAAAATATTTTTGGCTCTGAGACTATGTGCGTAGCGCGCTCACCCAATGCGTAGCGCGCTGCATACGTGTAGCGCCCTTGTCATTTTACATAGGCTAGGGAGGCTATATGCGTAGCACGCTCTATATGAGTAGCGCGCCTCCTCTGCGCGTAGCGCGCACCTCCAGTTCCGGTCCACACTTTGTAAAACACGATTTTCGGCCTTCAACTTCACCACTTCGATTTCTGCCTTGAGAATTTGTGCAAATGAATGTTTTTTCCATGGCTTATATGTGATGAAAAATATCTCATAAAATCAGATTTGATTTTAAATTTACTCCATGACCCACTTTTATAATGTTTGGCACTTTGTCATTCGATCACTTAATACAATGTTGTTCTTTGGCTTTTCCCTGCTTTTTCTGAGTCTTGGACTGATGATACCTGGTTTTTTTTTGCAGGGATTTGGCATTTGGCTTAGGCAAAGATCAGAGGCTTGCTCTAAAACTACTTATGGTGAAACAAATACAATTATTACAAAAAATGAAGTTTGAAAATTTCTAGTTCCAAAACAGAGTTTTGGACTAGAAATTTCTTCAAATGTTTTTGATAATAAAAACGTGAAATATAAATCTTTTGAAACTAACCTCATGGCCTGCGGGCTTTTATTACATGTATGCAAAGGACTGAAAACCCTAGACTCTAGGACTAAAGACTCTTTTTAACGAAACTAATCATTTATGACCATGAATGCAATGACCATGAACTTCAGTGATTTTTGAGGAATTTTAATTAGCCCTGCAGGTACAAGCATGAGGAAAGACAAGACAACCAGACCCCCTCGTCAGTCAATGGCATGACCCTAGCGAAATGCAACGAAGTGGAACGAGCGAGACACCTAAGAATGATATGCAAAAAGCGAAAAGATCTCTGACGGAGGGCTGTAAGGACCGACTCTAACAGGGACCAATCCATACCACTTTTTATTTGGATGTAAAACTACAACAATGTACCCATTACTAGGATACAATGGCTGAGGATTTTTTAATGACATTCAGATTGACAGGAGGAATTGAGAAAATTGATGAAGCCCTGCAAGATATAGATGCTCTGGTCTTTAATGAGTCCCTCCCTAAGCAAAAGTGTACTGCGCTAGCCTCGGACACACATATACATGACATTGTAAACTTCAAAAACTTGTCAATAGAAGACCGTGATGAGGATCCCCGAAATATCACTATCTTAGAGTCAGGAGGTGAACGTGCCATTGCAGGCCCTTTGCTACAGATGGTCGATGTTACCAAACCATTGAAACTGAAGGAAGTCAACATTGGCACCGAAGAGGAGCCAAATATGGCCAAGATTGGCGATTACTAGGATGATGAGATGGTGGGAAATATTGCAGAGTTTTTGACCGATTATCAGGATCTATTCCTCACAAAGTTCTCCGAACTCAATGGGATTGTAGGGGATATGGGCGTTATGAGGATTACCTTGAAATCGGATGCGCAACCTGTCAAACAATGGCCTTATCACCTGAACCAAAATATAAACATAAATTTAAGGAGGAAATTGAGAATATGGTGGCTGCAGGTATCATTGAACCAGTAGAACAATCATATTGGGTAAGTCCTATGGTGGTCCAGGAAAATAAGACTAAAGGAAAAATAAGGATCTGCGTAGACCTATGCAAGTTAAATTATTCCTATTTACATTATTTTTTCCCAGCATCGTTCTCCAATGAAATTCTCGATAATGTGGGAGGTCAGGAAGCTTACTCGTTTAATCATGGGCTCTCAGGATACCATCAGATCCACATAGCACCTGATGATCACAACAAGACAACCTTCGCAACTGAGTGGGGCTCTTTTCATTACACTTTCATGCCATTTGGACTAAATAATGCCCCTACCATATTTTCACATGTAGTTGTAGCAGTATTCAAGAAGTTTATTCACAAGTTTATAGAAGTATATTTTGAATATTGAAAATTTTTTGGGTTAGTAAAGAACCATGTGTCAAACTTGCACATGATGCTCGATGCTTGCAGCAAACACCAAATTTCGCTAAACATCAAGAAATGAATATCCTGTGTCCCATTTGGGATTCTATTGGGACACATGGTGTGTCAGTAGAGATTGATGGTTGACCTAGCCAAGATCGTGATTATTATCAATTTGGCAGTTCCCACTACTAACAAATAGTTGCGCTCCATCCTATGCCACACTAGTTACTATAGGAAGTTTATTCAAGCGTATGCTTTGATCACCGCCCCGATGGAAAAAATGTTTAAGAAGGATGTCTCATTTTTTTGGGATGATGAGTGTCAGAAAATATTTGATCTATTAAAATAAAAGATGGTCACTGCACCTACTCTTATATTCCATGACTAGGAAAATGTCTTTCATGTACATGTGGATTCATCAGGGATCGCATTAGGAGTTGTCTTGGCACAACTTGGAGAAGGGAACATCGATCACCTGGTGGCCTTCGCTAGTAGGAAGCTTTCAAGTGAAAATATTAACTATTATACCACGAAGCGTGAAGGATTAGCAATGGTGTATGCCCTCTAGAAATATAGGCACTATTTATTAGGAGGTCACTTCAAGATGTTCACATATCATTAAGCTTTAAAGTACCTAGTCAATAAGCCTGTGTTGGGGGGGAAATATGTAGGTGGTTATTATTGTTTCAAGACTATGATTTTGTGATTATTGTGAAACTAGGGAGGTTAAACGCTAGACCAGATCACTTGTCTAGAATAGAAATGGGGAAGAGATGACTAACCCAGAAGAAGGATTTCCTGACACATAGATTTTTACTATCAAGGTGATTGACGAGCACTTTGTAGACATTGTGCAATTATTGACCACAGGCAAGGTGCTCGATGGCTACTCAATACCATAGAAAAAGCAATAGGTCACTTGCACATCTGATTTTAACATAATCATGGGACAACTCTACAAGCTAGGAGCAGATGAAGTGTTGCGAAGGTATGTACTAGAACACGAGAGATAAGCCATCTTGAATAAGGCTCATAGGGGAAGTGCAGGAGGAAATTATGCAGGTAAATCCAATGTGCAGAAAGTATTAAGGGTTGGGTTGTGGTGGCCCACATTTCATAGCGATACCCATGCGTAATGTCAGGCCTGTGACACGTGCCAACGAACTGGAAAGCCCTATCTTCGAGATGAAATGCCCCTCCAACCATATATGGCTCTACAAGAATTCAAGAAATGGGCCATAGATTTTGTGGGCTGCATCAATCCCCCGAGAAAGAAGACAGGTGCCCGGTATATCATCACTACCACTGATTATGTAATCAGATGGGAAGAAGCAAAAGTTGTCAAGGATTGTACTACAAATACTACTGCACACTTTATTTTTGAACATATGATGACCAGGTTTGGTTGCCCAAAAATCCTAATAAGCAACAGGGGTACGCATTTCATTAATGAAACTATTTTGGCACTGATTGAGGAATTGCAGATCCACCATACGAAGAGCACTCCATATCACCCACAGGCGAACGAGGTCATAGAAGCCTTCAATAAAATTTTGGAACATGCACTCACTAAGGTCTATAATGCTGACTGAAGCGACTGTGACGTGGACATCCCCTCAATACTCTAGGCCTATCGAACCTGTTAGACTCCTATACCAATAGGTGTCATTTTACATGATTTTCTTGATTAAACTATGGAATATGTTCAAACCTTTTTCTTGAGCAAAGGTGTTCCATATTCTTGAAAAACCAAAAAATCAAAAAATTTAAAAAATGTAAAGAGGGTATACCCTAAAAGAAAAATCAAAGGGTAAGAAAAATAAATTGGTTAAGAAAATGAAAGAAATGAACCCCAAGCAAAAAATAGACCAAGGAAAGTGTGCAAATCCAAATGCCACTACTATTTCATTTTTGTAATAAAGCAATTGTGTGCAGCTTGTCAAACTTTTTCCACAATTTATGAAGAGTCAAACTGTTTAAACTTGACTCATTCATGTTTCAATTTCATGTTGTAGAATAGAGAATAAATATCTGACCAAACAGTCTAATCTTGGCAGACAAGTAGATAGGTAGAGTTAATAAAATGTGCTCAACAGTTTAATCTGAGCCCTTGGATGTAATAAGGGTAGAATTAGATAGATCTGGCTTGTAAAAGAAAAGAAGATTGATAAGGGTTTGCAAGTCCAAATGCACCCTATTAAAGAAGAGAAGATGGTAGTGTCAAGTAGATAGGGTAGGTAGATGGTGTTGCAAAACATTCATGTGATGAATGATGTCATAAATGTGTTAATCCCTACTTTCAATCACAGGCATCACTGCTTAAAAATACATCGGGAAAATTCAACATGGGGTTATCAAAATCAGAAGACCTTCCCATCACTTTCCCAAGAAGTTTCCTTACTAATTTCCCCAAAGTGCAAAGGTATTTAAAGATTAAAAGGGCTCAAGGCATTTCCTTGACTTTTGGAGTGACCGGACTCTCGGCCTGATGATCAAAAAGACCTAAGTACTTGAAGTTATCCATCATTGCACTCATTCACTTTTAATATTTTCCTAAGTAAAATTCCATTTTACTTAGGGAAAATTATGCAAAATTCCATAATAATCCCTCAAAATAACTTACTATTCTAAGTTTAAGTGTTGAAGTTGAGATATTGCAATTTACTTCAGAAATCTTCACTTTCTCAGATTTGCAAAATGTTTTGAGTTTACCTTGTCCTTTGTCATATTAACTTCTGATGTATTTATCAAATCCCTAGTAAAAAGACCTTATCCTATAGTACTTAACTCCTTTTATCTAATATCCCAAAAAACCATCTATTATGATTTTAACCAAAGTATTTATTTCCCATGCATTCATAAAAAACCCACATTATTTTCCCTTTGGTTAAAATATATCATTATATAATATTCCCGCCCCTATGATAAGTTAAACACATTGGTTGATTTATCATATAATAAAAACATATATGAAAAACTTTGAAACATATATTTTATATGTTTAAATAAAATAAATCCCGAGTTTAATTAAAACTAAATTTCGGAAATAATTCCATTTTCCCCCATACCTGACGCCCTAACTCGAGTTAAAAATCCCGCTGTATATTCCATTCCCCAACCCTAACTCGAGTTAAAAAATCAAAGTTCTGTTACGACCCCGACCCTTTATAACCATGGGATTAATTAATCACTTGGATTAATTAATAACCAACCTTTCCTCCAATCGCAAGCTGCCCGGGATAAATAATGAAATGTTAATTATTTTAAATATCCGCCGGGCCCGCACATTAAACCTCTGTCAACGCCACGTCCCCTCCACCGTCAAATCACCTTCCCAAAGATCAACGGTCCAGGATTATTCCGCTGGCTGTCTTGTGTCCGGAAATTAACGCGCGGGGGCACGGTGGTTTTGGAATAGTCCACCGGCCACGTGTTGACTTCTAAATGGAATCACTACCTCCCCGTTTAAAAAACTCCATGATTGTTAGTATGAATCCTTTGTCGAAGGAAATACAAAGACTCACTTTATTACGCATAACTAATAGCCCTAAAACAAAAGTGGTCGCCAATATCTTCAGATTGCTAATAAGTTGATAAGAAAATAGCCGCAAAAACAATTGCATCTATGTATTGAAAGACATACAGAAATAAAAAGGTTTGGTTCAGGCATCCAATGTATACATATAACATAATATTTTTGAATGAATTTTTATATTACAGGGCACCTGGGAGGAAACAAGAAGGTGTATCCAGATCTCCTCAATGGGATGAGTTCTTTGTAGTCCTCAGCACTTCAGATCTAAGCTTTCTCTCTCTTGTAGATGTAGAAAACCCAATGTAGAAGGTAGAGCTCAATGGGAGCAAAATGGCAGAAATGAGACCAAGTGTATAGATCCACAGTGATCTAATATGCAACAAAAGGTGAAGAATGATGGGGAAAACCCTCCTATTTATAACAAAATATTGGGTCATTCTAGATCTTGGTGCATGATTAAAATAATGTTAACCAAATCTATATCCACCTTTTATGGAATATTTTATTATATTTGTTGGAGGGAAAAGGTATTTGACTTGGGTCAAATCCCTTGATTTGTCAAAAATAAATAAATAAATGATTTATTTATCTTTTTAAGGAAGTGGTTAAAAGATAATCAAATAAATAATGATTTATTTAATTATTTGTGGGTGATTTGGTCATATTTAACAAGGAATATTATCTAAATAAGATTTAAATAATTATTCTTAGAAATTAATAAGATAAATAAAGGTTTATCTAATTAATTTCTTTGATTTTGGGTTAAACATGACTGGGAATAATAATTAAATTATGGTTTAATTAATTATTCCATGAGGAAAATCAAAAAAATATGGGTTTGTTTAATATTTCCTTTTGGGGTTTCCTGTTTTAACATAGTGAAAGCAGTTTTACTTAGGGTAAAACTGGTCTTACATGGTGTACTTGGGTCCATCTAATGATAATAAGTTAGATGACCAAAAAATGGTGTAACAGCCATTGCCCATAAGCGGTGCGGAAATTACCGCTTACCGCCCGACCCCTGCCACAAGTCATCCCGTACCTTGATGACGTCATTCCTCGATAAAATAAAAATCCCTTTGACTTTGTAAATAAAACAAATTTCGTGTTTTTCCTGTCATTTTCATTGCTGAAAGCGACTGCGCCTTCCACTACGAAATTCAAATTTCACTGAAAATTACTGTTCTACCAATTTCGCTCGAGAATTCCGCCGGACCAGTGTTCAAGCATCTTCTTGCCACCACTTGATACCTGTTAAATCCCAGTTTGCCTCCGAAAACAGTTATTTATTCTGTTGCGCTCCAAACTTTAAAAGAAACTCTGTGTTCCTTGTTTTTCCACTGGATCAGTGTTAAAATCTTATCGCTAAGATCATTCCCTGATTTTTAAAAAACTGTGAATTGTTCCCCGAAACCTGCAACTGTGCCATTTTCCTCATTAAAACTAAAATTTTTCCCGGTCTGTGAAGAAAACCCAGAAAACTTCCATTTTGAATACACAAGAACCAAAATGGAAGCTCCGGTAGCCCTGAATGTAACTCCATTGAATTCCCCTCACAGAGAGTTAGAATACTTGCCCTTAGTTGATAAAGACTTTCAAATTAAAGACTTGGTTTTCGATGAAAGTCCCCTTCGAAATTTTTGTCGCTGCAGAGACGATTATTCGAAGGGTCTGGATGTCATTGGGTTGTGGGAATCCAATTTCCCAAGATATCTTATCCCCTCAGTCCATATTTTCCCAGAAATCATCCATTATTGTCATTCCAACTATGATTCGACTCAAAGGGTAGTACTGTCTCCTGATCAGAGTATCCTTTTCCCCATCACTCCTCAGGCCATCAATGCAATGCTCCATTTTTAACCTGATCAAGATCTTGCTCATTTTTCCATGGAAGAACTCCTTGAAAAGTCTGCCCAAATGTCCCCAGAAAAACTAAAATGCATTTTCCAGACTTTTATGTTGCCTGAACATCAACCTAAGGGGTCCCCTCCATATGGTTTTGCTTATTTTAATAAGTTGGGCAGACTCATCCTCAATATGATATCCTTTATTATGGGTTTCAATACAAGTGAATATGTTGATGAAATAACCTTGGTATTGTTGTCTATCTTTACTTCTGGGCAACCTCCTGCAGTAAAATATGATTTTGCATCCTTCATTTCCAATAAAATCCATGACCAGTTCATGAGGCTAGATAATGAGAAAGTGTTCAAATATTCCTCAGTTATCTACCATCTCCTCATCTATTATCAATCAGAGAAGTTCCCTTTCCCTGTTAAAAAGCTTGATGCCAAGGGAAACCCCAAATCAGTTATTTTTTGGTCTGCCATAACTCATTCTTCTTATGATTCTCCCTATTCTTATGCTGAGTTCATCGATCTTTTTGTATATCCTGCAACTACCTTGTTGATAGGAATTCCCCCTCCAAGGCTCAGTAATGAGATAAAGAAGACTTTGCAGCGTTCAAGGACATATAAAGTTGGGGACTGGTATTTATATCAAAATCATTCAGTCATCAGAATATATGGATGTGAATCATATCCATTCAGGTTGCCAAAATATGTGCCTATGAGGCTTTTTGCCTTAGAATACTTCAGGCAAATGAATAATTCTGATATGATTCATTTTTGTAGTGTAAAAAAGAAAGCCCAACTCAGGATTAAAAGTCAATTAGGACCTTTCATCTGCAACTCTAGAGAGGCCGAGCGAGAAGCAGAAGATATACTACAAAACCATTTCAAGTTCCAAAGGAGTTTTAGTTGGGTTCCTTATGATCCATTTGGTTTTATCTGTGATAAAAGAATGAAGAAAAAATCTTCCCCATATATTCATCACAGGATTCCTGATATAGAACAATATGCTAACTAAGATGAATGGGTGGAAGGAACACTAGTTGAGCAAGATAATGAAGAAGACAATAGAAACAAAATTATGAAAAATATTGAGAAGGAGTTTGACCTAGAATCTTTTGGTCAAGTGTAGGTACCTCACATTGGCACCTCTTCAGCAGGAAATCTCCAACAGGGGTTACAGGAAGAGAATCTATCAATTGCAGTAGAGTCTAAAGGTAAAGGGAAAGAACCTGAAATACAGGTCATTGAAACTTTTGTCATGGCAGAGAAACCTCAAACCTCCAGGGCATCAGATCAGACACAGGTTTCTCCTACTCAAGTAAATCATCCTGAAGTTTCAGAATTACAAACTCCATCTAATATGGAAATAGGTAAGAAAAGACAGGCTCCGGATCCTACTCCTCCCAAAGAGTCCGCAGAGCTACATCAAGCCAAAAAGCAGAAACCCGATCCACTTCCAGATGTGGAAATCATTGATGAAATGTTTGATGATGAAAGAGAAGATAGTCAACTAACTGGCACAGTTAGTGAGACACATACAGGCCACAAAGGAAAAGAGTTGCAAAAACAGTTGAGTACTGAAGTTTCTTCTTTTAAACCACCTAAAACAGATGCAGGTAATATCAAGAAAAATTTCATTAATATAAAATCAAAGAATGATCCATTGAGAATGAAGGTATATGATCAGTATCTAAAAATGGCCCCACATAATCAGGAAAGATTGATGTCAGCATTTGACATTCAACAAGGCAAAATGATGATGAGCCATTTTAAATCCAAAGTACCAAAGCCCATGACAGCATCTGATTGTATTAGGACCAATTTTGAGGTCCTTGCAAAAGACATTCATCCCCTGGAACAGATAGAGTTGCATAGACAAACTGGGGAAATGATATACTCCACCCTTACTGATAAGGCCATGGCAGCCCTTAGGCTGCGAGATTCTTTAAATAACACAAATACCCAATTGCAAATTGAGAAGGCTTCTTCTCAGGAAAAATATAACAGAATCAAGTCTTTGGAAGATATAATCATCAGTTTGGGTCACAATCCCAATGATATCAAAAGCACTGAGGCACTAATTAAAAAGAAAGATGATGATATAGTCGCATTGAGAAAGCAGCTGAAATTGCCAGCCTCAAGGCATCCCCAGACCCAAGAAGTTTTGAAGGAAAATTCACAGGAAGAGATAATGGAGTTGCTCTTAAAAATGACTGAGCAACTGAGTGAAACAGAGAAAGAATTGGAACAAGCTTTACAAGAGAAGGAAGCTATCATGCAGGCATCCATCACAGAAGCTACTACAACTACAGGTACCACAACAACAGATCAACAAACAGAATCAGCACAGGCAGACACTTCTGGTTTAAGTTCTGATGAATTGGTAAAACAAATGGAAAGTTTAAAACTCAGGGTCACAGAACTTAAAACCACAAAATTGCAGTTAGAAAACTTGGAGCAGAAATATGATATGTCCAAAAGGACTGTTGCAGATAATACCAGGGAAATTAAAAGATTGCAAAAATTGGTTAAGGCTTTAGAAAAAGATCTTTAGTTAGAAAAGCCTTTGAGAGAAATAAACGAAATTCTTTGGGATAATATAATTGATTCAATAAAAAGTATTTGGAATTTTGTTCAAACAATCTTTGAACAAAATGACTTGATCAAAGTAGCTCAGGAAGAAATAGCCAAAACAAGAGATGAATTAAAGGCCAGACCTGAGCAAGCCAATCAACTTATACAGTTTCTGAACACCCGGACTAAGCAACAAGTTTCAGAGTTAGGAATTGATGACAGGACAGGCACTATCTTAGAAATAAAAAGAGTTTTTACCAAAAGAACTCTTATGCAGAATTTGGAAAGGAAGTGCTCAGATATGCTAGAAGAAATCAGTGCTTTTAAAGGGAAATTTCAGGTTTTATTAGACAATGGATTACCCAGTCCTATGCTAGCAGGTGACAAGATAATGGACCTGGAAACCTATGTTACTAAAATAGATATACATGCTCATAACACAACTTTTCTTTCTATCAATGCGTCACAAGCAACATTGCCAACAGGGAGGAATCTCTATGATAGATTGAAGAATTTGTTTCATCTGGAGCATGAAATAAAGTATTTGTTCCCTAGGCAGCCCACTTTTTATAGATACACAGAGGCCGATGAGACATTGAGAAAACTTAAAAGAACCGTAATAGCAGAAGATCAATTTATCCTCAGGCAGAGAAATTTGTCTTTTACCATCATGTAAAGGATAAATAGTGAGCACAGATTAAAGAGTATCAGTTGAACAGGTTAAAGAGTATCCGTAGAAACAAAGAGTATCAGACAAGCAAAGGAATTACTCAAAGGGATAGCATCAAGCCCTATTATAGCACCTGCCTCCAGCACATCCACAAAGGAAGGAAACAACACATCAGCAGTTACTTGTTATTCTGTCTACGAGACCATTTGTCTCCTTTTTATTTGTAAATTACTCATTAGTCACCCTAGATTATTGGCTAGGTTAGTGTAAGATATTTTCAACCATTTTTTGTATAAATAAACCCTCAAAGAGAGTATTGAGGGTGGATTCTATTACTTGGCTGTGACATTGATGTTTTTGGAATAAAAAGTGTTTTGGAGAAATTTATTTGTGGCTTACTGGATAACAATTTGAAGCTCAAGACTTTTTGCAGGATTCATGTGTCGGACTATAGTTCAATAAGTCTTTCTATCCTATGTTTTAAGTTTTATATCTGTTTATAATATCATTATATCCATTTCTGAATAATTTACATAAAGGATTGAATCAGAATTTACTTAATTGTACTCTGATTTCATATGTGATTATTCTTAATGTTTTCCTCTAAATTGGTTATAAGCACGAATTATTAAATGCTCTTGCTTTCCTAATTTAAAAATTCTTGATTACTATAATAAAGAATTCTTCATTGCTCTTTGTTTGTAGTCATTTCATTTCTTTCTTTTGAACATGGTGAAAGATTCTTAGCTGCCTTTCATCCCATCAAGATCATCCCATCCACTTTAAATTTTAAGGATTGTTCTCTGTCTGGCTATCTTGCCCTGCAAATCCATCTTGTGTGTAGAATAGAAATCCAGTAAAGCCATCCTTTGACTCCATAGCCCAATGGACTGAAAACATTCAACCTTGCCCCTAGTTTTTTGCGGATTCCACCATTTTCAAACAAACTCTTGGATCTATAACTAGCCTAAAACCTTCTAAGAACAAAGATAAAACATAAAGAGAGAGCCCTCTCTGGATGTAGATTGGCTAGATTCTGCATCTGAAGGTTGGTTTGTGGTTACCTCGGGTATACTTTCCTTTTCCACAACTTCAAGGAAAACCTGAGTGATAACATAGTGACGACTCCACTGGGGGACTGAATCATTATTTGTTAATATTGTTCAATTATAAGCTATAGACAGAGTCTGAAGATCAGCCAGGTAGCCTTTGAAATGCTTTTTCCCTGCAATTGCATAGTAAATAAATGCTGCTTCAGTCTATCTCTGATTTAGCTTATACTTTGAACCTTACTCTCAAATGTTTAATCAGACTCTCTAGTTCAATAGAATCTTTGAGAAAATTTTAATCATAAATCATTATTTCTTGAAGAATTTATAGAAGTTGTATTTTCGTTTCAATTAAAACTAAAAAACCAAAAACATATATCATCTAGGAAAACTGGCTTCAGAAAGGATTCGTCATACTAGGTCAAATCCTGACCCTAATCCACCACCGATATTTGAAAATCCGAATCTGATTCCGAGGATTATTAGAAGACAAGGAAGTCAAGAAAGTTTTGAAAGAGGAAGTCAAGAGAGCTCTGGTAGTTCCAGACCTCTTTCTAGATCACAATCTTGTCCCGTGAAAATCATATATTTTGACGAAATTCCTTTTGATGAACGATTTGAAACATCCTTATTTGTGAATTTTTCTGAAACCGAATTATCAAGATTAGTTCCAGATCCATTGTTTTTTGAGGATTTGCAATTCAGATTTGTTTCATATCACCTTGACAGACATTTACAAAACTCCATTTCATCTTAACTGACCTTTGAAGAAAGTTCAAACGTTTCTGTGATTACTGAAGCTTCCCCAAGTTCAGTTAATTTTTCTCAAGCTTTTCAAACACCAGTCACCCCTTCTACTCCTCCACCTAGACCACCACCACCTATTATTCCATTACCCCTTCCAATGGCCAATAGATATGCTCCTTTACAGTTGCCGGCCAACCCTGCAGCTTTGCCTCAAGATTATCAGAGTAAGATCACGCCTTTTGATGGCTCAGGTACTTACACAGCTCAACAACATACCAAAAGGATGACTGATTACTTTGAATTTTATGAAATTTATACTGATGATGTCCGAATGAGAATTTTTGTTCAGAGTCTTACTGGAGAAGTTAGGACATGGTTTAGAGCCCTTACTCCAAATAGTACTGCTGATTTAGTAGCTTTGTATAGGGCATTTTTGAATAGATGGGAGAAGAAGAAAGACCCTCTTCAGATCCTATCAGAATTTGAAAAATTGAGAAGAAGACCCAATGAAACCGTGCAAGATTACATCATAAGATTCAATGAAGCCTACAACGCTGTTCCTCAAAACCTTATACCCCCTCCTGACTCAGTATTGGTCAAATTTCCAGATGGATTTGACTCTGACATAGCCTATTCACTCAGGGAAAGAGCTCCCCAAACCCTAGAAGAAATGCAGAGCATTGTAGTTAGTGTGGAAGCAAATCTTATAGAAAAATGAGCCAGAGCTAGGGCCGAAAGAAGAATGCCTCTGAATGAAGAACCTTTAGCTTTTGAAAAGAAGCTGGATGAAATCATTAAAGGTATGGAAAGATTAGGAGATAGAGTGGAGACAATCGAAAGAAAATCTACTGGTGATAATATTGTGAGAAACCTAAACTTTAGAAGAAATCAGAACCAAAATATTGGAAAGAATGTCCCTGACCAAAACATCAGGCCACCTTTCCAAGAAAATTTTGTTGAAGGCTCAACTCCTGAAGAACCTACAGAAGATGTAGAAATAAACAATGTAACTGAAGACAAAAATGAACCAGAAGTTTTCCTATCCCAGGATGATCAAGAGAATCACATCCTTGAAACATTCCAAACTCATTCAGGTGAAACTTTTGATTTTAAGGAAGGCTATGACACAGCAATTTATGAGGTTCATAAACAGTACAATTTGAGAAGCAGACGGATCGATGTGCCAGAGAATAGCAAACATAAAACTGCAACACAAAATGTCAAAGGTAAATTTAACACCCCTCCTGTACAAAACATCCCTCCTGTACAAATTCTGTCTAGAACAACTCCTAACCTTTCAGATCCAATAATTGAAGATGTGTCTGACAACCAACCAAATTATAAACAACAATCTAATACTTTTCCTCTGGTAGGAAATGTAGGAGAAACAGTAGAAATTAGTTCAGAAACACCTTCAAATCAAAATTTCACCCATGAAAAAGAGAAAAATGTTGAAGACCCAAAAAATAGAGAAAACCCAACTACTAAAGCTCAAACAGAAAAACCTTTCAATCTAGAGGCTGAAATAGGCAAACTAAAGATAGTTGTTCCTTTATCAAAATTGGCTAAACATGATGTCTATATAAGTCAAATCAACAAATACCTAAACATAACATTACTGGAATGGATGATTCAGTAAACATACTTGATGATCAACCCAAACTCCTTTTTGGCCCCGAGGTAAATGGCAAACCAGAAAGTGGAGGGACTCCTCCATTTTATGTAAGCCTGAACGTTCATGACAAGATACTCCACAATGCTATGTTAGATTCTGGAGCATCCCAAAATTTGATGCCTAAAGCTGTGATGGAAAGATTAAATTTAGACATTACCAGACCATATAAAGATTTGTTTTCTTTTGATTCTAGTCAGGTAAAATGTCTAGGTTTGATTAAAGATTTGTGTGTTACTTTGGTGCAATATCCTGCTAAGTCTGTTTTGATGGATATAGTAGTAGCTGATATCCCTCCTAAATATGGTATTTTGTTGTCTAGATCCTGGGGTGCTAAACTTGGAGGATCTATTCAGCTGGACATGTCATATGCCACTATTTCAGTTTTTGGTCAACCTAAAAGATTATATAGAGAAACCTTGATGAAGTACTTGGTTAGTAGTCATGAGAAGCCTGAAAAATTCCCTGTCTATTCAATACATTCTGATATGGATTCCTTCATCCTCTATAATGCTGAAAAGGACCTTCCAAATGAACTAGAAGCACCTGAAAAGAAAGCTACAAACAAAACTACTGTTAATATTGAAGAGATTTCTGAAAACCAAGAAACACCACTCAACCAAGAAATACCAGAAAAAGCTAAACAACTAGCTCCTGTTAAGAAACATGTGAAAACAGTTGATGAAGATTATGGGCATGAAATTCTGTGGCATTTAGAATTTGATGGCTCAGTAAACAAGTTAGGAGCAGGGGCTGGAATTTGGTTACATAATGTTGAAAATGATTATGCAGAAGGTCATTCTTATAGATTGAATTTTAAATGCACTAATAACATGGCTGAGTATGAAGCCCTTTTATTAGGGCTTAAACATGTCAAAAAGTTAGGAGCAATTAGGGTGTCAATCATAGGAGACTCTGAATTAATTATCCAACAGATTAATGGTGAATGTTCAACCAAAGATCCCAGATTGAAACAATATAGAGAAATAGTTGTGGAAATTCTTAACACCTTTCTACAAGCCCAACTTGCCAAGATCCCAAGGAAACAAAATTTGCATGCTCACAGTCTTGCAATGTTCGCTAGCACATGTAAGTTGCCTTTTGGACCTAATCATTAGTTCACAGCTGAGATTAGACATAGACCTGCTATACCAGACAATCTAATGAATTGGCAAGTATTTGTAAATAACAATCAGATCAATAGTTTTTTGACATTAGAAAATGAGTTTTCTAACAGTAATATAGATGAGGACATAACAATTAGTGAATCTGATCAAGAAAAAGAACAAAAAATAGATATTTCGAGAGAGACTGCAATTCATATACTTCACCCAACCACATTCACAGAAAAAGATATGCAGGATGTGATACAAATGGAATTCGATGAGATCATAGAAGATGAAACTGAAATCATTAATCTGAAAGACAATCATTTGCCCAAAGGTTTAACTCCTTTGGAAGATCTTTTTGATTCAAATGACATTCCATTCAGACCTAAAATGGAACCTGTTAAAGCTGATATCGAAGAGTGTAACTTAGGAGCCCCAGAAAATCCCAAAATGGTTAAACTATCTAAATCTCTACCAGAAGATCAAAAGGTTAAACATGTTGAGCTTTTTAAAGAATTCCAGGATGTTTTTGCCTGGAGTTATGAAGATCTTAAATCATATGATACATCAATCATTCAGCATACAATACCTTTGAAACCAGATCAGAAACCTTTTAAACAAAAACGTAGAAGGATCAATCCTGTTTTACTACCTTCAATTGAAAAAGAAATTCAAAGGATGTTTGAAGCAGGGATTATAGCTCCTATTAGGTTCTCTGAATGGGTTTCTAATCTAGTACCAATAAGAAAGAAAACTGGAGAAATTAGACTCTGTGTCGATTTGAGAAATTTGAATAAAGTTTCTTTAAAAGATAACTATCCTTTGCCTAAAATGGACCATATTCTACAGAGGGTAGTGGGATCTTCTAGGATATCTCTACTGGATGGATTTTCAGGGTATAACTAGATTCTGGTTTATCCTGTTGATCAAGATAAAACAACATTTACAACACCATGGGGTACCTTTAAATATGTCAAGATGCCATTTGGACTCAAGAATGCAGGAGCTACATTTCAGAGAGCAATGGATATTGCTTTTGCTAAAGAAATACATGATTTTCTGGTAATTTATCTAGATGATTTAATAGTTTTTTTCCAAAACAGATCAACAACATTTAGATCATCTAAGGCAAGTGTTTATAAAATGCAGAAAATATGGCATTTCTTTAAATCCTAAAAATTCATTGTTTGGTTTGGAAGAAGGAAAGCTCCTAGGTCACATAATTTCTAAAGATGGCATTAGAATTGACCCTGAAATAATACAAGCAATTTTGCAAATACCTCATCCCAGAAATATAAAAGAACTTCAAGCTTTCATAGGAAAGATTAATTTCTTGAGAAGATTTATTTCCAGTTTAGCTGAATTACTTAGATTGATTACTAATATGCTTAAAAAAATTCAAGCATTGAATGGACTGTAGAAGCCAAGCAATCATTTGAGGAAATTAAAATGGCTTTAACAAGAACACCAGTTCTTACCAGTCCAAAATTTGATAGAGATTTCATTATTTTTTCATTTGCTTATGAACATACAATTGCAGCTGTTTTACTACAAAAAGATGATCAGGGATGTGAAAAACCAATTGCCTTTTTTAGTAAAGCACTTAGAGATGCATCTTTGAAATACAATATCATGGAGAAAGAGGCTTTCGCATTGGTAAAAGCAATTAAAGATTTCAGATTTTACATATTATATTCTCATGTGATAGCTTATGTGCCTAATGCTGTAGTTAAAGACATCTTGACTCAAGATGGCATTGAAGGAAAAAGAGGTAAGTGGATAGCTACCATTTTGGAATATGATATTGAAATTAAACCAACTAAACTCATAAAAGGTCAAGGTTCAACTCAAATTATGACTGAAACTAATTGCCAAGCCTTAGACATTAACAAACTGGATGACGAACAGGAGATGGCGACTCCACAAATCAGTCAAGCTTACTTAGATTCACCCTGGTACACTGATATCATTCATGTTTTATTAAACGTGCAAGCTCCTCCAGGGTTGTCCAGAACGAAAAGAAGATTTTTGAAAATGACATCTTTAAAATATTGTATTTTAGATAGCACTCTATTTTGGAAAAATCATGAAGGAATCTTATTAAATTGTCTATTGAAAGATGAAGCTGACAAAGTTCTTAATGAATTTCATGCAGGGGATTGTGGTGGACATCTCTACTGGAAATCAACTGCAGATAACATCTTAAGGGCTGGTTTTTACTGGCCAACCTTGTTTTCAGATGTTAAGAAATTTGTAACAACTTGTCATAAGTGTCAGATCTTTGAGGGTAAAAGAAAGTTGTTATCTTTACCATTAAGACCAATTTCCACAGAAAAACCCTTTCAACAATGGGGATTAGATTTTATTGGAGAGATTCATCCCTCTTCTTCTGGACAACACAGATGGATTTTAACTGCAACAGATTACTTTACCAAATGGATTGAAGCTATCCCATGTAGACAAGCCAATGATTCTGTAATTATAGGGTTTTTAGAAACCAACATACTTTCCAGATTTGGCTGTCCAGAAAAAATCATAATAGATAATTCTGATGCATTTAAATCAAAGAAAATGATTAGTTTCTGCAATAAATATCATATTACTTTAGGCCATTCAACAGCCTATTACCCTCAGGGTAATGGACTGGCAGAATCTTCCAATAAAAGTATTATCAATATCATTAAAAAATTACTGGAAGAAAACAAAAATAATTGGCATAAGAAACTTATCAATGCATCATGGGCAGACAGACTTACAACTAAGAAATCAATTGGGACCAGTCCATATGAATTGGTTTATGGCATTGAGGCAAGATTCCCATCATCTTTAGGAATTCCTGTTATGAAATTACTTCAGGAGGCTCAAGTGGAACCAAATGATATTCAAAGGAGAATTAACCAAACAATTCACTTGCAGCATACCAGAGAAGAAGTGTATCAACGATCCCAAGTCTTGCAGGAAAAGTTAAAGAAAATATTTGACAAAAGAACTAAGGCAGAAGATTTTCAACTAGGTGATAAAGTCTTAAGATGGGATTCTAGAAGAGAAGAAAAAGGGAAACATGGGAAATTTGATTTCTTATGGAAAGGGCCTTATATCATTCATGCCTTACAGGGGAACAACACATAATTTTTGAAGGATTTGGACAATTCAGAAGCTGAGGAAGGGCCAGCCAATGGTCGAATGCTGAAGCATTATTTTGATCCTATTTACTAGGATATTCTAATTTTTATAACTTGTACATAATATATCTTTTTCTAATGCATCAGTTTTGATTGGATGGTGACTTCTTGAAGTTGAAGCCCGAAGTGAAGGCCCTAAGCTTCAAAAATTTCACTATCATATATACAATAAAGCTACCAGAAGAAGGAGATTACATGGTTTAGTTTGAAGACATTTTGAGGCAACTGACCTGCTGTTCTTGAATTTCTACAAGGAAAAGCCATCCCCAAGTGGAGCCAGTGTTAGACTCCTATACCAATAGGTGTCATTTTTCATGATTTGTCTTGATTGAACTATGGAATATGTTCAAACCTTTTTCTTGAGCAAAGGTGTTCCATATTCTTAAAATATTAAAAAATCAAAAAATTTAAAAAATGTAAAGAGGGTATACCCTAAAAGAAAAATTAAAGGGTGAAAAGAATAAAATGGTCAAAAAAAAAGTGAAAGAAATGAACCCCAAACAAAAATAGACCAAGGAAAGTGTGCAAATCCAAATGCCACTACTATTTCAGTTTTGTAATAAAGCAATTGTGTGCAGCTTGTCAAACTTTTGCCACAATTTATGAAGAGTCAAACTGTTTAAACTTGAATCATTCATGTTTCAATTTCATGTTGTAGAATAGAGAATAAATATCTGACCAAACAGTTTAATCTTGGCAGATAAGTAGATAGGTAGAGTTAATAAAAGGTGCTCAACAGTTTAATCTGAGCCCTTGGATGTAATAAGGGTAGAATTAGATAGATTTGCCTTGTAAAAGAAAAGAAGATTGATAAGGGTTTGCAAGTCCAAATGCACCCTAATAAAGAAGAGAAGATGGTAGTGTCAAGTAGATAGGGTAGGTAGATGGTGTTGCAAAACTTTCATGTGATGAATGATGCTGTTAAATGTGTTAATCCTTTACTTTCATCACAAGTACTGAAGCAGAAAATACATTGGAAAATTCACAGAAAGCAAAGTCAAAATCATTAACTTCCCACCTCACTTTCTCCCTAAGAAGTTTTACTATTTTCCCCAAAGTGCAAAGGTATTTAAAGATTAAAAGGGCTCAAGGCATTTCCTTGACTTTTGGAGGGACCGGACCCTCGGCTTGATGATCAAAAAGACCTAAGTACTTGAAATTATCCATCATTGCCCTCATTCACTTTTAATATTTTCCTAAGTAAAATTCCATTTTAGTTAGGGAAAATTATGCAAAATTTCATAATAATCCCTCAAAATAACTTACTATTCTAAGTTTAACTGTTGAAGTTGAGATATTGCAATTTACTTCAGAAATCTTCACTTTCTTAGATTTGCAAAATGTTTTGAGTTTACCTTGTCCTTTGTCATATTAATTTCTGATGTATTTATTAAATCCCTAGTAAAAAGACCTTATCCTATAGTACTTAACTCCTTTTATCTAATATCCCAAAAACCCATCTATTATGATTTTAACCAAAGTATTTATTTCCCATGCATTCATAAAAACCCACATTATGTGCCCTTTGGTTAAAATATATCATTATATAATATTCCCGCCCCTATGATAAGTTAAACACATTGGTTGATTTATCATATAATAAAAACATATATGAAAAACTTTGAAACATATATTTTATATGTTTAAATAAAATAAATCCCGAGTTTAATTAAAACTACATTTCGTAAATAATTCCATTTTCCCCCATACCTGACACCCTAACTCGAGTTAAAAAATCTCGCTGTATATTCCATTCCCCAACCCTAACTCGAGTTAAAAAATCAAAGTTCTGTTACGACCCCGACCCTTTATAACCATGGGATTAATTAATCACTCGGATTAATTAATAACCAACCTTTCCTCCAATCGAAAGTCGCCCGGGATAAATAATGAAATGTTAATTATTTTAAATATCCGCCGGGCCCGCACATTTAAACCCCGCCAACCACACATTCCTTCAACCGTTGGATCGTCCCTCCACAAATCAACGGGCCACGATCATTCCGCTGGCCGTCTTGCATCCGGGAGTTAACGCACCGGGGCACGGTGGTTTATGGAATCGCTGCCTCCCCGTTTAAAACCGCCATTGCCCATAAGCGGTGCGGAAATTACCGCTTACCGCCCGACCCCTACCACAAGTCATCCCGTACCTTGATGACGTCATTCCTCGATAAAATAAAAATCCCTTTGACTTTGTAAATAAAACAAATTTCGTGTTTTTCCTGTCATTTTCATTGCTGAAAGCGACTGCGCTTTCCACTACGAAATTCAAATTTCACTGAAAATTACTGTTCTATCCAATTTCGCTCGAGAATTCCGCCGGACTAGTGTTCAAGCATCTTCTTGCCACCACTTGATACCTGTTAAATCCCAGTTTGCCTTCGAAAACAGGTATTTATTCTGTTGCGCTCCGAACTTTAAAAGAAACTCTGTGTTCCTTGTTTTTCCACTGGATCAGTGTTAAAATCTTATCGCTAAGATCATTCCCTGATTTTTAAAAAACTGTGAATTGTTCCCCCAAACCTGCAACTGTGCCATTTTCCTCATTAAAACTAAAATTGCGCCCGGTCTGTGAAGAAAACCCAGAAAACTTCCATTTTGAATACACAAGAACCAAAATGGAAGCTCCGGTAGCCCTGAATGTAACTCCATTGAATGCCCCTCACAGAGAGTTAGAATACTTGCCCTTAGTTGATAAAGACTTTCAAATTAAAGACTTGGTTTTCGATGAAAGTCCCCTTCGAAATTTTTGTCGCTGCAGAGACGATTATTCAAAGGGTCTGGATGTCATTGGGTTGTGGGAATCCAATTTCCCAAGATATCTTATCCCCTCAGTCCATATTTTCCCAGAAATCATCCATTACTGTCATTCCAACTATGATTCGACTCAAAGGGCAGTACTATCTTTTGATCAGAGTATCCTTTTCCCCATCACTCCTCAGGCCATCAATGCAATGCTCCATTTTGAACCTGATCAAGATCTTGCTCCTTTGTCCATGGACGAACTCCTTGAAAAGTCTGCCCAACTGTCCCCAGAAAAACTAAAATGCATTTGCCAGACTTTTATGTTGCCTGAACATCAACCTAAGGGGTACCCTCCATATGGTTTTGCTTATTTTAATAAGTTGGGCAGACTCATCCTCAATATGATATCCTTTATTATGGGTTTCAATACAAGTGAATATGTTGATGAAATAACCTTGGTATTGCTGTCTATCTTTACTCCTGGGCAACCTCCTGCAATAAAATATGATTTTGCATCCTTCATTTCCAATAAAATCCATGACCAGTTCATGAGGCTAGATAATGAGAAAGTGTTCAAATATTCCTCAGTTATTTACCATCTCCTCATCTATTATCAATCAGAGAATTTCCCTTTCCCTGTTAAAAAGCTTGATGCCAAGGGAAACCCCAAATCAGTTATTTTTTGGTCTGCCATAACTCATTCTTCTTATGATTCTCCCTATTCTTATGCTGAGTTCATCGATCTTTTTGTATATCCCGCAACTACCTTGTTGACAGGAATGCCCCCTCCAAGGCTCAGTAATGAGATAAAGAAGACTTTGCAGCTTTCAAGGACATATAAAGTTGGGGACTGGTATTTATATCAAAATCATTCAGTCATCAGAATATATGGATGTGAATCATATCCATTCAGGTTGCCAAAATATGTGCCTATGAGGCTTTTTACCTTAGAATACTTCAGGAAAATCAATAATTCTGATATGATTAATTTTTGTAGTGTAAAAAAGAAAGCCCAACTCAGGATTAAAAGTCAATTAGGGCCTTTCATCTGCAACTCTAGAGAGGCCGAGCGAGAAGCAGAAGATATACTACAAAACCATTTCAAGTTCCAAAGGAGTTTTCGTTGGGTTCCTTATAATCCATTTGGTTTTATCTGTGATAAAAGTATGAAGAACAAATCTTTCCCATATATTCATCACAGGATTCCTGATATAGAAAAATATGCTAACCAAGATGAATGGGTGGAAGGAACACTAGTTGAGCAAGATAATGAAGAAGACAATAGAAACAAAATTATGAGAAATCTTGAGAAAGAGTTTGACCTAGAATCTTTTGGTCAAGTGCAGGTACCTCACATTGGCACCTCTTCAGCAGGAAATCTCCAACAGGAGTTACAGGAAGAGAGTCTATCAATTGCAGTAGAGTCTAAAGGTAAAGGGAAAGAACCTGAAATACAGGTCATTGAAACTTTTGTCATGGCAGAGAAACCTCAAACCTCCAGGGCACCAGATCAGACACAGGTTTCTCCTACTCAAGTAAATCATCCTGAAGTTTCAGAATTACAAACTCCATCTAATATGGAAATAGGTAAGAAAAGACAGGCTCCGGATCCTACTCCTCCCAAAGAGTCCTCAGAGCTACATCAAGCCAAAAAGCAGAAACCCGATCCACTTCCAGATGTGGAAATCATTGATGAAATGTTTGATGATGAAAGAGAAGATAGTCAACTAATTGGCACAGTTAGTGAGACACATACATGCCACAAAGGAAAAGAATTGCAAAAACAGTTGAGTACTGAAGTTTCTTCTTTTAAACCACCTAAAACAGATGCAGGTGATATCAAGAAAACTTTCATTAATATAAAAGCAAAGAATGATCCATTGAGAATGAAGGTATATGATCAGTATCTAAAAATGGCCCCACATAATCAGGAAATATTGATGTCAGCATTTGACATTCAACAAGGCAAAATGATGATGAGCCATTTTAAATCCAAAGTACCAAAGCCCATGACAGCATCTGATTATATTAGGACCAATTTTGAGGTCCTGGCAAAAGACATTCATCCCCTGGACCAGATAGAGTTGCATAGACAAACTGGGGAAATGATATACTCCACCTTTACTGATAAGGCCATGGCAGCCCTTAGGCTGCGAGATTCTTTAAATAATACAAACACCCAATTGCAAATTGAGAAGGCCTCTTCTCAGGCAAAAGATAACAGAATAAAGTCTCTGGAAGATATAATCATCAGTTTGGGTCACAATCCCAAAGATATCAAAAGCATTGAGGCACTAATTAAAAAGAAAGATGATGATATAGCTGCACTGAGGAAGCAGCTGAAATTGCCAGCCTCAAGGCATCCCCAGACCCAAGAAGTTTTGAAGGAAAATTCACAGGAAGAGATAATGGAGTTGCTCTTAAAAATGACTGAGCAACTGAGTGAAACAGAGAAAGAATTGGAACAAGCTTTACAAGAGAAGGAAGCTATCATGCAGGCATCAATCACAGAAGCTACTACAACTACAGGTACTACAACAACAGATCAACAAACATAATCACCACAGATATACACTTCTGGTTTAAGTTTTGATGAATTGGTAAAACAAATGGAAAGTTTAAAACTCAGGGTCACAGAACTTAAAACCACAAAATTGCAGTTAGAAAACTTGGAGCAGAAATATGATATGTCCAAAAGGACTGTTGCAGATAATACCAGGGAAATTAAAAGATTGCAAAAATTGGTTAAGGCTTTAGAAAAAGATCTTTAGTTAGAAAAGCCTTTGAGAGAAATAAACGAAATTCTTTGGGATAATATAATTGATTCAATAAAAAGTATTTGGAATTTTGTTCAAACAATCTTTGAACAAAATGACTTGATCAAAGTAGCTCAGGAAGAAATAGCCAAAACAAGAGATGAATTAAAGGCCAGACCTGAGCAAGCCAATCAACTTATACAGTTTCTGAACACCCGGACTAAGCAACAAGTTTCAGAGTTAGGAATTGATGACAGGACAGGCACTATCTTAGAAATAAAAAGAGTTTTTACCAAAAGAACTCTTATGCAGAATTTGGAAAGGAAGTGCTCAGATATGCTAGAAGAAATCAGTGCTTTTAAAGGGAAATTTCAGGTTTTATTAGACAATGGATTACCCAGTCCTATGCTAGCAGGTGACAAGATAATGGACCTGGAAACCTATGTTACTAAAATAGATATACATGCTCATAACAAAACTTTTCTTTCTATCAATGCGTCACAAGCAACATTGCCAACAGGGAGGAATCTCTATGATAGATTGAAGAATTTGTTTCATCTGGAGCATGAAATAAAGTATTTGTTCCCTAGGCAGCCCACTTTTTACAGATACACAGAGGCCGATGAGACATTGAGAAAACTTAAAAGAACCGTAATAGCAGAAGATCAATGGTGGGAAGACTTATTGGAAATTTTGTAAAATTTATCCTCAGGCAGAGAAATTTGTCTTTTACCATCATGTAAAGGATAAATAGTGAGCACAGATTAAAGAGTATCAGTTGAACAGGTTAAAGAGTATCCGTAGAAACAAAGAGTATCAGACAAGCAAAGGAATTACTCAAAGGGACAACATCAAGCCCTATTATAGCACCTGCCTCCAGCACATCCACAAAGGAAGGAAACAACACATCAGCAGTTACTTGTTATTCTGTCTACGAGACCATTTGTCTCCTTTTTATTTGTAAATTACTCATTAGTCACCCTAGATTATTGGCTAGGTTAGTGTAAGATATTTTCAACCATTTTTTGTATAAATAAACCCTCAAAGAGAGTATTGAGGGTGGATTCTATTACTTGGCTGTGACATTGATGTTTTTGGAATAAAAAGTGTTTTGGAGAAATTTATTTGTGGCTTACTGGATAACAATTTGAAGCTCAAGACTTTTTGCAGGATTCATGTGTCGGACTACAGTTCAATAAGTCTTTCTATCCTATGTTTTAAGTTTTATATCTGTTTATAATATCATTATATCCATTTCTGAATAATTTACATAAAGGATTGAATCAGAATTTACTTAATTGTACTCTGATTTCAGATGTGATTATTCTTAATGTTTTCCTCTAAATTGGTTATAAGCACGAATTCTTAAATGCTCTTGCTTTCCTAATTTAAAAATTCTTGATTACTATAATAAAGAATTCTTCATTGCTCTTTGTCTGTAGTCATTTCAGTTCTTTCTTTTGAACATGGTGAAAGATTCTTAGCTGCCTTTCATCCCTTAAAAATCATCCCATCCACTTTAAATTTTAAGGATTGTTCTCTGTCTGGCTATCTTGCCCTGCAAAGCCATCTTGTGTGTAGAATAGAAATCCAGTAAAGCCATCATTTGACTCCATAGCCCAATGGACTGAAAATATTCAACCTTGCCCCTAGTTTGCGGATTCCACCATTTTCAAACAAACTCTTGGATCTATAACTAGCCTAAAACCTTCTAAGAACAAAGATAAATCATAAAGAGAGAGCCCTCTCTGGATGCAGATTGGCTAGATTCTGCATCTGAAGGTTGGTTTGTGGTTACCTCAGGTATACTTTCCTTTTCCACAACTTCAAGGAAAACCTGAGTGATAACAGAACCACATGTAAGAATCTCACGGGAAAAACACCCTTCAAAATGGTCTATGGGAAGGAAGTCATCATGCATATGGAATACATTGTTCCTAACTTGCGCGTCTCAACTTTTACAAGCATGGTGGAACCAAACATCATGGAGGAATGCTTGGTGCAGCTTGTGACCTTGGAAGAGGATCGGTTCATTTATCTGTTCCACCAGCAGGTTCAGAAGGCTCACAAAATACTTGGCATGATCGACATATTCAGCAAAATATCTTTAACGAGGATGACTTGATATTACTGTACGATAGCTAGTTTGCGCGACACTCGAGGAAGTTCCGTAAGCACTGGTTGGGCCCATATATAGTGAAGGTGATTACTAATGGTGGTGCGGTCCAGTTGGCTACACTGCGTGGAGATTTCTTGCTGGGGTACGTAAATGGAAGTCGTCTGAAATCCTATAAGGACAACCCGATGCTAACCAAATGACTATATGGCCAGAGTAGCTGTGTAAGAGATTTCGCACATGTCAGGGCACAAGAACAAAGGCTGGGTCAATGGCTACTTAGGGATGATGTGCAAGGAAGGAGGTACAAAGGGGTATGATACAAGCACAAGGGCTGTGCGTAGTGGAAAAAAATAGTCATTGGAATGGGGAAATTATGTGGAAAACCGATTTTACCATTGAATGGAGCGGACAATTGGCAATTATTGAGGCGATTTTCGAGGATTTTTTACCATTTCCATAATGATAGATTGAAATTAAGGCTAATATTACTGTTTTCCATCATCGTGAGCTATAAGAAGAGGGGCGTCGGTCACAAAGGGTTTTTTTGTTGTCTGAAACTCTCACGCCTTAGGCTCCTCAGTGAATTTTGTCTAGTCTATACAATTGCAATTTGCATCTCTGAGCGAGCTACCCATTTTAATAGTAGCAATCCTGAATTTGTCTTCCATGCATGGATGAACGCTACTAACCCCGCTATGTCATTGCCTGTCATGGCTTCTAGGGAAGTAAGGCCTGAAGATGTATTCTAAGTAACCCATAAGATGGAGCAGGTCATGTCCACACTGGCCAAGAGAAAGGGCAAGAGGAAGGCGTAGGGAGCAGAAAAAAAAAGAAGGAAAATAAGCAAAGTGGAATGGGGTAAAACCATGCACGTCCCCTTGAATTTTGCATTCCCTCGGATGGTGCCTAAGGGAAGATCATCGGATCCATCGAAACGCCATATGATGACCACAGAAGAAGCTCTGCACCCGAATTCGTTATCGTGGCTCCCACAATACATTAAACCAAGAAAGTCTACAACGCGGGCCCCCAATAATTTCGATGTCATCTGCGCCTACCTCTAGATGCCATTAGCTCTAGAAGAAATACCCTTGTATGGAGAAATGTTCAGAAGCCTCCCCCTCCTTAAATTCAATGACCATGATCTGAGAAATTTGGACACCTTCCTAGCCCTGGCTCGAGAACTCTATCTTGAAAGGGTAATGTATGGTAAGGTACCGAAGGTCAAACCTATGCCATGGGCACACGGGTTGGAAAATTAAGGAATATTTAACTTGTTGGGTATCCCCCACATTGGCCACTACAATATTACCAGTATTATTGTTTGCTAGCTCTTCACATTAGTCCATGATGGGTGTTTATGGGTCCAGGGTAGCATCCTGATTGATGCCCCTTTAATTCAATGAATCACCGGCCTCCCCATGTAGGGGCCAAATCCTAATGAGGGCATTGGTAAGAAGTACGAGCAGCAGATAGCTGAAAACATCCGACATAAATACCACGTTTTTCGCAACCAAATATGGTTTCAGATAGATTCAATAAGTGATCTAGGGACGCACATGGGTACCCTTCTTCTTGAATAAAAATTGATGTGCAAATTCCATGAAATGACCGTCCCTGCCTATGTAATTCAACTCGTCGGTAGATGGGAAAAGGGAGTCTGCTTCAACTAGTCATAGTACCTTGTCGATGAATTCTTAGACAATGTGTGCGAGGCCCAGGATCAAGGAAAATATTTCTGCTAATCCTGGTTGATACTGTTAATTTCCTTAGTTGCATGGGAGGCACCTGAGGAGGCATTGTTCCCCAATATCGAGCTAGGAATGTGTGAAGGAGCACGGTTTACAAACCTCTGGGACTCGAAGGATCCCAAGTGGGTCGAGGAGAACAAGGTCTTCTGGGTACTATATGATCAAGCCTTGGTAGCGAAAATTCATTCCTAGCTACGCTTGTCGACTACGGTCTACAACAAATAAAAGGATATCGCGGAATATTAGCGCCAAGTAGAGATTGACCAAGTGATTGCAACTTGGCCACCTGAGTGGAATATTAGCGCCAAGACGTCTAGCCCGGGCACAACAGGAACATCCAGCCCCAAAGGGTAATACTCCACCAACCACAGTGAAGGAATCAAAGGTTCCTGCTACAATGTAGTGTATGACCCCCATGACCCCCAAGGGTGCTACCATGTAGATAGAACCAGAGTCCCATCAAGATCAAGACCTTGACGGGCTTGGTGGCGAAGATACAATGTCACCACATGGCATCAAACGCACGAGTGAGCATCCAAAAGGGTCTAGGAAGAAGTGCAAGGATATTAAACCTGGTACTGACACAGAGGTTACATTGACTGAAGAGGACTTAGAATAGATTGCGGACGTCGTCACCATCGCAACTGAGGATCAATGGGTTTCTTTGGAAGGACAACACAAGGCCACAATAGAATTTTGGCAATCTTAGTTGTAGGCTCTGTAGATAAAAGAAGATTCACTTCAAGTGAGCATGGATCAAGTGAGTGTGGATCAAGTGAGGCAGAATCAAGTGCGCCAGCTAGCTATAGTTACAACCCTAAACACCATCACAGACAATCGGATATGCCCCCTCTCGGGTGCAACATTTGCAATGATACCCATAGAATTATGCAACCAAGTCTATGCATGCTCTTTAGTTGATATCGATGTTGTGATTTTGACGGGTGCACAACCGCACGACTTGTTTACCTCCATCACTAGTGAGCTTTAGCACATAGAAATATGAGCGCAATAGCACCTTAGCGCTCAGAAGTGAAATTATGGGGCTCCGGCGCAAGAAGCAGGTACTCAGTGACCATCTGACGCCCTGGACTGCTGAAGCTCTCAAGTTTTCATAGGAGTTAGAAGGGCTCGTGAGACAGTTGAATTAGACCTTGGAAAGTGTCACCACCATGACTAAAGGACCAACTTCACAGCAGCTTTTTGATATTGCACAGAATGCACTCGCGCAAAGCATAGTTGTTCTGCCCCTGTTGGCTGCCAATATTGAGCAACTACAAGAAACAATGAAGACCCTACTGTCATTGTGACTTGGGACAAGTCACAAGATTGTGTTGGGGGACTATTGGAACAAGGTCCCCTAACCGCATTTTTGGTCCAGTTTTGTAATATTTTGTAATACTTGGTCTAGCGCAGGGGCTTTGGGGTGGATTAAGGCCCTGAGGTATTGTAATTGGTCAAAGGGTAGACCAAGAGTCCGTAACCATAGTTTGTGGACCATAGAGTAGTGCAGGCTAAGATTTTATAAATAGACAGATAAATCGAGTCTAGAAGGGGCTAAGTAAGTGGTAATATAAGCTTGGATACGAACTTTTGGACCTTGTGTGTCGATTTTTTGGGTAAGGGCTACTGCTCGCTATGTGCGCGGAGACCCCAAAGTCCTGCTGTGTGCGGACCCTGCTGGCTGTGTGCATGGGCTGGTAATAGAGTCTATAAGTTGGATCTAAATATGGATTAATGAGAAGGTTGTTGATGATATTTAAGTGTCCTTGTGTTATTATTATTGTCTATGCTTATGTTCTAAGATTGTCTTTGATTACTGAATACTAATGATATACTGATGCACATGTGGATGCAATATGATGAATGCAAATCTCTAGTTAAAATACACTCCTCAAGTTACCTGTTAATTATGATTTGTGCTTAGACGGTATACTGTTAAAAGGGTTATGTATTAGGTTTCTCCTAGATAGGTCTATTAGATCCAAAGGGACCCACTTTAATTAACTCTCTCTCTCTTAGGGTGGGGAAACTTGGTTCCAGCACCCTCCCATACTAATTCGGGTGAGACCTTGACCTGCGCAAGTAGGGCATTGGCGAAAGGGCTAGTAGTACCAGGGTTTGATGGAAAACCTTAAAACTGAAGCTGTGTCAAGACCCCTCTTAAGGTCCCATGATTTAGCATATTGGTAGACCAAATGCACAGGGTAACATGAGACTAGTCTTTGGAGTCCTAGGACCTAGCCTTCCTGGACTGAGAGAGGGCTCTCTCTATTGTATGCAAAGGATTTGAAGTTTTTTCTTTTAGGGTTTGATTTTAGGCTAGTTGTTAAGTGTAGGGTTTGTTGTTTGTTTGGTTGGGTAAGATGTTCAAGTAGAATAGGTGGAGTGAGAGGTCTACAAATCATTGGGCTATGGAGTCAATTAAAATCATGGATATCTCAACAATGAAACAAGATGCATAATAGGGCAAATCTAGCTTGGTCAAATGGATCCTTAAGGTATGTGTGAAGTGGAATGAACAATAAGTTGGTGAACAAAGTAGGTGTCTAAGGGCAGTGAATAATCCTTAAACAAATACCTTTAAAAAAATATGGTCTCAAACACTGATCAACATAAGAAAATAATCATAAGACATGGAAAAAAATAGATTTTTGATTATACTTAAGAAAATGAGCATTCAAGATGAACACTTCAGTGAACCATAGAAAGCAAGAAACTAATCTAACTTTTAGTGATTTCACCTTCAAGATTTAGAAAACATTCAAGATAACAAATAAATTTAATCAATGAAGAGGGAACGCCTAAAAATAAATGATAAAACTACAAGGGACTTTAAGGAAACTTCTCAAGCATGGAAAAAGGGCATGATCAAAACATGGCCTCTTTGGCTAAAACCTAACAAGTAATACTTCAAAGAGATATTCCAAAAGATAGTTTAAATAGCATCAAATAGGCAGGGATAACCATAAAACATATTTGAAACTAGTGTATTGAACCATTTGTGGAATAAAAAAGCATAGATAGATATAAGGAGTAGCTAATAATTCCTTAAACAAACCCTAATAGAGGAAAACATAAAGACAATAGACAACAGGAAGGACTAAGGTGCCTCCAACAACATTTATTAGCCTATGCCCTTCTGTTCTACTGCAGCATAGAAGGATGGAAAAATAATGAAAACATGACAAAAAAATAACATAAGAGAGAAACACTTCACCAATAACCAATCTCAGGGATCCTGTAAGCTATCCTCCTTCATCATTGATCAAAACAAGGCATTCAGATACTCCACAACCAATTTATTCTTCAAGATCAAGAAAACCATGTATTGCTCTCAAAGCTCATAAAATGCCAAAATTTACAATGGAATATTCATGCTCTATTTATCTTAGCAAGTGAGGAGGTGGAAACCATAAGAGGCTTCTAGAAACCCTAATTTCATCATAAATGTCATTTATGTGCTTGAAGACCATGCAAGGCCCAAGACACATAATATCTAAGCTAATAAATGAAAAATAACATAACATAAATCCTCAATAAAATCTAGAGTGATTTGCCCAAGAAAACATTAATAAATCATTTTGCCATCAATTTGTGTGTTTTGTTGACTTTTTGGCCAAAAGCACATAGTGTTGTCCATTAGTGCAACACCACCTTAGGCAGAAAATAAGTCCTGTTGCAACCAAGTTTTGGGGGCCTTCCCGATGTTAGAGTTTGCTACGTGATGAATCGTTGAAAAAATTATTGAGTCCTCGTTCTAGATATGAATTTGGTTTTCTGATTGAGCACTTGTAACCTATTGAAAAATTCAATTTCCCAAGACTGCTCAGAGCGCAGCACCAGGCCTGAAAAGGAGGCAGAATGGTGAAAAATGAGGTGTTTTTTGACCTTTTTAGGAGTCAAAATTGCTCCAATTTCTCTGAAATTTGGTGAGAATAGTGTGCTAACCATAAGGAATCAAAAAATGTATATTTTTCCCTTTGAGGATGCTTGAGGGAAAAGCGCCAGTGGCGCTGCGCTAATAGGCCTCCAAAATCTCAAAAAATAAAAACTTGCCCAAATTCCTTAAAAATTGGTGGAGGTCTTATTCAAGGGGTTTGAGAGAACTGTAGCGAAGCTGATGCCAAAATTACAAGTATTTTTTGACCTTTTTTCTCTTTTATTACCTGTAGCTTGGCAAGGGTTTTCTTTAGTTTAGCCCTTGAAAATTGATTTCTCTGGGCATAATGTTTGGTCATCTTTGTTTGTAGATCAAGGTCCATATTTTCATTTGTATAGCTCTGGAGCTGAGGTGGAGGGCATGGTCCCTTGCCTTTTTGAGGCAACAAACAAAAGTCTAAGCCCTCTTTGGTATGTTGATGAAAAATGAGTGAGTTTGGTCTTATTGGTGTCTTTATCATGGCTCCGATCCTTGCTTCTATCATTAAAATCTTCATTTTCATCATTAGCATATTCAGACATCACATTCTTTGTTTCATCACTGCCCTCTTGGTCCTCAACATCATCACCACCCTCACCCTCTCCACTGATTTGTACACTATCACTTTGGTCTTCATTTGGGCCGCTTGCCTCTTCACTGCTATGATCCTTATTTTTATCATCACCCTCACCACTTCCTTCATTGTCACTATGAGTGTCATGATTACCTTCAACATTTTCTTCACTTTTCTCATCATCTTGGTCACTGTGGGGGTCACTGTCTTTAATATTTTCAGGACTGTCATGAATTTTGTCATGAATGTCATGATTGTTCTCTTCTTCACTCATACTTGTATCATTACCTTTTTCATTTTTGTCATTTGTTTCACTTTTAGCCATGTTTCCCTTTGCTTCATCATGAGTGTCATTTCTTTGACTACCTAACTGGTCATGTGAGCTGCTGCCCTATTTGTCACCTTTGTCCATTTCCATGTCCCTTGCTTGTTCTTCAACATCTTCCTATTCCTCATCTTCATTATCCTCTGTGTCCATGTAATCTGCCCTTTGTGGGCTCAACTCATTATCACCCTCAACCTCATTAGGGTTTGCCTCATTGTCATCTTTACCCCTATCTTGATTTGATTCTTCATTTCCACTTCCTTCTTCATTTGATGCATCAAGAGAATGGGAGGAAGGGAGGTTTTCTTAAGGAGGGGATAAATGAGTAGAGGGAGGAGGATGATATGAGGAAGGCAAGTTTAGTTGATGATGTGGCTGAGGGCCTGAATTTGAAAGAGGGCTTATTTGGAACATGAAGTGTAACGACCCTAATTCACTCTCCCTTAAATGACAATTAATTTGTTCAAGGAGGAAAAAATAGAGGTTTATTATGCATTGAAGACCTAGGGCTTACAAAACTAGATTTTAGTCATTCCATAGCACCAAATGACTAAAAAAACTTGAGAGGAGGAGAAAAAAGGGCACCTACTAGCTTCACTTGCTTGTAGGTATTTGGAGGAAAATTTGAGGGTGTCCTTGAGCCTTTGGGAAAATTTGTTGCAAGTTTGGAGGAAATTTTGCATTAGCATAGCACCAGGCTATAAGAACAGCGCCACCCTATATATGTGCAGCGCAGTGCAAAAAATTCACTATGGAGAACCCTATTCGGGTAGCGCCAAGGTCTGTGAGCATAGCGCCAATCTCTGAGCGTAGCACCAACACAAGAAGAAAATAGGTCCACTTGCATCCAAGTTTTGATGACCTTCCCGATGTCGGATTTGGGCCTGTGATAGCTCGTTGGAAATAGTAACCTATCTAATTTCTAAATACACCATTTTTTCCCTAATTAGAGTTGATTTTCTCTGTCAAAAACTTATTTTCCCAAGAATGGTAAAAAAATGTTGAATGATGGTGCATAAATGTGGAGTGCTGGTGCAGACCACTTTTGGATGCCTTCATCAAATCCAAATTGAGCTCATGATAGCTCATTGGAAATATCTTCAAGTCTAGTTATCATTTGAATCATCAAGAAAGTCACTTGGACAATCCAGCTATGAGACAACCTATTTTTCCCAAAGTCACTCCAGGAGTGCAGAAATTATCCCGTGACACCTATATTTTTACATTGCTCCCAAACCATGATACTTGTGTAAAAACTGAAGGAGGTTTTTCTTCTTGGCCCTATGATGGAAAAACACCTCTATATATCTTTCCAAATTCATCTATGTTTGGTCAGAAACATATTTTTAAACAAAATTGGCCCTAGGTGTGGCAAATGACTTGGCCCTTGGAATGAATTCTTGAAAAATGATGGAGGCATGATGTTTATGAATTTGTATGGACTTATGTTTGCTGATATGATACATAATATGTATCCTTTTCTCCTATTCCTCCTTTCCATAGAAAACCCTATCTTAGTTGGAAGGGGAAATTAGGGTTTGGTCTAGGCAAAACAAGGGATTTAGGACTGCCTTGTAGAGGGAGGGGAATGAAGGGGTTAGGTGTTGTCTAAATTCTTGGGGAAATTTTTGGGAATAGGGATGGATGTTAGAGAGTAGGGGAAAGTGTAGTTTTAAGGATTGAATGAGGCTAAGGGGTCCAAAAGGGAAAAACACATGCCTAGTCTCGAAAAAGTGTCAAATTGTAGCAATAGGCTAGGTTTTGTAGAGAAATGATGATTTTGAGGGATAGGAGTGATGGGAAGTGTTTATGAAGGTATATTAAGGATAGGAGGAGGTGTAAGAACATCAGGATACAAGCCCTATTCATTATTTAACCATGGAAGTCATGAAACCAAGAAAAAATTCCCTCAAAAACCTTAGATGGACAATGGAGTCACATGCAAGGGATAAACAGAGTAATGAGATTATGGATAGGAAAAAGGATGCAAATGAGAGGCACAAGCCATTTGGAGTCTGTAGGAGTTACAAGGTGATCATGAAATGGCAAAATGGTAGGATAGTAAAAAATTTTCTCTAAGGATAATGAAGGCAGTGAGATTTCTAAAACTCACAATGTTCATGGAATTTTGTTTTTAGAAATCTAGAACCAATAATTAGTCATCTACGGATAGTGAAAATTACTGATGACTAATAGTGGCTCCACTTGGGGAGGGAAGATCCTTTTCAGGAGGTGTCCAAAACTTCAGATCTATGGGTTTGTGAAGACCAGTGCCTCATCCATTGGGAAGATTTTCTTCTTTCATTTGCTGATGTTTCTCTTGAAGCTATGATCTAAAAATCTGACAGAGATGTTAGCTTCAAACTCATCTCTACCTACTCAGCTTACTTTTCCTAACATTTTTTATTCACTTGGGTGCATTTGGACAGGTCAACCCTTGAAATTATTTTATTTTGAAAGCATACAAACAAATATCTACTTCTACCCTTATTACTCCCTAGAGTTCAGATTAGGCTAATGAACTCTCTTTATTCTCTACCTAGTCTATTCATTTGTCAAGATTAAGCTGTTTGAAAAACTTTATTCTCTATCCTACTGACATGAAATTGAAAACATGATCAAACTAGGGTTAAGTTATTTTATTTTTCATGGGCTGTGGCATTTGGACAAGATGCACACAGCCATTATTTTGAAAAAAGTAAAAGTGAAAAAATGAGGGCTGTGATTTGGAATTTTTTATTCATCCCTCTCTCTCTTCTTTGGTTCATATTTGAGCATGTGGAACCAAAAATATTTTCTTCCTAATCTGTTGCTATGGATAAGTCAAGTTTATATTTTTTGACAATTTCCCTTTCACTAATCTATCAGCAATAAATTGAAAACATGTTCAGCCATTATTAGGCTAGATTACTAAACAATACTCCTTTTGAATAGGTAGTGGCATCTAGGCTTGCACACTTTCAATATTGCTATTTTTTGGGTATGGGGCTGTACTTCTTTTTCAAATCTTCCCTCTTTTTCATATTTTCTCTATTTTATTTATTTATTTATTTTGGATCAACATTCTAAAACTAAAAACTAGAATGATGCTCATAGTGCTGAGTTTATTTGCCTGCCTATCTATCCTAATATAACCTATACATGATATACATTTAGTTGGTGAAATCCCTTTTCCAATATAACCAATCAAGCAAATGATTCCATGAGTGATCTTGTTTTAGCTCTTTGAGTATGCGGAAGATATTAAAAGGCCACTCCCACCTCACTTGTGTTTGAGCAATAGTGCTTAATATTTTTCTTACACTTTGCAACAAACTACTCTTGACATAACATACTCTTTCAGATGTCTCTAATAAATTAGCAAAGGGATCTTGAAACAATACCTGAATGTGAGGATTTGGAAAATAAACTTCATCCAGGACTGCTTCTTCCCTCACTTGGCTAAGATTTGGACTCTTTTGGTAAAGAAATCCCCCCTCTTCCTCATGATCATCTGCACTTTCAGAATCATCATATATTACCATGTTGTCCTTTAGCAAACCTGATTGAATAGAGCCATAGTTGTTCTCTTTCTCTTGTGAAGGCTGGACATAGGGCTGAATGTGTTCTTTGTTGTTAAAATCAATACTCAAAGATTGCTGACTTCTGATTTCATTAAGATTGTCTTTGATGAACTGAAAGGAAGCACAACAAAGAGGTAAAGACCCTTCCCTTTCTCCCAAAATTTCTGCACTTTCTTCTTCACTGTCATAGCTTAGTGTTGATTTGCTGATCACTATATTTGAGCTGTTGAAAATGATTGTCTTTGTCCCACAAACTAATCACTAATTTTTCTGTATTGTTATCTTGAGTCTGGAGAACATAATCATCATCATATTGATCATATTTGGGCATTTTATTCATAGGAGGGATGTCATCCATTATGCACATTTGATTAGCAGATTGTTCCACCATATGAAAAGGAGAGTGTTCATGGCCAAAAGTTTCCCTTTTAGCAATTTGAAATGACTCGAAGCACAAGGGTAGGGACTCAAGAGGTGTTGACTCATCTTCCATTTCTAGTTTTGTAATCCAAACAGTCATACCAAGATGATTTGAGGGCAGAACTTCTGGATTTGAAAAAGGTTTGTATTATCCATTTCTTCCCTTACTGATTCTTTAGAGCATTCTACCTTGTTTCTATTTGAATTTTCTTGTAATATTCTCTTAATAGTGAAGCACAAGATGTAGGAAGGCATATAGTACTTACTTGAGAACTTTCCACATCTTCTTCTTTGCAACCTTGCTCAGCTAGTATGTTTTGATAGTTATCTTTGCATTTAAATGACTGATTTGGTTCTTCCCAAGAAAATGGTACTAGCTACTTTGAATAATCAGCTCCAGCCTTAACTTTGCAGTCTTCCTCTTTCCTCTTGTTGATCATATGCATTTCTTTGTTAACTGTGTTTGTCAACATTTCTAGCTTTCTCTCTGAAGAAGTCAGTTTCTCTTGAGCTTCTTTGCCCTTCCTTATTTCTTCTAACTTTGCCTCTCTTTCTAGTATGTTTAATTCCACAGTAATTTCCATATTCTACATTTCTTCCAGGTTCGAAGGGTCTTTTTCTCTTATTTTGAATGCCATCTCTGGGTCAAAAGAATTTGGGTAGTTTAAGAAAACCCATTCTGAAGGTGGCTTTATCTTAGCAGATATTGCATTGTATACTTTATTGAACATGGTTGAAAATTCTTGTACTGTCTCCCCTGGTTGTATTTATTCCTCTATAATGAGAAACTCATTTCTCATGACCACCCATCTATCTAGGAAGACTTGAGTGAATTGATGAAAATTGATAATGCTTGCAGCTGGAAGGTCTTTAAACCAAATCTTAACATTTCATTGTAATGATAAGGAAAACATTTAATACGCACATCATCTTCTCCTACTTCAAATAGGTCAAGTATATTCTAAATATTTTGAATGTGTTCATCAGCAGTTACTTTTGAGTTTTCTCCATTAAATATGGGTAGTTTATTTGCAAGATTTGTTGGGAGGGCCCGGAGGATAGGAGGCAAAACTAGAGGCTTGTATATTTTTGGGATCTTTGTGGGTATAGGTAGTGCAAAAAGAGATTTCAGCAAGAGAACGAAAGGTAGCATGAGGCTCATGTTTCACTAGGTCTTCCATAGGTGAATCCGAGGTAGGCACAGGTGTATAAGTCTGCTCATGGTATGAAATTTTAGGCTCAGCTTTTCGAGGCTGGAGATCTTTCCAAATGTAGATCTCATCAGTGTATTATTGATCAGGATTAAAGTAGGATAGAACATAGTTATAGATCAAAACAATAATTTCTTGAATCCAACCTAGGCTTGAGTGCTCTTTCTTTCTAGGATGACTAGTCATGTTTCAGGTTCTACTTCCAGTGGAGTCTTTAGGTCTATTGAGAGTTGTGGAGTTGCCAGGTGGATGATTTCAACTATTTTAAGGCAGGCTGCTATCCACCATCAGCAATTGAATGCCAATCTAAGGATATTTGTGGGTTTTCTGAGGTCCTAATGAATACTTAGATTGTCACTGACTCATAAATTCCCACCGTGATCACCATAATGTTAGTGTGGGGATGAGGTGGCAATGAATTAATGGGTACATAATGTTTCAGCTTGTGACTTACTCATAAGGTCCCACTATGATCGCCAAAATGTTAGGGTCCCGTGATTTAGAATATTGGTAGACCAAATGCATAGGGTAACATGAGACCAGACTTTGGAGTCCTACGACCTAGCCTTGCTGGACTGAGAGAGGGCTCTCTTTATTGTATGCAAAGGATGTGAAATTTTTTCTTTTAGGCTTTGATTTTAGGCTAGTTGTTAAGTGTAGGGTTTTTTGTTTGTTTGGTTGGGTAAGAAGGTCAAGTAGAATAGGTGGGGTGAGAGGTCTACAAATCATTGGGCTATGGAGTCAATGAAAGTCATGGATATCTCAACAATGAAACAAGATGCATAACAGGGAAAATCTAGCTTGGTCAAATTGATCCTTACGGTATGTGTGAAGTGGAATGAACAATAAGTTGGTGAACAAAGTAGGTGTCTAAGGGCAGTGAAGAATCCTTAAACAAATACCTTTTAAACAAGATGGTATCAAACACTGATCAACATAAGGACATAATCATAAGACATGGAAAAAAATTAGCATTCTAATTATACTTAAGAAAATGAGCATTCAAGATGAACAATTCAGTGAACCACAGAAAACAAGAAACTAATCTAACTTTTAGTGATTTCACCTTCAAGATTTAGAAAACATTCAAGATAACAAATAACTTTAATCAATGAAGAGGGAATGCCTAAACATCAATGATAAAACTACAAAGAAATTTAAGGCAACTTCTCAAGCATTGAAAAAGGGCATGATCAAAACATGGCCTCTTTGGCTAAAGCCTAACAAGTAATACTTCAAAGAGAGATTCCAAAACATAGTTTAAATAGCATCAAATAGGCAGGTCTAACCATAAAACATATTTGAAACTATTGTATTGAACCATTTGTGGAATAAAAAAACATAGATAGATCTAAGGAGCAGTTAAGAATTCCTTAAACAAACCGAGCAGAGGAAAACATAAAGACAATAGACAACAGGAAGGACTAAGGTGCCTCCAACAACATTTCTTAGCCTATAATCTTCTGTTATATTGTAGCATAGAAGGATGGAAACATAATGAAAACATGAGAAAAAAATAACATAAGAGAGAAACACTCCACCAATAACCAAGCTCAGGGATCCTGCAAGCTATCCTCCTTCATCATTCATCAAAACAAGGCATTCAGAAACTCCACAAAACCAATTTCTTCTTCAAGCTCAAGAAAACCATGTATTGATCTCAAAGCTCATCAAATGCCAAACTTTACAATGGAATCCTCATGCTCTATTTATCTTAGCAAGTGAGGAGGTGGAAACCATAATAGGCTTCTAGAAACTCTAATTTCATCATAAATTTCATTTATGTGCTTGAAGACCATGCAAGGCCCAAGACAAATAATATCTAAGCTAATAAATGAAAAATAACATAACATAACTCCTCAATCAAATCTAGAGTGATTTTCCCAAGAAAACATTAAAAAATATTTTTTCCCTCAATTTGTGTGTTTTTTTGACTTTTTGGCCAAAAACACACAGTGTTGTCCATTAGCATAGCACCACCTTAGGGAAAAAATAGGTCCTGTTGCAGCCAAGTTTTGGGGGCCTTCTCGATTTCAGACTTTGCTCTATGATGGCTAGTTGGAAACTTGTTGAGTCCTCGTTCTAGATATGCCTTTGTTTTTATAATTAAGCACCTGTAACCTATTAAAAATTTCAATTTTCCAAGACTTCTCTGAGCTCAGCGCCAGGCCTGAAAAGGAAGCATAATGGTGAAAAACGAGGCATTTTTTGACCTTTTGAGGGGTCAAAACTGCTCCAATTTCTCTAAAATTTGGTGAGCATAATGTGCTAACCATGAGGAATCCAAAAATGTATATTTTTCATTCTGAGGATTCCTAAGGGAAAAACATAGTGCTAGTGGCGCTGCGCTAATAAGCCTCCAAAATCTCAAAAAACGAAAACTTGCCCAAATTCCTTCAAAATTGGTGGAGGTTTTTTTCAAGGGGTTTGAGAGACCTGTAGGGAAGCTGATGCCAAAATTTCAAGTCTTTCTTAACCTTTTACCTATTTTTGTACCTGAATCTTGGCAAGGGTTTTCTTCAGTTTAGCCCTTGAAAATTGATTTCTCTGGGCATAGCATTTAGTCATCTTTCTTTGTAGATCAAGGTCCTTATTTTCCTTTGCATAGCTATGGAGATGAGGTGGAAGGCATGGTCCCTTGCCTTTTTGAGGCAACAAACACAAGTCCATGCCCTCTTTGGTATGCTGATGAAAAAGGAGTGAGTTTGGTCTTATTGGTGTCTTTATCATGGCTCTGATCCTTGTTGCTGTCATTAAAATCTTCATTTTCATCATTAGCATCACCAATCATCACATTATTTATTTCATGACTACCCTTTTGGTCCTCAAAATCATCACCACCCTCACCCTCTTCACTAATTTCTACACTATCACTTTGGTCTTCATTTGAGCTGCTTGCCGCTTCACTTCTATGATCCTTATTTTTATCATCACCCTCACCACTTCCTTCAATGTCACTATGTCTGTCATGATTACCTTCAGCCTTTTCTTCACTTTTCTCATCATCATGGTCATTGTGGGGGTCACTGTCTTCAATATTTTCATGACTTTCATGACTGTCATGAATGTTCTCTTCTTCACTCATACTTTCCTCATTACCTTCTTCATTTTTGTCATCTATTTCACTTGTAGCCATGTTTTCCTTTTCTTCATAATGAGTGTTATTTCTTTGACTTCCTGCCTGGTCATCTAAGCTGCTGCCCTGTTTGTTGCCTTTGTCCATTTCCATGTCCCTTGCTTTTTCTTCATCATATACCTCTTCCTCATATTCATTATCCTCTATCTCCATGTAATCTACCCTTTTTGGGCTCAACTCATTATCACCCTCAACCTCATTAGGGTTTGGCTCATTTTCATCTTTACCACTATCTTCATTTGATTCTTCATTGCCACTTCCTTCTTCATTTGATGCATCAAGAGAAGGGGAGGAAGGGAGGTTTTCTTGAGGAGGGGATAGAGGACTAGAGGGAGGAGGATGAGATTAGGAAGGCAAGTTTAGTTTATGATGTGGCTGAGGGCTTGAATTTGAAAGAGGGCTTATTTGGAACATGAAGTGTAACTAACCTAATTCACTCTCCCTTAAATGACAATTAATTTGTTCAAGGAGGCCAAAAAAAGAGTTTTATTATGCATTGAAGACCTAGGGCTTGAAAAAATAGGGTTTAATCATTCCATAGCCACCAAATGACTAAAAAAACTTGAGAGGAAGAGAAACAAGGGCACCTACCAGCTTCACTTGCTTATAGGTCTTTAGAGGCAAATTTGAAGGTGTCCTTGAGCCTTTGGGAAAATTTGTTGCAAGTCTGGAGGAAATTCTACATTAGCAGAATGCCAGGTTGTAAGTGCAGTGCCACCCTCTATATGCACAGTGAAATGAAAAAAATGCACTTCGGAGAACCCTATTCGTGCAGCACCAGGGTCGGTGATCATAGCGCCAGTTTCTGAGCGTGGCGCCAACACAGACAGAAAATAGGTCCATTTGCAGCCAAGTTTTGATGACCTTCCCAATGTCGGATTTGGGCCTGTGATAGCTCGTTTGAAAGAGTAACATGTATAATTTCCAAATACATCATTTTTTTCCTTATTGGAGTTGATTTACCCTATAAAATTGTTATTTTCCCAAGGCTGGTCAAAAAGTGTTGAATGATGGTGCAGAAATGCAGAGTGTTGGTGCATACCACTTTTGGATGCCGTCCTCGATTTAAAATTGAGCTCATGATAGCTCATTGGAAAGATATTCAAGTATAGTTTTCATTTTATGCATCAAGAAATTCATTTGGACAATACATCTATGATAAAACCTATTTTTTCCAGTCACTCCAGTAGTGTAGAAATTCTCCCGTGACATCTATATTTTTGACATTTATCCCAAACCATGATACCTGTGTAAAAAATGAAGGATTTTTTTCTTCTTGGACCTGTGATGGACAAAAACCTCTCTCACGTTTGCAATATTCATCTCTGTTTGGTCAGAAAAATATTTTTAAACAAAACTAGCCCTAGGTGTGGCAAATGACTTGGCCCTTGGAATGAATTCTTGGAAAATGATGGAGGCATGATGTTTATGATTTGGTATGGAGTTATGTTTGCTGATATGATCTATAATATGGATCCTTTTCACCTATGCCTCCTTTCCATAGAAAACCGTAGCTTAGTTGGAATGGGAAATTAGGGTTTGGTGTAGGCAAAACAAGGGATTTAGGACTACCTTGTAGAGGGACGGGAATGAAGGGGTTAGGGGTTGTATAAATTATTGAGGAAATTTTGGGGAATAGGGATGGATGTTAGAGAGTAGGGGAAAGTGTAATTTTAAGGATTGAGTGATGGGAAGGGGTCCAAAAGGGAAAAACACAAGCCTAGTCTTGAAAAAGTGTCAAATTGTAGCAATAGGCTAGGTTTTGTAGAGAAATGATGATTTTGAGGGATAGGAGTGAGGAGGTTTAAGAGCATCAGGATACAAGCCTTGTTCATGATTTAACCATGGAAATCATGAAACCAAGAAACAATGCCCTCAAAAACCTTAGATGGACAATGGAGTCATAGGCAAGCTATTAACAGAGTAATGAGACTATGGGTAGGAAAAAGGAAGGAAATGAGAGGCACAAGCCATTCAGAGTCTGTAGGAGTTACAAGGTGATCATGAAATGGAAAAATGGTAGGATAGTAAAAAAAATTCTCTAAGGATAATGAAGGCAGTGAGATTTCTAAAACTCCCGATGTTCATGGAATTTTTTTTTTTAGAAATCTAGAACCAATAATTAGTCATCTACGGATAGTGAAAATTACTAATGACTAACAACCCCTAAAGCCAACAAGTATGGTGGGGCTTCTCACTGATAGACATTAGCAAGTTGTAGTACTATAAGTTGTGAGTCAAGCCTAATGATTATATAACATATACCATGTGAAATAGGATCAGATAGTAGCTCAACCACTACGCTATACTCAACGATGTTGCTAGTATAGCGACCAATGAAAATATTGTGTATACTAACTATATTTCCATTTAGAGCAAAGATAGCGCATGCTGCAGAAGATAGTTTCCAATTACTACGACTAGAATCATCAACACAACCAATTTATGGTTCAAGATATGTTGACATGTGGAAACCAAATGTAAACAGGATCAACACAAACAATGGAAAACTCTGAAAAAGTCACACTGCAAACACACTCAACACACCTATAGACAATATGTACACATTTTACTACACATGAGATCGGGCATAGTATTTTTTGAGTTACAACCCATTCCCAAGCTGCACCAGTGGAAATCCATCGAAATATACTAACTCATAGGCCCCTTTTGCAAGTACTCTCTTGGAAATGTATGGACCCAACCACATAGGTTGGAAATTTCCTAGACTTAACTTATCGGCCTCTTTGTCACATAAGAGAACTAGGTCTCCTTCCGAGAAGAAAAACGGCTTGACATTGTTTTTGTATTGCACCTTAACATGTATTTTATGAGCCCATAGGATAAAGAAGCATCACGCCGAGTTTCATCCAAATGATTCAGATTTAAAATATGCTCCTCCTCTATGGAAGTGGTAGGAAGAAGTTTGAGAGATAGTTTTAAAGATGGAACTTCATATTCTATGGGGATGATTTCTTCCAGACCATAGACCAATGGAAATGGGGTAAATATGGTAGCAAACATAACTGAAGTTCGGTATGACCATAAGGAAACATAAATAATCAAGTTCCGGTCTGATTTATGGACCCCTACCATGCGTTGAAGCATATTCTTAAGAAATTTGTAAACAACCACAACTTGTACATTAGCCTGGGTATAGCATGGAGGGGAATTTTTTTGTTCCCATCTTAGCAGCTATTTTAGTCATCATATGGATCCAAAAATGTTTTTTGTGATCCGTCACTATTTCTTGTACTACACAAAACCTAGCAATAATGTGATCAAAGAAAAAGTATGCAACTATTTCGCCAGTGTTGTTATATGTAGGCATCACATCGACCCGTTTAGTAAAGTATTCTACAACAAAAATGATATAACCATGACCCCCATTCGAGTGAGGGTTACATGTCATGAAGTCAATACCCAATTTTTCAAAGGGACCAACAAAGCTAAGGGGATGCAATTGAGCAGGTGGAGTACAAATATTACAATTGTAGATCTGGCACGCATGACACTTCTGGACAACGAGAATGTAGTCACAAAAGATAATAGGCCAATAGTAATCAATGCATAATATATTATGCATGGTAGCATAACCAGATAGATGTCTGCCACATTCCCTTGAGTGGAATTCATTAAATAATTTCTTGACCTCCTCAAGGGTGAGGTACTTGCATAAAATCATATCAATACCATGACGGTAAAAGGTGTCACCGATAATAACATAATTTCAAGACTGGTATCTAATACGTCACTACTTGGAGTGAGAGGTATTAGACCATAAAGTATGTGTCTGAAGATATATTAGGAAATATCCATACCATGATTTAGATGAATAAATCTGAAATAATGAATCATCAAGGATAAAATATTTAGATGTAGATTCCAAATTAGGGGAAGTAAGGTTGCACATTAGCTCGATGAAAACTAGGTATTTCTTTGACTTGGATTTGATGAAATCTAGGTCAAAATCTTGTAGAATAATGATCCACTTAGTATAATTTCCCTTCATTAATTTACATGACAATATATATGTCATAGGGTTGCAATCCAAAATGACCGTAGTTTTCCAAACGAATATGTAATGGTGAAACCTTTCAATGGCTTGAACGACTGCCAAAGCCAACTTATCTACCTGAGTATACCTAATTTTAGTATCGTTAAGGTTCTAACTCAGATAATAAATGGGAGTTTTAGTCCCTATATCATCTTCTTGTACCAATACCATTTATATAGTATAAATGGAAACAACAAGATACATGGAAAAGTCGCGTTGATAATAAGGGGTATACAAGTGATGCCCGAACTAGTACATCTTTCAGGGAATCAAACACTTTCTAAGAAGTGTCATCCCAATGGAATGGGACCCATTTTTTTCATCATATGAGTGAATCCTTTGGTAAAATCAATATAATTAGGGATGATCCTCTGCAGGAAGTTAGATCTCCCTTGGAGTCTTTGTAACTGAATGAGAGAAGAAGGTGCAGGAAAATTGACGATCGTCTGTACTTTAAGAGAATCAATACGAATTCATTTTTTTGAAATGAAAAAACCCAAGAGTCAACTAGAACCAACGTAGAACACACATTTTTTTAATTTAAGTAAAATTTTATAATGTCTAAAATGGAGGAAAATATCACTAAAATGTATCGGGTGATAACCTCAATGTTTAGAATGGTAAGGGAGATCATCCAAATAGGGTTGCACGATGTGTTTAATGTAATGAAAATCATAATCCATAGCACTTTGAAACATGGCCCCATCGTTCTTTAAATAAAATGGGAACTTTCGATAGGAAAAAGTACCCCAGGTACAAATGAATGGACTCTTAGGTTGGTCTGGTGGGAGAATTTTGATTTTATTGTAGCCCAAAAATCCATCCATAAATTAATAAATCTCGTAGCCAACACAATCATCAACAATATAGTCAATAAAAAGGATAGGATAGATGTCCTTCAGACAAGCATGATTCACATCTCGGTAATCGACACATACTTAGATCGTGCCTTGTTTCTTCATTACATAGTAAACACTCGATACCCAATCAGTTAAAGGAGCGAGGTATATGAAAACAACTTGAAGAATATTTTCAACTTGAGTCTTAATCCCAGTGGGCTTCTTGGGATGGACCGAACGGAGGTGTTGCCAAATGGGTTTGGCATTAGGATATATCCTAAACTTGTGGAGTACTATATTTGGGTAAAAACCTGGAAATCCTCATAAGTCTAGGAAAAGGCATCTTGCAAATCATGAAATATGTCTCTATAGATCTCGATCTCAGATGGATAACAAGATACTCCAATGTATATGTTTTATAAAATACTGGATTTAATAGAGATATCGAGATGTATCATTTCTTTGATATTCTAAAGGTTATTTTTGGATTCGACGTCATTAACGGAGACATAATTCGTAAAGGGATTGAAAAAATTAGGTAAGTATAAATCATTGATATTATCCTCAATGGAATCTGGTAAGGAGGAACTATGGTGATGTTAATCTCACGACTCGTCATCTGGCATAATGATCTCCATGATGCTCTCATTAGTATGGAATATGAGAGAAAAAGGATCAGAAGACATGCCATAATCCAATGATCGATCTACCCAATTAATTTAAGAGAACGTATAAGTCATAAAAACTGAATAAATGGCTTTTTAATCTACCTCAACAGGACTAAGAAACATTCGATCACCATAAATTTGGATGTCAGTTTCATTAGGTACAATCCATGGATTAGTTGGGATATAATATGATGTAATAATTTTGATATAAGAAACCAAAGATGAGTTGGCGGGAAGGAGAGTAGGAGGGAGAGAAAGGGTTCCCATGAGTGAAAAAGACTTCAACCATTAGGGGAATTTTGAGGTCTAAAATGGGCCTCCTAAGGAAATTATAAAATAATAGTGGAAATAATAAAATAAGATTTGATTACATCATTAAATTTTAGAGGGAGAAAATAAAAAGCTACTTTTTCAACCCATATTTTCAACTTATCTCCCAAATTTTTTACTCAAATTTTAAGCAAGAGTACTCGTTGGATGAAAAATTTAATTCCTCATCTAAGGACTACCCATGTTGCATACTTTTGATGGACCCTACTACACAGAAAATTAGAAATACATAAAAACACGTGATTAACCCATGTTGCATACTTTTGATGGACCCTGCTACATGAAAAATGAGAAATACATAAAAAAACATGATTATAATCACATGTTTTTATGTATTTCTCTTTTTTTGTGTAGCAGGGTCCATCAAAAGTATGCAACATGGGTACTCCTTGGATGAGGAATTAAATTTTTCATCCAACGAGTACTCCCGCTCGAAATTTGAGTAAAACCTTTGGGAGATCAGTTGAAAATACGAGTTGAAAAAGTAGTTTTATTATTTTATTATTTTTTAATACTTTTACCCTTTTACTTAAAAAATGGTGAATCATCCCCCATGGTTGACACAATCAAATTGAATCCTATTGGTTCTTATAAAGTTTATTTTTGTTGTACATTTTTCTTAGGAGGCCCATTTTAGACCTCAAAATTTCCCTAATGAATAAAACTCTGACAAGCTAATAGGATTGTAGAGTTTCCCCTATAAGAGGGATACTTCAATTATCATGAGAATCAAAGGCGAAAAAGGTGAGTTGGTTTATAGCTACAAGCCATCCTTTGTTAGGAAAGGAAATCATAATGGAGTAAGTCGAAACGATGACAACCATGGCGTAAACCAATGTACATCCCAGTAGAAGATTATAATTGAGAGGTTCATCAATAACTTCAACTTATATGGAAACAATTTTTCCCCATAATTCTACTTGAAGGGAATTCAAAATCCCACAAGGTTTGTATATTCTTCCATCAAAGGATTTCAATGTGGTGGTTGATTGATTTAGTTGAGGCGAACCAATCACCTTCCAGAAATACATGGACATAATGTAGGTCAAAGATCCCTCATCTATAATAGAGCGATGAATGTTCTTACCATGAAAAGAGACCTCTATTATAAAACATAATTCAGTTGTAAGTCGAGGGGTATAATTTTTGTTACGTCCCTATATTACTAGTGTACTCCCTTATTGTTGTTAGTGTAGCCCCCTTATTTTTATTGTTATACCCCTGTAGTCCCCATATTGTTATTATTGTGCCCCATAAAACCCCACTATTATTATTTTTGCGCCCTTACATTATTATTGTTAGGTTGGCTAGGATTATATTGTGACCCCATGGACTGCTATATATAGAAAGGAGGTTTTTTCATTTGAATCATCCAAGAATTGTTCATTTATGTAATGTAAAGGAGGTTTCCCCCTCAAAGTGGCTGATTTATAAGGCACCGATCTCTCTTTTCTTCTATTTTTGGAGCTAGTTTCATAACATTTGGTATCAGAAGTTTGGATTCTAGGGCGTCACTACTTCAAACAGGTCATCATGGAATTTTCAAAATAATTTTTTTTTATAAAGGTTCCGAAGCTTAAAAAATACCCATTTGCAAAGAAATCCCAATGAACATTGTGTAACAATTTCAGATCTTGGTTCACAAATTTTTTGGAGATATGATCTATGGAAGTTAGGGTCTTTGCAGGCTCCCGAATTTTATCTCAAAGAGGTGACCTTGGGAAAATCGTCATAACTCTCTCTCTGAAGATCAGATTAGATTTATGTAAACATTGGTTGAAATTACTTGTAATTTTCTTTACTTTGTATCAATTTTTAGAGCTAAAGGAGGAAGCAGTGGCACGTGGAATGCCGTACAAGTTTTCTCTATTGAACCGAACCATAATCAGGTCATTGTGGGAGATTATGCATAAGTTTTCCTTGAAGAATCCAAATCAGGTCATACCTGTGGCATTTGAAAAAAGATTTAGAGGGACACTATAGGACCTAAGATAAAAACTCGAGGATCCAAAATTCTAGAGATACATCAGTTTTAATATCGAGCTCCTCAAAAGCAAGAAAAAAGGTGTGTATTTTTGTTCAAATTGCATAAGTCTTTCTTGAAAAATTGGTTTGAAGTGATTCCAAGGGCATATTTAAGCATAGATATCAATATTGGGTTCTAAAATGGCCCCTAAAATAATTCAACACCCATTAAGCCCTCAGAAGGCTTTACCATGACTCATGAAGAGGAATAAGTGCAACATGATATATCAAAATTACAAGATGAAGTGCACCAAATTTCGCTCTCGCAAAGAGAAAAAAAATGAGATAGAAGTTTTGAAGAAAGGCGTGGAAGCTAAGATGGATGGTTTGAACAAAGGTGTGTAAGCTAATATGGATGGATTGAAGAAAGGCATGGAAGCTAAGATGTATGGTTTGAAGAATGGCATGGAAGCTAATATGGATGGCATGGAAGCTAATATGGATGACATGCAAGATAAGATAGATGAAAAAATGAAATACAACATGGAAGACAAGAAGAATGATCTAAAAGAAGACATGGAAGGTTTGAAGGAAGGTTTGACAAAGTTGAATACAATAAATGATTCCTAATGGCGAAAATGTAGTACCAGAAACTCATGATGAAAAAAAAAAAATTGTTAATCGTGATTTAAAAAACTCTAATGTTCGATTGAAGACACAACATATTCCAAATATTGACTGAGTAATTTTTATGGCAAGGATGTCGTAGCATGGATACTACCGATGGAGCAATATTTTGATCTCCATAATGTGAAAAACACACAAAATGTATGCATTTCAACTTTACATTTAGAAAAAAAAATACATTTGTATGGTATCAATGGCTTTGCTCTCGTAAAAAAATTGTCACTTGGTCAATTTTTATGGAGGAAATGATAGCACATTACGAGGATACAAAGAGAAACACCTTCTTTATCCAGTTTATAAATCTCAAACAAAAGGGTTCAATGGTGGAGCACATTAAGGACTTCCAAAAATTAAATATAAGGTTAACTGATATTCCAGAGGAACACAAGATTGATGTCTTCATAGGGACTTTAAAGGATAACATCCAACATGAAGTTTTCCTTTGGGAACCTGATTCATTGGAGAAGGAATTCAGGTTTGCAAGAAAAATTGAAAGTAAAATTATGGCGACAAGGAATCCTACCACTCACATCTATAAAGATGGAAGTGTTGCTACTCATAGACTTCCACAACCTACAAGGTTGATACCACAACAATTGGAAGAAAAAGGAGAAAAAGGGCTTTGCTATAGTTGTGATAGAAAGTACACTAAAGGACACAAGTGTGCTAGGAAGAAATTATTTTACATAGATTGTGAAGAGGAGGAAGAAAATTAACAAGAAACTTCAAAACAAGAGGATATACACTAGTAACCAACCCTAGAGAAAGAAGAAGTGAGCCTGACCATATCCTGTAATGAATTGGCAGGAATTACCACTCCTCAAACTATGAAGGTAGAAGGACATAGCAAGAAGAAAAATGTAAGTGTTTATTGATTCAGGTAGTACCCATAATTTTATTCATTGTGAGGTAGCCATGGAATTGAATTTCTTCATGTACTGAACACCAGAGTGTCAAGTGATGGTTGCAAATGGAGGGACTATAAATTTCTCTGGAAAATTCCATAATATCAAGCTAACCATGGGGGAATATGTATCGAATAATCCAATGCTTTCAAATATAATGGGAGGTGTTGATGTTGTTCTGGGAGTACAATGGTTACAATATTTGGGGACAATATCTTTTAATTTTCAAGAAATTTTCTTGAAATTTTTTTCGGAAGGAAAGGAATTTGAATTACGGGGTATTGTAGGGAAGCTGGGAAATATAATAAGCTCTAATGTCATGTAAAATATTCTGAAGAAATAAAAATGAGGTGTACTTGCACAATTATGTTCACTAGAAGTTCCAACATCAAAATCATATATTTCTCCAGACCTCCATAAGTCTTGGACAATCATTCCAAGGTGTTCGAAACTCCCAAAGGACTCCCACCTATTCATGATCATGATCATGCTATTCATTTGATTCCAAGAAGTGTTATTCCAAACATCAGGCCTTATATATATCCTCATGTCCAAGAGAGTGAAATTGAGCATATGATTGCAGAAATGTTAGAGGCTGGTATAATTCAACTTAGTCAAAGTTCCTTCTCTTCTCCAGTAGTATTGGTGCACAAGAAGGATGGATCATGGCACATGTGTCAGAATTATAGGGAGCTCAATAAGCTCACTATTAAAGATAAATTTCCTATTCCTATGATTGATGAATTATTGGATGAATTACATGGAGAATTTTTTTTTACCAAGTTGGATCTTCGTTCAGGATATCATCAAATTAGAATGAAGACTGAATATATTATGAAAACAAAATTTTGAGCTCATGAGGGTCATTATGAACTTTTGGTCATGCCTTTTGGCCTTACCAATGCACATTATACATTTCAAGTGTTGATGAATTCCATTTTTAAACCCTTAGAAAATTTGTGTTAGTATTTTTTGATGATATACTAATCTACAACAGTTCTTGGAAGGATCATGTTCAACATGTTGACAGGGTGCTCAAACTATTCGAGGAGAAAAAATTATATGCAAAAACCTCAAAGTGTTTCTTTGGAGTATAAGAGGTGGAATATCTGGGTCATATTGTATCTCAGGAGGGTGTTAAGGTAGACCCTAACCAAATTAAAGCCATTAAGGAATGGAAAGTCCCCACAACCATAAATTAATTGCGAGGATTTATCGGGTTAACATGGTATTATCGCAAGATTGTTAAGAATATTGGGAGAATAGCAGCACCTCTAACAACATTATTGAATAAAGATGCATTTTCATGGAATCCTGAAGCAACTAAGGCCTTTCAACATCTTAAATAGGAAATGTGCCTAGCACTGGTCTTGGCTATGCTAGACTTCAGAAAAACCTTTATTGTAGAATGTGATGCCTTAAGAAATGGAATTAGTGTTGGGTTAATGCAATAAAGAAGACCCATTTCTTTTGAAAGTCTTCCAATCAAAGGAAAGTATTTACAGAAAGATATTTATGAGAAGGAGATGTTGGCAATACTACATGCATTAGCGAAATGGCGACCTTACCTAATGAGAAGACACTTCAAGGTAAAAAATGATCATGATAGTCTTAACTACTTTTTGGAACAAATATTATCTTTAGAAAAGAAACAAAAATGGGTCACAAAGATGTTGGGTTGTGACTTTTAAATCACCCACAAAAAAGGGAAGCTAAATGTTGTTGCAGATTCACTCTCAAAAAAATATGAGGAGGTGGAAGAATTTCTTTGTGCCATTTCTATTATGCAACCATATTGGATAACTGAAGCAATGGAGGAATGGAAGAATGAGGAAGAAGTGTGGACACTCATTCAAAAGTTGCAGTAAGATCCCAATACATCTAATACATTTAGTTGGAAAATGATTCCTTATGGTACAAATACTGCTTATATATTTGTATGAATTCCCAACTAAAACAAAATATTATTTTGGAATTGCACACGTCTCCCATAGGATGATACTCAGGATTTTTTAAAACTTACCAAAGGGTGAAGAAATAATTTTTTTTGGATGGCCTTAAATTTGATATTCAAAAGTTTGTGGCAAAATGTTTGGTTTTCCAGCAAAATAAAGTTGAGATAGTTAAGACCCCGGGTCCTTATGGTACAAATATCACTTATATCTTTGTAAGAATTCCCAACTAAAAATAAATAAAAAAATATTTTGGAATTGCACACCTCTCCTGTAGGAGGACACTCAGGATTTTAAAAAAATTACCGCAGGGTGAAGAAATAATTTTTTTGGGATGGCTTTAAATCTGATATTCAAAAGTTTGTGGCAGAATGGCTTGTTTCCCAAAAAATAAAGTTGAGATAATTAAGACCTCGGGTCTACTACAACCTTTACACATTCCAAGTCAACGTTAGGAGGAGCTTTCAATGGATTCTATCGCAGGTTTACCTAAGTTCGAAGGAAAGAGTGTCATCATGGTGCTAGTTGATAAAATTACCAAGTATGCACACTTTTGTGCATTATCTCATCCATTTAAAGAAAGTACAGGTTCTAATGCATTTATGGAAAAAATTCAAAAACTACATGGAAACCCAAATATTATTGTAAGCGACAAAGATTCCTTTTTCAATTGAAATTTTTGGACGGGATTATTTTCTTGTTTGGGTACTCAAGCAACCCATAGCTCATCTTACCATCCTCAATCCAATGGGAAAACTGAGATAGTGAACAAATTTGTGGAAGGATATCTTCATCGTTTTGTATGTGATAAACAAACACAATGGGTCAAATGGTTACCTTTGGTTGAATGGTGATATAACACTTCCTTCCACATTGCAGCAAAAATGACGCCATTTATGGCACTTTATGGATATAATCCACCATCCATCACATAATATTTAAGAGAAAATTATAAGGTTCAAGTAGTGGAAGATCACATCGAGCATCAAAAAAATGTTCTCCTACTCTTAAAGGATACCCTAAATTTGGCACAAAATCGAATGAAACAACAGACATATCAACATCACAACGAGATAATTTTTGATGTAGGAGACTGGGTATTTTTACGGATACAACCATACAAACAAATGTACCTCATGCAAGCTAAGAAGGATAATAAATTATCGCCAAAGCACTATAGTCCTTACAAGGTGTTGCAAAATATTGGTACTATGGCATACAAATTGGAGCTTCCTGCTTCTTCTCGAGTGCACCCCATTTTCCATGTTTCATGCTTAAAGAAGGTTATAGGTGACAAAATGCCAGTTCAAACAATATTTCCAAAACTTTATGAGGAAGGAAAAATCATATTGAAACATGAAGTAGTCACAGAAACAATAACTTGACAACTACGAAATCGATCAATTTCAGAGTATCTCATCAAGTTGAAGAAATTACACACTGAAGATTCCACATGGGAAAGTAAGAATTTTATAAAGAAGCATCCAAAGCTACTCAAGCATTGAGGACAACAATTTTTTTAAGGAGAGGGACATGTTAGGTCCCTATATTACTAGTGTAGTCCCTTATTGTTTTTAGTGTAGCCCCCTTATTGTTATTGTTGTACCCCTGTAGTCCCCATATTGCTATTATTGTGCCCCATAAAACCCCACTATTGTTATTTTTATGCCCTTACATTATTATTGTTATGTAGGCTAGGATTTTATTGTGACCCCATGGACTCATATATATAGAAAGGAGGTTTTTTCATTTGAATCATCCAAGAATTTTTCATTTATGTAGTGTAAAGGAGTTTTCCCCCTCGAAGTGGCTGATTTCTAAGGTGTTGATCTCTCTTTTCTTCTATTTTTGGAGCTGGTTTCATAACATTTTTAATGAGACAAAACCACTAGGTTGGAATCTAATGGATCCACACATTTAATAGATGTTAACAAGGCCTTCGTTTGGGCAGGGAATATTTGTAACACCTCAAGAATTAACATAGATGGTGGAGACTGGAACAATTATTCAACTACGCTGTAATTTTGAGAAAATCTTTAATGAGGGTTGAAAAAATACTTATGAATAACATACTTCATAGGCTTGATAGTCAATTAGACAGGAATCATAGGTGGACTAGGATAAGATGAAGGCGATTTTGAATGAGAAGGTTGATTAGTATCATGATCGTTCGGTGTATTTGCATTACCATATTCCTTGTTCTGAGTGGCCACCATAATATCATATTTCATCTTTGAGGAGGAAAGCATGAAAATTGTGTTAGATGAAGAAGGGTCTCGGGTAACCATGTGAGTCTCCTGATTTGGAAATGGGTCAGTGAACACTATAGGAGAAGTGAAATAATTTACAAATGGATTCACTTCAGCACGGTGTGGACAATCATGTGTAAATTGATCCTCATTGCAAATCAATCATGGGTATCAAGGCTTTCATTTCTCATCAGAGGACTAATTTGTTTATTTATCTTGCGGTGATGGGTCTTCCTTCTTCTTACCTTTTCCTTTCTTCTTGTTTCCAGGTTGATATTCAGTCTTGCCTTTATCAGACGAGATGACATTTATCTCAAAAGTAGAAACCACAAGAGGATGGGATTGAGGGTTTTGAGCAGGTGTGGTACGATAAACACCAGATAGTTTACTTGCCGTCTGCAAACTGGAAGAACCAATCATGCCTAAACAACATGATATTATTTACCATGTGGAGGATGAACATTATTCGAAGGTATTAGAGCATTTGGTATCTTATAATAGAGAGTGCCTGATTGGGTATAAACAAGGTCCAAATATTGTGCAAGAGCAATGAATTTCTCTTCGGTCATGACTCCACCTTTAGCCACAACTTATTTTATGGGTGAAAACAAAGATTTGGTGAACCATTCTGCTAAAAAATGATCAGGAACATAGGCCTTGATAAACCGACAGTGGCACCTCCACTCATTAATGTGATTTGAGATGTGAGTGGAGTCTGATTGTTTGACATTGGTGAATAGTTTCGTTCCAGTTTCATATAAATGTGTGAGGAAGGTGGTGGATAAAGTACTGAAATCATGGAAGGAATATCTAGGTAAATATTTATACCATTTAGCTACGGTACTTGTAAGCATACGTTGGAAAAGAAAAAAACTAATGGAATGATTGTTAAGGGATTTCAAAGAAGACCATAGATGATATGTAATAACATGTTTCGATGGGTCTTCTCTTGGATCCCCATTGAAATATGGGTTATCTGAAGGAAATTTGGTGGGAATAATCGACAACCATGGAGAATGAGAAATGGGGTCATTAGTGAGCCAAGTTAAGTTTGGAAAATCAATAGTAGCCATAAAAGGAAATTGCTAGTTAAAGTCATGACGAAGATGACCTGGATATGAAGTAATAGCTTGAGAAAAAGGAAATTTAATTCTTGGATAAGGAGGGTTATTATAATAAGGAGCCTAGGTACTAGGATAAGGAGGGTTTTAATACCCAATATACAAGTGACCTTGTTGTCCAGCCCCAGGGTGACCATAATGTTGTTGGAATGGTCGAGTTTGGATTTGTTTTTTGAAAAAGTTCTTGATGAATACCTTGATATGGTCTATACTATTTTCCAGTGGGAGTCTACAGTGTCGCATGATAAGGTGGGTTAGATTGGGACTGAAACATAATATGAATAATCTGTCCTATCAAAACTTGAGGAGTACCCTGTCCAAGAAGTTGAGAATATAAGGCACCTTTTACTGGCTGGGTAAGTGGGACTAGGAAGTACCAAATACCGACGGACAAGGTTGTGATGCAGTGAAAACTTGTAATGGTTGGCTCACATATATTTGAGCTTCTTCGGGGGCTGATGGATGGACAATAATTCGAGACGAGGATGGTGCAGGTTGAGTATTCAACAATTGGTTCCAAAATGAACTAGGTTGAATGAGAAAAGTAGGTTACCAAAAACTGGTACCATTCCAGGATAAAAAGGACTATAATGAGGCTGATTACCAACTTTGGGTATACAAAATGCAGGCTTCCCCCCTACCAAAGGAGGAGGGGATGATGGAGGCGATTGTGATCTAGATGGAGGGTACCCAACATAAGGAGAGTTAGGTTTTTGAAGGTAAACTTGCCTACTAACATATGGGCCAACCTATTCCTCAATGGTAGGTGTAAGTGGAGGAGTAGGGGAAGATGGAGGAAACTGTGATCCAGATGGAGGGTACCCAACATAAGGAGAGTTAGGTTGTTGAAGGTAAACTTGTCCACTAACATAATGGCCAACCTGTTCCTTAATGGTAGGTGTAAGTGGAGGAGGAGGGGGATCATACTGTGTGGAATTCATAATATAAGTATCAAATTTTATTCCCAAATTCAATGACATGGAATACGTCCAAGGACTAGAAACTGCGCCATGAAAGGTACCAGATAAAGACTGATAACTAGGAGGGACAGACATGCCACCATAAAAATGTGTTTCTTGTGATGTTGCAAAAATAGACGAGGAAGAAAAATTCAATCTCTCGAACATAGTGGTGGACTTGGGATGAGAGGTTGGATCAGTTCTATTCATGGTTACCAATACCAATGAATATTTCTATGAGGGATTCGTGGATAATTCCAAAGAATCTGGAAAAGGAGTTTGTATCGGATTCTAAAGAGGAAGAGGACCACTCTGATACAAATTGAGTCCTTCCCAATGAACATGAGTAGAAGGACGAGGATCTTCTTATGGGATATATTCAATACTCACAAGTTCGTATGGAAGAGGTTCACCGCCGTGTCCAAGATATATAGGTTTTGTCTGAGACAAAGGAAGAGAAGAGGAAGGTACTGAAGTAGCAGGTGAATACAACTGAGGCTCCGCAAGTTTGAAAAAATCAGGAATCAAAGTGTCCGACTTGGGAAAGTTTATCCAATGTGGTCTGCGTTGATCACCTATAGGTTTCCCCCCTTTACACGTGCATTGTTTCTAGAAATTTGGGCAAAAGCGAGAAATTTTGGAATCTTCCTCTTCAAGAAGATTTCATAATTTGTTGCAACCATTTACCTTAGATAAAAACTTTCTATCCTATCCTATCCCTCTTTGGAGTTTCCATGCCTTATCATTTTATCCCATCCTCCCATGAAAGGTGGATCTAAAACCTTAGATTGGTAATTTGATAAGAAATCCCAACTTACCCCACTCCTCTATATATTTATAGCCTTGCATATGCAAGAGGTTAGATTTTGGAGAGAGATTAAATAACCTTATGTTACCATGGTGAGAGGTATCATTCCATGCATTTAGGGTGATTGGAGGTGCAGATTGTGACAAGGAAAGGACAGGACAACTTGGAGGAGCTCTTTTACAAGATCAACAGATATTTATGTTTGTAATCTCCTTCCACTTTGTAAGAATTTACAGCGTAAGTTCCTTATATCAAACACCCAAGATCACTGCTCACAAAAATATCACAGATTAGTACACCAATATTTTACGTGGTTAAAACCCTCAAAGAGGGAAACGGTCCACGGTCTGAGCCAATGCGACCACTTCAAGAAATTTATTCATATAAAGAAATAAAATTTACATAAGATTCTCTCATAAATGGTCACCAGACAAATTACCCTCCATGCTCTTTAAATAGAGATAATGGACCAATTGAGTGTCAAGCCACAGATCAAATGTCGGTAATATGAAGGAGAGAATGAACCGTCAGATCACTATATATTGTGACCATTAGGTTATAAGTTACAAAAGTACATAGTTAAGAAACACAATTTACCTAAATCTACTCTAGACCAAGTTAGACTTAACTATTTCCTATGTTTCAGAATATCCTAACATCCCCCCTTAAGAACAACTTGGGATATGATTGAAGGATTACAAAGGTGACACAATAGGAGAAGGAAGGAGGCATTAGAGCCTATCCCCCTTTAATGATAAATTTCCTGAACTCCAAGCATAGATCAAAGTTAGATAAAATTTCTCTTCTGTGAGAGCCTTTGTAAAGATATCAACAATTTTATCATTGGCTGAAAAATAGTGCACTTCGAGAACACAATCATGAATGATATTTTTGATGAAGTGTATGTGTAGCACAATGTGTTTCATGCGTTGATTATGAACTGGATATTTGCATAGCTGAATGGCACTCTGATTAGCACACCAAAGTGTAGTTGGATGCTGCTAATGAAGTCTGAATTCAGACTGGATCTGACGAAGCCACACAGCTTCCTTGTTAGCTGCAACAATAACACAATACTCTACTTTTGCTGAAGAAAGAGATATGTCACTTTGTTTCTTACAAAACCATGTAATGGGTCCTGAACCAAGAGTGAATACATAACCTGCAGTAAGCTTTCAATAATCTGGGTCACCATCCCAATCATAATGAATGAAACAAAATAATAATGGAGATGCTACTGCGCTGTAACGAATCCCAAACTGAACTGTATTTTGAATATATAAAAGTATTCTTTTAGCTGATTTCCAGTGACTTTTGTGAGGTTTGTGCATAAAATGAGCAACAAGACCAATGACAAAGGAAAGGTCAGGATGGGTATGGGTTGGATACAAAATTTTACCAATAAGTTAATAGTATAAGGTAGCATCAACTTCAAGGGAAGTACAAGTGACTCAAATATTGACTCCAGACTGAAAGGGAGAAGGGGATGGCTTATAGTATTCCATGTGAAAGTGGCGTAAAATATTAGGGCATACTAGGATTGAGAAAGGGTAATACCTTCTTTCGATTGCAAGACTTGAAGACCAAGGTAATAATTCAAGCGTCCCAAGTCTGTCATTTCAAAATTATTTTTGAGGCTAGACTTCACATGGTTTATATGGTTGGGATCACTATCAATAAGGATAAGATCATCAACATAAAGAATAATAACAAGTAATGACTGACCCACTTTCTTGGTGTAGACAGTGTTGTCAGAATGACATCTAGAAAAGACATTATCTAAGAGAAAGTTGTCCATTTTGGCATACCATGCCCGAGGGGCTTGTTTGAGACCATAGAGAGACTTCCTAAGGCGAAAAACAAGGCTAGAGTCATTTTGGATAAAGCTAAGGGGTTGTTCCATGTAGATTTCTTCATGCAAGTCTCCATGTAGGAAGAAGGATTTAACATCCATCTTATGGAATTCCCATTTAAAGGAGGCAGCAAGGGAGAAAAAAAGAAAACTTGAATTCATTTTGGCAACAAGGGAGAAGGTTTTAGTATAGTCAATGCTTTCAACTTGTGAAAATACTTTAGCAACAAGATGATATTTATTGTAATATTCCTAATTAGTTGACAGCTAATTAGAAATATTAAATTTTTTCGATTTATTTTTTTCTTAATTTCAGTAGGTAAATAAAGGGTGAAGGGACCCATAAACCAGATAGTTATAATAAAACCACTTTTATACAGCTAATGTGGACAATGCAGCTCTTGTGGGGCTTGTTAGTGTTAATTTTTACATCTTGTCACCAATGATCAAATGGAATGTTATCATGTTATAATAGGGTCCTTAAGTCAAATTTTTTTCATTTCATTAGGTCATCATGCAAAAAAATTGGTCATTGGATGTAGATCTAGGTCCTTTTTTACTCCTTCCAAAGTTTTACTAATTGCTGGCTCATTTCACCTCTCAGCTGAGTGTACCATCATTCAAAGGTTGTCATCATCATTACAGTCATATTTACCATGGTTTCATTTAGTCCAGAGTCTCCATTAGGACTTTAGGGTTCCAAGGTCATCAGATCATCATTCCATGCATAAAGTTCAACAAGTGGAGGAGTCATAATAAATTAATTTCATCAATAAATTTAATTTCAAATAAAAAATGTAATTTTATGTTCTTAATTTGTAATAAGTACTTAAGAGTTCTAAGTAGCTGAAAATTCTCAAGTTCCACCAGCAAATGTTCAAGGTTCCAGGGTGAAGTTCAATGTTCCAAAGCCACCAAAAGTTCAAAGTTCAAATGATCAAGTTCAATGTTAAAAGAAAAAGAAAATGCAAGGTTGATTTTGAAAATGAAAATGTGGATCCATGATCATTTAATGATTTCAATCCAAGTTTAAAAGTCCCTAAAATACCAAAATACATTCATCATTACTCTTCATCATCGAGCTCCCAACTTGCCAGATTCAAAAACTATATTTTTACTTCAAAAAATTGAATTTCTAGTGCAGCGCTATGCTTTTAAGGCATTGTGATTTTCTATGGAGCACGCTACGATTTTCCTTAAGGCACTGCACTTCTCTTCTGATCATTTTAATTTTTCCAGTGAAGCTACATTTTCTTTCCTTGAGGTATAAAACAAAGTTCCGAAGGCTTCTGAAGGTAATCAATATGGAAAGCATATGTGGAAAAGTAAGTTACATTCAACAAACCCCTCTTTGTAGCTCAATCTCATAATTTTAGTGTGAGAACCCTCCATTGACCTCCATGTTGCGTTTTAGTGGCTAGCCCTATTTTTCAAGTTTTCAACGTAAATTTATTTCTCCCTAGACTTTTTTACCTCCCTCACAGTTTTAATCACACCCCACACCCTTCACATCCCTTCATTCCCCACTCCTAAATCCTATTCCCTAAAACCCTATCGCTACGATGTGCTTTTATAGGCAGCTAAAATATACCCCCATAATTAAATTCTCTAACCCATTTCCCTTGTCATTTTAACTCCCCTCAACCTCCCTAAGGTTCCTAACTCCCCTACACCTTTCCCTGAATTTTTCCACACCTATCCCAACTCCCTAACCCATCATCCCATTCCCTTTTCCTTCTCCCTCTCCCCTAGGGTTTCTAGCAAACTAAACATCATGGAGGAAGAGAGAAAGACATACAAAAAAGGAGGGAGAATATTAAGGCTTGAGCCATGAAACACCAAGGAGTTGATGTTATAACCACTAGAAATCAAATGCTTCCAAAATGTGGGTTGTTATGAGTTTTGTGAAATGGTCCAAAGAGTGCAGATCCATCCAAATTTGACTAGAATCTTCATCAAAAACCTCCAGAAAGACCATGTCACCATTGCAGGGGTGGCATTCACCATTTCAACAGATATTTTTGTAGCAGCAACAAGGATACCTAATGTAGGTGAAAAGTGGTTAAAAACTGAGGAATTAGATGCCTAGGTGTATCAACCCTACCTCAAAGCACCATACAAGGATAGCATCAAGAAAATCTTCCCTTTTGGTCATCTACTTGATACGTTTTCTCCCATGATGAAAATCATAATGAATATTTAAATTGTGAGGGAATATTCTCTAGGTTATATAGCTACCACATCAGATTACTCATGCGTTTCACTAGGGTTAAGCTTCTCAACATTCCCTATTATTTGTACACGAGTATTAACAAGATTGAATACAAGGTACAACACAGAGAATATGAGCTCAAAATGAATAGACTTTTCCATCACTCACTTATCGAAATCATTTTTCCTCACCACCTCAAACGACTGAAAATTGCATGGGAAGCTTTAATTGAGGTAGATGTCTTCACATCTCCATCCAACCAGCCTACTAGACCTATTCCACCATCAGCACCAATTACACAAACAGAGGTTGGGTCATCTAGCAGGGTTGTAGTTAAGAAGAAAAAAAGGAATAAAGAGGTCAGAAATCATCAAAGAGGAAATAGGCAAGTGTTTTATCGACAAATTGTGGAAAGGGCCTTGCCTTCTACATCAGCAAAGCAGGGATATCATAAGCAGCAGGAAACATTTTCCCAATAGAAATAAGTCTTTCACCATGACATTGAGATGGTGGACTTTGAGTCCCAAGATGAACAGGAAACCCTAAACCTAGTCATAAAAGAAAAATATGCCAAAATCAGAGAGCTACAAGACAATTTGGCGAGGTCCAAGTTTGTTATCTCCTTCCTTGAGAAAGAGAACAATCAGTTAAAGGAAAAGCAACTACTTTTGAAAAACGACCTCTTTAAAGCTAAGAGACAAGAATTGAAAGGTAAAGCAGTGAATGAGCATGAGAAGTCTGAGGAGGATGAGGCCCAGACCACTAGGAAAAGACCAAGAAAAAGGGGCCTAAAAAGAGCATTGGAGCTAGAAATATAACAAGAGGCACTTCTTGTAGAAGAACTCACTTTTGAGGAAAGGATTGGCATGGAAATCAACGAAGATAGGGAATTTTGGCTTGAAAGAGAAAAGATAAATCTAGAGAAGCTCCTTGAAAAGTCCAACAAGGAAAATCAGATGATGAGGCACATAGCCCACCACTACTAAACTAGAAACAAGGTTTGCAATGTCAAATACAAGCAAATGCAAAATATGCTAAAAGAAACCCTAATCACCAAGAAGAGGAGGGGAAAACTCCATTTTTTTGTTGATTCCTCCTTATTTGCCTAACACACTTTATTAGGGCCTCACAAAACAATTTTGGGAAATTTTCGAGGATATTTTTTCAAATTTCATGTTTTTGGCCAAATTTTTCTAGCTTTTGCACAGTCAGACTACAAAAAGTGCATCATGGGCCACACTGTTCTTTTTCTGGAGGACTCTAAATGATGCAAACTCAGTTGGGTTGGATAGATTATGGCTTATAAATCACATTTTGACTCTTGGAAATCAAAAGTCTCAGCTTTTGACAGGTTGAAAAGCTAAAAAACATCATTAAAAACACTTTTCTGCCAGTATTTTTAGCCACACACCACACTTTTTGACCAGTTTTGGAAATAGTGGATTTTTCGGGGCTTAACTCCATAATTTTCATTGCTTAAGTATATTTTGGATAACTATATAGAAATATATTTCCAATGCGATATCATGAGCTCAATTTTGAGGTTAGGAAGTCCTCCAAAAGCTACCTACAACTTCATGTTGCACTTTTCTCAAGGACACGCCGCACTTTTTGACTAGTATTGGGAGAATTGATTTTTGAGGGGCTATACTTGATCATTTTCAGTGCTTTAATGGTCTATTATTTAACAGTCAGAGAGAGATTTCCAATTATATATCATGATCTCAATTTGGAGCTCAAGATGGCCTCAAAAGGGTTCTACAATCTCACAGTCTCAGGGGCACACTGCGCTTTTTACACTCACATTGCTCTTTTTCCAGTTTTCCTGTTATCTTCATAATTTCGAGTTTTTCTCAGTTGGTTGTTGAATTTCATAAAATTTTACTGATGTAAATTTTTAAATAAAATGTAATTATTTCTATTTTGGTTACTAAATGTAGATACATCATATAAATTTGTATTTTTGGGTCAACTGAATCAGTTTCACCAAAAACGGGAGAGTTTGTTGACCTCCCTTATCATTAGGATTCTAGTTGAGGATTTTGGGGAATAGCTCCACAAGTCATGGATTCGACCCCTAAGAGTGGGAGATATTTTTTTTGGTCTATATATTTCATTTTCTTTGTCATTGAAAGGGTTGGATGTTGTGTAATTGAGCTTTGGAACACTAGTGTATTTAGTGATTTTGGCAGGAACTAATAGACATATTTTGTAGCTATTGTGGCAGGATTCATGCGGTATGTGTATTAGTAGTGTTTATTATTTTGTTTTCATATTTTTGAAATTATTGTACCTTCCATATTCATGTCCATTTCTTATACGATTGATTTCTATGTTTGATAAGTAGAATTCATTATTTTGATGCTCTAGTTTGGAGAAGTTATCATAGTTATGTTCACTTTATTCTGATATAAATAAATTCATGATTTCCATGCTCATTTTGAAACCATATCAGTCTACCACACTCACCAAGGATAACTTAAAGGGCTAAAGTGTGTGCCTACCATGCCCCATCACATCTCTACAAGTCTGATTTTTAGTGCCTTGACATAGTTTTTCCTAGACCTAATTTACCATCCAAGACCAAATCCAAATCAATAAAAGACTAGAGCCTACTATACCTAGCCTAAAATCTTCATGATCTTGTCAAATTGGTTGTGAACTCATTTAGAGAGCCCTCTGACCCTAGAAGGGCTAGCTACTAGGTCAAAGCGGTCTATGGTTACCTATTCTGGTCTCCTTCTCATTCTTCGGAGATCCAGTGGAGTGGTAACAAGGCCAAGCGACCAAGGGGGCAGTGCAACAAGTGTGAAAGCCAAGGGCCCAAATAGTAGTGCAGTTAATGAGTGGACCCAAGGATGTGCAACAAGTGTGAAAGCCAAGGGGCTAAGTAGTAACACAGTTAATGAGTGGACCCAAGGATGTTAGGGTTTCACAAGAATAAAAAATTGGTGAGGGTAGCCATGGAAATCATTCTTGCATATTATGATTTTATGGTTTTTTTGAATTGAGCATGCCTGAGCTGTTTAGCTGATTTTGCAGTTTTGTTTAGCACATGGGTGTCTTCGATCGGAGATCCCAACCTCATCCTTGGGGGGCTTTGAGTGCCCTCTCAAGAGAGGAATTTTATTGTTCGAGAGGAGAAGATTTAATATATTGGCATCAGGACACATATAGTCCCTCTGATAGCAGCGCAGTCACCCTGTGATTTGAGTAGTGTAGCAACAGAGGGGTTCTGGAGAGGGATAAATTACAAGGAATTTCCGCTTGGAATATAGTGAAGGGATCAAACCTTGAATATTTGGGATTTGGGGAGAAGTTGTAGGAATTTTATCTATCAGTTCAACCCATAGCTCTTCATACCAAATAGTCATCTACTAGTAGTTGTAGCCATGATTTCAATTTTCCTAGTAGTCGGGTAAGCTAAGCCTAAGAGGGCCAATTTTTTGAAGTAAAAACTAGCACAAACCCTTTCTCGAATTTCCTGGGTTTTTTTAATAGAGTCTGTGGTTAAAATCTCGAAATTTTTTGAGCATCATCTCAACTCATTTTCGTAGTCCCTGTCCATCTAGAAACTACAGGAGCTAGGGGAAAAATGGTTAGATTTTGAAGGTTGGAATTAGAGGAAACCCTTTCTAGGTTTTTCTAGGTTTTTGTAAAATATCACCTTCTCAAATTCGTAGAATTTTCTGAGTAGTAGAAACAGCCCAAGCGAAATTCTGAAGTCATCTATGAGAAAAATTTCCACAAGGAAATCGTAGAGGGAGAGTCTCGTACAACAACAATAGAGCAGTGTGTTGGGTGGGTGAATCTAAGGGCCATTATAGCTAGCTTAGCCAACTAGAGTCACTAGCACATTTGCCCCAAATTCTGACGGCGAAAAATGTCGCTCTTGCGACACATAGGCGTCGCAAGAGTGACGTTTTGAGGTGCAAAAAAATTTGGTTTCTCCTAACGTCGGAAATTCGACACTTGACTTAATTTTCGGTATAGCGATGGTATTTACGATGTTTTTTTTGGAGTCGTTGCAATTTCGAAATTTCAAATTGTCTGTCTCTCTTCTGACGTTTCACGATGCATTTCTCTTATAATTTTTCTAAATGTTGCTATTTTGATGCCAAAGAACACTATTACCGACGTTTTGAGTGTCTCACTTTCGACGAAAGAAAATATTTAAAAAGAATGTAACGTCGTAATACCGACGGAAATAATTAAAAAAAAGAAGTAATGTCATAATACCGACAGAAGCAAACATCGGAATAACGACGGAAATAATTTTTTTGTTTTTAAAATTTAACGTCGTAATACCGACAGGAACAAACGTCAGAATACCGACGGAAATAAAATGTTTTTTTTTTTAAATTAACATCGTATGACCGTCCTTGGGATTAATTGTTATGGTTTTCGCTCTATCTTTATGAGGTTTTTGACCCTGTATTACAGAAAATCTCTAAGCAGTTTGGACACAAGATTGAAGGCAGATTAAGGGGGAAAATCCTTGTCTCTTTATGAAACCATTCGGCCTTCAAAAATACAATGGATTAGCCTTGAACACAAAAATATAGCTTAGGTTTCGGCGTCAGACATCCATCCTATTTCGACCCTATTCTAGCTTGATTTCACCTTTTGTTTTGACTTTTGTGAGCCCTAAATTATCCTGTAAATTTTTTTGGCACTCCAAACTGTGATCCAAGCCCTTGATTGTTTGCAATAAAGCTCATAGATAATTCGGCCCTCCATCTCAGAAGCATTTTTTATTTCAGAGAGAAATTTTGGAGGAATTTATTTGGGAACCTTGTTCAAGAAAAGCATTGCATACATATTCTTAGTCATCTTGGCAAACAAATTCAGTGACATAGGGTTGTAAGGAACAAATATTTGAGGCACATCTCATTATTACTAAGTTTTTCCGTTGGGTTGATCCAAGGGCACAACCTGATACAAAGTACCAATCTTAGAGTCTAATTTGGACATTTCTGACAGAGCAACCAATGGTGAATCTACATTGTGATTGAAGCTTGTCCTTGAGAATCTTGTCTACACGCTCAGGTAAATCATCTTGCAGAAGTAAGATTCGGTATATGTTGTGCAAGTTTGACATTTGATAATGGATCTGAAGGGTATGTCTATAGCCCTCCTGTAAGAAATTGTTATATAGTGGTGGCCTAAATAGTTTCCTTGTAAATTTCTGAAGCTTATGCTTGTGCTACAATTCTAAGAAAAACTCTAATAATTTCTAGCAACCTTTATCTGAAGAATACAATATTGAAATTGAAGGTTTGAAGATTGCTAAAGCACAAACTTATGATCCCACTAAATTTAGTGTATTCGTATCTCCATCACTGTCACTTGTCATGGATAGCAAAGGGTTTACATCTTCAGAAATAAGAAGGTACTAGTGTATGTGGAGAAAATAATTAAAGAAAATATCTTCAAGCAAATACTTCAGCACACCTAAGGTATGAATTGATTTCCGGAACAGCTTAATGGTTGTTTGAATGCTACAACAGTTCAGTTAATTTTTAAGTTGAATCATCGTTGAACATCTAATAGCAGTAGAGAATTTTTTGAATATCTTGTAAGTAGGTTGTTATCCCTAGTATGGGAGCATAATTTTATTTTCACAGTGGTAGGGTGGTGCAAAGCAGGAGATTGGAATCTCCTTCAGGTTGTAGCTTGAAAACACTTTAGGCTGGCAAGGTGGTGCCAGGGAAAGTTGGAGCTTGCAAGGTGTTGGAGCATCCTATCAATGGTAGTTGATAAAACTAGGGCGTTGGGAGTGTCCTTCCAGTTGGAGTTGGCAAATCAAGGTGTAGCAACATCATTTCGGGAGTTGGAGCTTCCTAATAAATTGAACGACTTTCTAGAGTACTAGGGAGTTGGGGCTTCCTCCTCAGTTGTGGCTGAAAATTATGTACTCATAAATTATATTAGAGAATTATTCAGTGGTTTTCCTCCCAGAAGTGTTTCAACCTAAAAAAATCCCATTGTTTACTGATCTTTTAATGTGTTGATGCTTATTGTCCTACTTTTCAAGCCAAAAAAAATTAGAATTAATTAACTGTAAGTGAAATATTGATTCACCCCTTCTCAGTGTTTCCAAAATATAAGATATCAATGAAAAGGACCACAACAGATAAAATTACTCAAAATATCATATGCTATGCAACAATTAAGTATAACACGTTGTTAAATTTTTTTTCAGTAATATAACTCATACTTTGGTTAGTCTAAACATTCGTACGAGTAGTGTGTTACATACAGTCACCCTGAACATCATCAGAAACAAGGCAGCTGCAGACAAGACTTATGTTAAAAATAGCTACAAAATTTTCTGTTTTTACACTAAAACACAACGACAACCTGTGTACTTGAGTTTAAAATAGGACCCAAAAGAACTAGGAGAAGTTGATGCCTACTACTAAATTAACAAATGCAGTATAAATTTATCTCTGTTCTGAAAAAGTATCAATATCAAAGAATTTTTAATGTTTCCATAGTTTTCCCCCCAATAGAGAAGACTTATTATTCAACAAAATAAATTATCTGAAATTTCATTTTAAATAACTATTCAAAACCATCTTCCCCTGTGTACATATACGCTTTTTTTTTCTTTCAAAAAAGTCATAAGAAATTTCTTTTCTGTACCACATCTAAGTACACACTCATAAGTTATAGTTCAAAATTGCTCTAGAAATAACCAAAAGCACATCTCTAAGTAAAAAGCACATTCTTACAGAAATTTCACTTGATTCTATGGATGGGAAAATATTTTGCCTTGGAATAGGTTCAGCACTGTCACATAGACACAAATTATAGCATTCTACAATTATGGCTCATGTTATTTGACAAAATTTATTTTCAAATGGAAGTACCAACTAGTTTTTCAACCTAATTTTGAGCACGAATTTACAGTCCAGATTCCAGGGAGCATTATCTACTGCATACTTACCCACAACATCTTCAGATGGCACTTATGCTTCATTGAGAGTACTAACAAGTTTTTTAACCTTCTCCAAAGTACCATTCTACAAGGAAAATGAAAAATGAGAAAATTAGCATCCATATATACCAACACCTAACTTCAATCTCTTGCATACAAAATACAATGCACAAGTTTATTTCACATCACAGTTCACAGTAGAAATGTGCCTCACTCAAGATAATTTCAAAATATTTAATTAATTAACCAAAAATCAACAAGTGTGGAGTGTGATTTGTAATTTACGGCTATACATGTCTTGTTGATTCAACATAAGTGAAGAGTAATATGTTAAATTATTTAATATTATAATTTCCAAATACAAGTGTCATTTCACTACTGTAAATACGAGTTTTCAGATCTTGGTTATGTATGATAAGATTGTCTAAGAAGGTTGAAGCTTAATTAAATGCTTTGTATCTTTTCTCCTTGGATTACCTAGAAGTTTGGGTTGTTAAGGATCGAAATATTGTTCACTTATGCTTTTGTTTTGTATTATATTTCATAACAACCCAAAGGTTGAATTCATAGGGTTAAGATAAAAAAGGCTTCTAGTTAAGAGGTGAAATTTCTGAATTTCATATTCCCAAAAATATCCACACAATTACATGAATGAAAAACAAGTACATTCCTTAGTTGGTAAGTTTATCCTTTTCCTTTTGTTATGGGCCCTTTTCCTAAATATGTCATCACACCTTCAAAATAAGAATATTGATATGAAAACAGTCTACACAAGTACCCAACTGATATTATAGAAGGAAACCGACATAAATCCTTTCATGTTTCAAGCACACTGTTACAAGGGAATTCTCTTAGGGATCTTGACTCTCAACCCTATCCCAGATCTATCTTTCTACAGAAGAAAAAGTACAACAGAGGTGCTCCCAATAGTAAATTTCTTCCAGCCACTCGGGAAGTCATAGGATTTGACGATGGAGAAAAATTTAGGTTGTGCTCCCCAGAGCACTTGAGTGTTAGTTGTGGCTACCTAACATTCTATGGTCCACTCCAAAGTCCCAAACACTACTCCAGTGAATGGAAAAACCCTTTCGATTGTTAATTAGGTTTTCTTAAACATATGGGAATACCCTGGTTACTGTTATGGTCATTAATCTTGTCTTATGTACGCTCAGTACCCTATTGTGGCTATCATTGGTCCTATCAGGTTATGTTTGTATTAGTAACAGTACCCCATGTGGTGTTCGTGATGTGCCCCTGCTATAATGGTTTAATTATTAAATAATAACATTAGGTTTATAGACTATGCAACTAGATCAATAATGATCCTTACAAGCTCCATCATGGAAGCATACTTTACAGAGAAAGAAATGGGTACGAAACTCATGGAATGGAACCCACATCTATGAAACAGATCCCAAAATTTTCAACACTGTTTTGACACATGTATCCCTAGTCAAAGAGACTTTTTAAAGTAAAAATGCCCCAAAAACATAAACATATAAAGGATAAAACCCTGCTCCCCAATAATACTCTACAAGAAGGCCAATTCCTCCATTTAGAAATAGAAAAAGATATAGCTGCAGACTAGAATCATCATTCTAAAGACTGCACACAAGTGCTTGGAAAACTGAAGTTGGAAGTCGGGTCAAGATTGAAGCTTGGAGCTCAGCTGGGAATCGAACTGGAGCAATCAATTCAAACTTCAAGCATCATATTTTGAATTTTTATTTGTAAGAGCTACAGTTGAGCCATGATCTAGGGAAAAAGTATTTTAACCATTGGTATATATAACATACATGCAGTATAAGAAGATCTATAGTTTGAAAGAAGATTTATGAAGCCATATTTGTAGCCCATATCCCTTGAAAAAGGTGGTGGAAGAGTTACAGTTGCAATTACATTTCAAACATATGAATTAGCCTCGTGAGAATTATTCCTCGCATTTTTTTGTTAGTTTGATAAATTTGCAATGAAGGAATTAATAGTATATATTAAATTAAATTTCTTCTCACTCGAAACTCAATGTCAATGTTAAATTTTCCATCAATACTCATTTCTTATGTATTGAACCTTAAGCTATTTATAGGTTTCTAATGTGCATATTTGAGTGCCTACAGTCCTTAAGAAATAAGGGTACTCGTCTGTAACATGTATTTGATGAGCCATGGACCGTTGCCTAGATCATGGATTTGAAACCCAATGCCAAACAAGATAAAAGTAACTTTTAGATATTAACATCGCATGCTTGGGCAGAGATTATCTAATAGGGCATTTTCTTGGCCTTCAATTCAGAAAATCAGGATATGGATCACATTATATACACTTAGTATACATTTATATATGTCGAAGGTGGTCACATGACAAGTTTGAAACATGATTTTTAGTTTAATGTTTATGAATGATAGCTTTGTGTTCAAGTGTCTAATTTGTAAATCCCTCATATACAAATTTGTTGTATATGATATAAATATGTAAATGTAGGACACACATCATTTCCCTATTTCTAAAGATTTTGAAAATGCATATTTCCAAAGCCATCTCTATTTCTAAAACCCTTTGCACATCTTGTTTCATTATGTTGAACTATGCTGAGCCTGACTCTTGAAAATTTTACATCCCCGTGCTCATTATGTTGAACCATATTGTAGGTTGCTTTACAAATATTTAATTACAGTGATTTAAATTCCCTATATACATAGTAGCATAGACATGGAACCATAAAAGCCAAATGAAATGCTGAATAGAACACAAGAATGTGCCCTCAATAAAGGCCAGAGATCTCCATTACTGCAACATATGGAAATACTCAAAAAAATCGTGTGGGTGGTTCATAAAAATGGAGTTGCAACGAATACAAGAAAGTCATATATGGATCATACAATAGGGAAAATTCTAGCTCACTCAACAGATTAATACAACAATGAAAATATCTCTAGTTCCATCTGATGTAAATGGCAACCATGTACCAAGTTGAGTCCTACAAAACTTCAATTCTGTGCAGGTTTTCAAAATGCTGCTAATAGAAGATATAGTAAGGAAAGATCCTGATGGAAGGATCTGCATCTAAAGCCTTTGTTGCCATCTATACCATCTATTATGATTAGTAAAAACCCTATTATGGGACCTCTTGAAGTAGAATTGAAGTCCATTTCATCTATGAAAATGGACTACCATTTAATTTGGTGTGTTCCTCTTAATGGCAGTGAAATATTAAGGCTACAAAAGCCTCGGTTAAGAAAATGTCCACACCACATTGTTGACATCACAAAGACACTCGCTGGAAAAATAGTCACAAACCAGAATACATGGGCAAAAATGGGGGTGTCCATCATTTCTAATGGATGAAAAGAGCAAAGAAACCTCCCTTTAATCAATCTCATTGCAATATGCCCTCAAGAAGCAATGTTTTTGAAGGTTGTTGACTACAAATAATGGTATAGCCTAAACCAATTTCTATTAAATTCATTGAATCTAAAACCATATTCAGTGTCTTAAGATGCAAGAAAATGATTGACCATTAACCTTGGTTATAATTCCTGCTTTAAGCATTGACTTAAAAAAAATGAAATGGAAAAAGAGCATCGAGAAGCTCTACAATTGTCTGTGCAGAGAAGCAGTTGAAGATAAATACATCTAGGATGCTATGGAATTCTCCTTGATAATTTAAAAAATCTCAAAAAGAGAAAGAAAAGTCAAAGGACGTAACCACTTTCAAATCCTGCAAATGAAGTGACAATAATGAGCACAAAATAATAGGAATGCCCTGAAATGAAGAAAAAGGTTGTCAGTCAAAAAACAACCTGCCTGAATATCATACTTACTCCTTCGAATACAAATGAATGAGAATGAGGATAATCCAACATTGCAAGTTTGGGTAACTATTGTTTAATTTACCCTTAAAACTTTGGGAAGATTCAGCTTATGGAACCAAAAACAACACCTTGAAGAAATTGTTCAAGATTTCAGAAGCTACAAATAATGGTATAGCCTAAGCCAATTTCTATTCAAGTCATTGAATCTAAATCATATTCAGTGTCTTAAGATGCAAGCAAATGATTAATCATTCACCTTGGTTGTAATGCCTGCTTTAAGCATTGACTTGAAAAAAATGCAATGGAGAAAGAGCATCGAGAAGCTCTAAAATTGTCTATGTAGAGAAATAGTTGAAGATAAAGCCATCCAGGATGCTAGGGAATTCTCCTTGATAATTTAAAAAATCTCAAAAAGAGAAAGAAAAGTAAAAGGATGTAACCACTTTCAAATCCTGCAAATGAAGTGATGATAATGAGCACAAAAAAATAGGAATGCCCTAAAATGAAGAAAAAGGTTGTTAGTCAAACAACAACCTACCTGAATATCATAGTTATTCCTTCGACTATAGTGAAATCAAGAAACATAGGTTACTCAATTTAAATTAGGGAGATCATGGAAGAAATTATCTCAGATGAGGGAGAACAAGGAACTTATAAGTTACTCAATTAACCATAGGGAGATCAAGGGTATTTAAAAACATACTTGTCCAACAGAAGAGGAATAAAATATGAAGTAGATATAACAAAGCATGAACAAAAGATCCAGAAATCAGAAAGAAGAAACAATAGTTCTTACATGACCATAGGACTTGGTTATCAGGTAGCAGATCCAAAACCAACAACAAGAAAAAATAAAATGAGTGGATTAAGGAAAAATAAAGAAACCAAAATTGAGTGGGAGTAAGTTGTAACTTGTCCCAAAATGTTGGGTGTGTACCTATTTCAAATTTGACAAAAATAATTTTAATCAGGAAAAATATAGCAGAAAAACAGGAAGAAAAAAAAACCAGGCCTAGGCTAGATGAAGTTATATTGACCCAGTACAGGGAAAACTCAGTTTTAATTTAGAAGGAAATATATCATATTTTCATGTGAGAAACAATTAACTGGATCCACAATGCTAAGACAGGACACACGATAATACTTGCCACATGTTGTTCCCAGATATGCTCTTAAATATCATGGTTGAAAGTGTTGTTCTTGGGTATTCTAGTAGAAAAATTTTCATTTCCCTTAATCCATAATGAACTCATGGTAAATTGGTAAAAAAAAAATCACTATTTAAACTAATCATTGAAATTGATCATTGCTTATGAAGATGGAATGTAAATGCTCTGGAAAAATTTTTATTGGTATAATTATGGTTGGTACATGATCCACTTGGTGAATGAAAGATATATATTTTTTCAATGTGGGAGCATAACTCGTGATTTATGTATGAGAATTGACTTGTTATTATATCTGTTTTCTCCCCATTGTACCTTGTATGTTAGTTAAAGTTCATGGTGGATAAGAACATTAGGGACACCTATTTATGGAAATTCATAATGTATAAGATTTTAGCAGGATCACCTTTCATTACAAGCAATTTTTCAAGGATCAGAGATCTTTAACTATTCAATAAACTAAGTTTTTCCAAACTCCCCAAGTATCACTTCCCACTGCCTCTCCACATGACTAGATATGAGTATAGACTGAGATTTCCCACATATTTGAGCCACGAAATGATAAATACCAAAGTCTATTGTCTGAGATGAGCTAAGTAGTTATGTATGGAAGTAAGTCACTACATATTTTTAGTAGAATCCCTCCATGGATCCGAGCCTAAGAATATTATAGATCCACTAAACTGAGTTGTAGTGATCCTTCACACACATCCCAGTTGTGAGATGACACAGTCCTAAAACCAATATTGATTGGTCTGAGGTGTAAGGAATTGTTTTGAGGTATGTAGAATTATACCAGTAGAAGAATGATGTTGGCATATGTATGTGCCAACTCTCCCCTTCACTATACCTCTTCTATATCATTGTTGCACCTCCTCTGTTATAACAGAATCTAATTTTTTGCTATTGTTGGTGCACCTCTATTTCTGAACATGAACACTGTCATAAAAACAAGGTAAGAAAAGTCTAACACTCCCACTTTACAAGTGTTCTCCACCAAGGCAATATATTATTACAAAACCTTGAACCCCTTATCTGCTAAAGGAAACATCATCACATTAACCATCTGTGAACCTAAAGAAATATAACCTTGGGCCACTACTCCCTTCTATAATCTGAAATCTTTTTAGAATATTCAAAGTGTGCATTCCTTGTTCAAGTAATACTTCATCAACAACCCACCATTCTCTAACATTGTTGCACCTTCTCTTTTCTATTAGAATCTAAATTGTTGCTATTGCTAGTGTGCTTATGTTGCTGAACATGAACACTGTCAAAGAAACAAGTTATGAAACCTCTAACACTCCCTCTTTTCAAGTGTTATTCACCTTGTTACAGGATAAACTTGTTCAAGATTTCCTATAACTACATTTTCAATAATAGATGACACAACAAACTTGGGACAATTTGAAAGGAAGGGTCCAATATTGTGTATGCCCATCTGTTGACTAGGGAACTAGAATTCAGAACCGATGTTAATAAATAAGGGTGATCATAAGAGATCTAAATCCATAGAAGCTTAAGTATGTAGATGTAGATAAGGCAAATTCTTTCCCTTAGAGCAAGACTCCTAGATCCTTTACACATTTTTCATAAAGGTGTAGAGCCCCTTTTATATCGATAGATTAAAAATGCTTGATCACAAATTCACCTATAATATTATATAATCACCTTAGTGAGCCTAGAGAGATGTATTCAAATCTAAATGTAGAGGGTTTAATTGGTTTTGTTCATTGTTACTGTTGTTTCTCTTGGTTATTGAGTTGTTAAGTGTAATTTGTATTAGAGCTACCTCTGTTTCTACTATGAGATTGTTGGTGAAGTGAACATTTCACTTCACAAGAACATCATGAATTATATAAAGTAATCAATATTAAATAATAATTATTTTTTCCGAGAATATGTACTTGAGTTTCAACTTTTGTAAGCTCTTTCACTGGTACAACTTCATTGATAACAACATTAGGTTTTTCACATCAATAGTGTAGGTGTCATTGCTCTTATCGTTGTTTTTAGATATTTGCTATGCCTTCTCTCTTTCTCTATCTTTTTTTATTTCCGTTAGTATAGATTTATTATGATTTCTCAGATGAAAATTTGTATCAACTTCAGTCGACAATTTTTTTATTAATATCTTCAATCTCTCTTTTCTGAGATTTTTTTATGTTGTTAATTTGTTGTTGTAGTTCATTTATTTGTTGTTGGAATTGCGAATTTATGTACCTTTTTTTTATGATCATCTCCAAAATAAAGATGCCCAAAGCATAAAATTTTAGGTGAAGAAGGACCTATACAATCTCTAGGACATTCATTCACCTCCCATTTGTGGCAATTCCCTTAGACTCAAAGCAAGATTGGCTCCCTCCCTCCATGAAAGAATATAACACTCATCAATCAACCTAAGAAGATGGATCATACATAATCAAAATAAATAGTAAAGCAAACAAGAAGCAACAAAGAATAGAGCCATGGCTAAGCTATCAACAAGAAGCTAGGATTTTGATATAGAAAAAAGTACATGAACCCTCAAAATGATCAAGGATTCATCTTCAAACTGAAAATCATTGGGAAACCCATAAATAATAAACAGTTTAAGAGTATTAATAAAGAAGGAAAAGCCTGTAATAGTTCTCATTTAGTAAACTAAATTAAATTTTTCGAGTTTTGAAAAAATAAATATCAAACCTCCATTTGGAAGAGGGCAGAGTTTATAAAATAGGAATCTCTCGTGAGGTATATTACCGAGGGGTTTGGACGAGCCCAGTAGTGGAATCGAGCAAGTCTGGTCCCCTCGGGGTTAAATCAAGCAAGAATAGTCACTTGAATTAAATGGGTAGATTTAAACGTAAATATCAGAGCATAAATTAAATGAGAAGATTGTAAACTGGTAAAAGTAGTTTTTGCTAGCATTAAAGCAGAAACAGTCTAGTCCTAATCATGAACCAGATAATAATGTTATTTTAAACATAGAAAGAGTAAATCCTTAGTTATCAAGACATATTTAAACAAGCTTCAAAACCCCACCCTGTTACCATGAGATTCCAATTCGGATGTGATTACAAAAAAATAGCAAGGATAGTCATAATTTATATGGCTGTCACTACATGCAGTGTAACAATTATATAGAAAGGAAACGAGATAACAATACATTAAAAGCTTAGGGTGAAACCCTATAGTGTATTAAAAACCATGGGTAGACTTAACTTGCATAGTGTGTGGCCAAAACACTGCAACCTCTCAACATCGACATAATTTTGGCACTTACAGCCTCACACTCAAACCTAATGTAAACAAAGGAAGTCACTTAAAAGCCCTCAATTTTCGACCAGAGGTTTCCAACCGAACTAACCTAAAACATTAAATTTACAACAAGCCTTGTGTCATGGCAAGGGTGCCATGATAAATACTTCAACGTTGACAGAGTAAAACCCTCCAACAACTAAGTGAAATGGCTTGGTACTTCGCTACGCTAAAATATTTTTGAAATAAGTAGGACAGATAAAATGGCATGAAGGCATACCTTTCAACCATCGACGTTGAATTTGTTAAGCTCCTGGGAGATGGACTCGAAGCATCTTGGATGTACCTAAAAGGAGACATAGCGCAGAAAAATAGTTACACCGAGCCGTGAGCTGAAACCTTCTGGTAAATGAATGGAAAACAATACTAAAAAGGAAGTAATGATGTTATACCTGCAAAATAAAAATTTGGAACCTGGAAGAGAGAGGATGTAGCTCCAGTGCTGCAGCCAATGAGGGATTTCATGTCTACGGATGCCATGCCAGCCACTAGGGGCGAGGATATGAACCCCATTCATGGCATAACAAGGATTCAAACCAACAACTCCAATAATTTTAGAGTGACAAAAACAAAAACAATGAGAATGAAAAAGGGTTTTCGATTTGGGGTAGGGTAGTTAGGGTAATACTGAGCATATTAAAGCACACTTAGCGCAAATGACGTCTTAATCATGGCTCAAGTGCAGATTAGTGACTTAATTAATGTGATTAATATTCCACCGTAATTTGTTAGAGCTCCTGGTTCTGGGAATTTGGGCGCATGGGGAGGGGGTTGGAAAAACGGTCTTACCATTGAACAATGTTAAATGAACTTAGCATATGCATATTGCATTAAACATTGGCTTACATGAACCTTCGGTATTTGGATGCGGCCATTTGGTTGATTTCTATTTAATTATAATATGGTTTAATGCGTCGGTATTGTGATGTTTAGGAGGCAAATCGACACTTGTACCGGAACGTCGTAAGACCGACGGTTTGTCCCCAAACATCACAAGACCGAAAATTTCTCTCCTAAACGTCACAAGACCGATGATTTTCTCCTAAACGTTGCAAGACCAACAATTTTCTTCGAAACTTTGCAAGACCAACAGCTTGTCCCTAAACGTCGCAAGACCGACGGTCTATCTCCTAAACGTTGTAAGACCAACACCTTGCTTCAAAACGTCGCAATTTCGATAGTGTGTCCCAAAACATCGGTATTTAGACAATTGTCTTAAATTTCAATATTCCAACGATAATCCCAAAACGCCGCTATGGAAATGCTTATTGGTGGGATTAAAAAAATTGACAAAAATTGAGGAAATTTCCAACAATACGTCAAAGGTGTCGGAACTAAAGTGTCAGAATTTTGACCATATGTACTTGTGAGTGCTATCTTTTTTAGCATTGTTGTACTTATTTTTCATGTCTAGTATTTTAGTAAAATGGCTCAGTAGTTCTGGCTCTTTTCATGGTGTTTTTAATGTGTTTTCCATAATGCTGTAGATTTAGCCTTTGTATGCTTTGTATTTGTTAGGTCCCTATATTACTAGTATAGTCCTTTATTGTTGTTAGTGTAACCCCCTTATTTTTATTGTTGTACCCCTGTAACCCCCATATTTTTATTATTGTGCCCTTACATTATTATTTTTAGGTCGGCTAGGATTACATTGTGGCCCCACTAGGATTACATTATGGCCCCATGGACTCCTATATATAAAATGGAGGTTTTGTCATTTGTATCATCGAAATTTTTTTCATTCATGTAATGTATTGGAGGTTGCCCCCTCGAAGTGGCTTATTTATAAGGTGTTTATATCTCTTTTCTTCCATTTTTGGAGCTGGTTTCACAACATTTGGTATTAGAGCTTTGGATTCTAGGGTTTCGCAGCTCCAAACAGGTCATCGTGGAATTTTCGCTATAACGTTGTTTCTACAAAGGTTCAGAGGCTAAAATTTTTAGAGTGCGAAGAAAAAATCCTGAGGAAAATCATCACAAAATTTCAAATCTTGGTTCGTAACATATTCAGAGATATGATCTGTGGAAGTTAGGGCTTTGTTCAATCTCCTAAATTTAACCTAAACAGGTCATCGCGGAATGTTTCCTATAATTTTGTTTCTACAATGTTTCAGAAGCTAAAATGTTTAGAGTGAAAATTTGACATCCTGGGCAACTTCTTCAAAAAATTTCAGAGCTTGGTTCACAATATTTTTGGAGATATGATCTGTGGAAGTGAGGGCTTTGTCAGGCTTCTGAATTTCATCTCAAAGAGTTGATCGTGGGAAAATGTTCATGAATCTCTGTCTGAGCATCGTATTTGGATTATGTAAAATTTGACCAGAAGCACACTGATTGTAATTTCCTGTCTATCAATTTCAGATCTGAAGGAGGAAGCAGTGACATGTGGCAAGTCGTACAATTTCGCTCTACTGAACCAGTCCATAATTAGGTTATTGTGGGAGATTGGACATAAAATTGCCTTGAAGAATCCAAATTAGGTCAGACATGTAGAATTCAAAAGAGGATTTAGAGGGCTACCTCAAGGCAAAATGTCAGATATTGAAGATCCACAATCACATAGATAATTTAGTTTCAATATCGAGCTCCTCAAAAGCAAGAAAAAGGTGTGTATTTTTTTTTCCCGAGTTGCATAAGTCTTGAGTAAAAAAATCAGGTTGAAGTGATTCCAAGGGCCTATTGAGAATATATCTCAGTATTGGGTTCTAAAATGCCCCCTAAAAAGAATTCAACACCCATTAAGCCTTCAGAAGGCTCCACTATGACTCATGAAGATGAAGAAATGCAACATGAGATATAAAAATTACAAGAGCAAGTGCACCTATCGCAAAGAGAAACAAAAAATGAAATGGAAGTTTTGAAGAAAGGTGTGGAAACTAAGATGGATGGTTTGAAGAAAGGTATGGAAGCTAATATGAATGGTTTGGAAGTTAATATGGATGGCATAGAAGTTTTCATGGAAGCTAAGATGGATGGCATGGAAGATAAGATCGATGGAAAAATGGAAAACATGAATAATGATCTAAAAGTAGAAATCGAAGGTTTGGAAAAGTTGATACAAGAAATGTTTCCTAATGGAAAAAATATAGTAGAGGAAACTCATGATGAGAAAAAAATAAACGTTAATCGTGATGTCATAAAATCTAATGTTGCATGGAAGAACCACCATATTCCAAATATGGATATGAGGAATTTTGATGGCAAGGATCCTGTAACATGGATACTACAGATGGAGTAATATTTTGATCTCAATAATGTGAAAAACACACAAAAGGTACGCATTGAAACTTTACATTTAGAAAAAAATACATTTGTATGGTATCGATGGCTTTTCTCTTGTAAAAAAATTGTCACATGGTCAATTTTTAAGGAGGAAATGATAGCACATTATGAGGATACAAAAAGCAACACCTTCTTTAGCCAATTGATAAATCTCAAACAAAAGGGTTCAGTGGTGGAGAACATTGACGACTTCCAAAAATTGAATATAAGGGTAACAAATATTCCAGAGGAACATAGGATTGATGTCTTCATAGGGAATTTAAAGGATAACATACAACATGAAGTTCGTGTTTGGGAACCTGATTCATTGGAAAAGCCATTTAGGTTGGCAAGAAAAATTGAATGTAAAATTATGGTGACAAGGAAGCCTACCACTCACATATATAAAGATGGAAGTGTTGCTACTCCTAGAATTCCACAACCTACAAGGTTGACACCACAAAAATTGGAAGAAAAAATAGAAAAATGGATTTGTTACAGTTATGATAGAAAATACACTAAAGGTCATAAGTGTGCTGAAAAGAAATTATTTTACATAGATTGTGTAGAGGAAGAAGAAAATGAGCAATAATCTTCAAAAGAAGAGGATATACACCAGGAAGCAACCCTAGAAGAAGAAGAAATGAGTCCGACCATATCATGTAATTCATTGGCAGGAATTACCACTCGTCAAACTCTTAACATAGAAGGACATATCAAGAAGAAAAAGGTAATAGTGTTGATTGATTCGGGTAGTACCCATAATTTTATTCATTGTAAGGTAGCCAAGGAATTGAATTATTTCCTATACCTAGCACCAGAATGTCAAGTGATGGTTGCAAATGGAGGAACTATAAATTTCTCAGGAAAATGCCATAATATCAAGCTAGCCATGGGGGAATATGTATTTAATAGTACAATGTTCTCCATCCCAATGGGAGGTGCTCATGTTGTACTAGGAGTACAATGGTTACAATCTTTGGGGACGGTAGCTTTTAATTTTCAAGAAATTTTCTTGATTTTTTTTTTGGAAGGAAAGAAAATTGAGTTATGGGGTATCATAGGGAAGCCAGGAAAGATAACAAGCTCTAATTTCATGACAAAGATTCTGAAGAAAGAACAACGGGGCGTAATTGCACAATTATGCTCACTAGAAGTTCCAACATCAAAATCATCTATTTCTCCAAATCTCCAAAAAGTCTTGGACAATCATTCCAAGGTGTTTGATACTCCCAAAGGAGTCCCACATATTTGTGATCATGATCATGCTATTCATTTGATTCCAGGAAGTGTTCCTCCGAACATCAGGTCTTACAGATATCCTTATGTCCAAAAGAGCGAAATTGAACGTACGATTGCAGAAACGTTAGAGGCTGGTATAATTCAACCTAGTCAAAGTTCTTTCTTTTCCCTAGTAGCATTGGTGCACAAGAAAGATGGATCATGGCACATGTTTTTGGATTATAGGGAGCTCAATAAGCTCACTATTAAAGATAAATTTCCCATTCATGTGATTGATGAATTATTGGATGAATTACATGGAGCAATTTATTTTACCAAGTTGGATCTTCGTTCATGATATCATCAAATTAGAATGAAGACTGAAGATATTCCAAAAACAACATTTCGAACTCATGAGGGTCATTATGAATTTTTGGTCATGCCTTATGGCCTTACCAATGCACCTTCTACATTTCAAGGGTTGATGAATTCCATTTTCAAACCCTTCCTTAGAAAATTTGTGCTAGTATTTTTTGATGATATACTAATCTACAGCAGGTCTTGGAAGGATCATGTTCAACATGCTGACAGGGTGCTCAAACTATTGCAGGAGAAACAATTATATGCAAAAACATCCAAATGTTTCTTTGGAGTACAAGAGGTGGAATATCTGGGTCATATTGTATCTCACGAGGGTGTTAAGGTAGACTCTAAAAAAATTAAAGCCATTAAGGAATGGAAAGTCCCCACAACCATAAAGCAGTTGTGCGGATTTATCGAGTTAACATGGTATTATCGCAAGTTTCTTAAGAATTATGTGAGAATAGCAGCACCTTTATCAACATTATTGAAGAAAGATGCATTTTCATGAACTCCTAAAGCAACTAAGGCCTTTGAACATCTTAAAGAAGCAATGTGCCTAGCACCAGTCTTAGTTATGCCAAAGTTCACAAAAACCTTTATTGTGGAATGTGATGCCTCATGAAATGGAATTGGTGTTGTTTTAATGCAAGAAGGAAGGCCCATTTCCTTTGAAAGCCATTCAATCAAAGGAAAGTATTTACAAAAGGCTATTTATGAGAAGGAAATGTTGGAAATACTACATGCACTAAAGAAATTGAGACCTTACCTAATGGGAAGACACTTCAAGGTAAAAACTGATCATGATAGTCTTAAACACTTTTTGGAAAAAAATATATCTTCAGAAGAGCAGCAAAAATGGGTCACAAAGATGTTGGGTTATGACTTTGAAATCATCTACAAAAAAGGGAAGCTAAATGTTGTTGCAGATGCACTCTCAAGAAAGGATGAAGATTTGGAAGCATTGCTTTGTGCAATATCTATTATCCAACCAGATTGGATAACCGAAGCAAGGGATGAATGGAAGGAGGATGAAGAAGTGTGGACACTCATTCAAAATTTGCAGCAAGATCCCAGTACATTTGATACATTTAGTTGGAAAAATGATTCCTTATGGTACAAAGACCGCTTATATATTTGCAAGAATTTCCAACTAAAACAAAATATTCTTTTGGAATTGCACACTTCTCCTTTAGGAGGGCACTTGGGATTTTAAAAAACTTGCAACAGGGTGAAGAAAGAATTTTTTTGCGATGGACTTAAATCTAATATTCAAAATTTTGTGGCGGAATGTTTCGTTTTCCAACAAAATAGAGTTGAGACAATTAAGACCCCGGGTCTTCTACAACCTTTATCCATTCAAGTCAATGTTGGGAGGATATTTCAATGGATTTTATCATAGGTTTACCTAAGTCCGAAGGAAGCAATGTCATCATGGTGGTAGTTGATAGACTAACCAAGTATGCACACTTTTGTGCATTATCTCATTCATTTAAATCAATTACAGTTGTTACGACATTTATGGAAAGAATTCAAAAGGTACATGGAAACCCGAAGTTTATTGTAAGTGATAGAGATCCCATTTTTACAGGAAATTTTTGGATGAAATTATTTTCTTGTTTGGGTACTCAACTAGCTCATAGCTCATCTTATCATCCTCAATCCGATGGTCTAACAGAGATAGTGAATAAATGTTTGGAAGGATATCTTCATTGTTTTGTATCTGATAAGTAAGCACAATGGGTCAAGTGGTTACCTCTCGCGGAATGGTGGTATAACACTTACTTCCATACTGAAACAAAAATGACCCCATTTATGGCACTTTATGGATATCATCCACGGTCCATCACATATTCTTTAAGGGAAAATCCTAGGGTTCAAGCAGTGGAGGATCACATCGAGCATCAACAAGAAGTTCTCCAACTCTTAAAGGATAACCTAAATTTGGCACAAAATCGAATGAAACAACAAGCAGATCAACATCGCAGTGAGAGAAGTTTTTATGTGGGAGACTGGGTATTTTTATGGCTACAACCATACAAACAAATGTCCCTCAACCAAGCTAAGAAGGATAATAAATTATCACCAAAGTACTATGTTCCTTACAAGTTTTTGCAAAAGATTGGTACTATAGCATACAAATTGGAGCTTCCTTATTCTTCATGAGTGCATCCAGTTTTCCATGTTTCATGCTTAAAAAAGGTTATAGGGGACAAAATTATAGTTGAAAACAATATTTCTAGAACTTGATGAGGAAGGAAAATCCATATTGGAACCTGAAGCAGTCACAGAAACAAGAACTCGACAGCTACGAAATCGATCAATTTCAGAGTATCTCATCAAATGGAAGAACTTACCCACTCAGGATTCTACATGGGAGGATGAGAATTTTATACAAAAGCACCCAGAGCTACTCAAGCATTGAGGACAACACTTTTTTGAAGGAGAGGAGCATGTTAGGTCCATATATTACTACTATAGTCCCTTATTGTTGTTAGTGTAACCCCCTTGTACCCCTGTAATCCCCATATTGTTATTTTTGTGCCCTTACATTATTATTGTTAGGTCGGCTAGGATTACATTGTGGCCCCACTAGAATTACATAGTGGCCCCATGGACTCCTATATATAGAAAGGAGTTTTTGTCATTTGTATCATCCAAGAATTGTTCATTCATGTAATGTATTGGAGGTTGCCCCCTCAAAGTGGCTTATTTCTAAGGCGTTGATATCTCTTTTATTCTATTTTTGGAGCTGGTTCCACAATAGTATTGATGTCGTGTTCCTATTTGGAATATTACAGTGGTATCAAAGCTCATATAATTGGCTCAGCCTGTGGAAAAACTGGTCTATGACATGCGAAGGTAGAGAATACATTACAGACCAGACAAGGAGGTATAGAAACAAATAACACAGGGTTGATATCACACTTGATGAAGGGGAATACGTTCCAGTGGAGGAGGATAAAGGGAAATCTCCAATGGTAGAAGAAGATGATGGGAAGGATTTTAGAAATCTTCTCCTCAAAAAAGCACACGAGCTAGCCAGAGAAATTAAAGAAATGAGAACATACAGATAGAGGGAAATCCCACGAGGGTTCCAAAATGGAGAAGGATCGGGGACTTCTCACCATTGGGCAGAGAAACTAGTGGTGCCATAGACATCACAACGTTCCACCATGCCCACTTTCTTAGCAGTGGGTATGGGAGCAGGAGGACGTCAGGAGTAGGAGGATCTGGGTGATTATTTCACGAAGTACCAATCTCATACCTAGGATTTCAGAGATCATCTGAATTTCCAGGAAATTTTCTAGATTAAGGATAACCGAAGAACTCGCACCTATAAAAAAGGAGGAGGGTATATGCAGGTCAATAACCTGCAACGTACAGTGGGTAGAATTTTTCTACCTACTTTATATGGGTCATCAAAGAGTATGACAAATACTTGGGAGGAGACATTTGAGCATACATTCCCTGGTGAGACACCACCCATTGTTGAGGTATCCATTGATGGTGTATTTAGGGTTGTGACTGAGTTCTTTCATGATAACAATGCATCACAAGTTGATGAGGTCTCAAGAGACAACTCCACCATTGTTGAGGAGTCGATAAGTACAAAGGCCTCTAGGTCTATGATAGAATTGTCGGATGACAATCACATGCAGTTGACTAGTGAGCATGTCTTGCGTGTTGGAGTGTCTATGGAGGAGGGTGTGCATCCATCCTTTGGGCTAGCCCTTGAGGAGGCACTAGGAGATACAGATATATTGGATGATGGTCACACATAACAGTTCCATCAGCTTCAAGCCGACCTTCAAGCTCTGAAAGGGAAGGCCACATTATTATGAGAGACTATTTTGTTGTAGAACGAAGAACTGGAGGGAGTGAGGGTGGTTTGTGCTGAGATAGTGGCCAAGTTGGCCCACATTGGGGAATGGTTGGATTCCTTAATGGTACAACTAGAGTGCACAAGGAAGTGTTAGAGTAGCCCCCTTCAGGCATACATAGACTGGGCTAGTAGCACTGTTGGGTCACCTCTTCCCATTGGAAATAAAGAGACTGAGCCACCTAGTTAGATCTCATATGTTTACCAAGATGGTGAGATGAGGAGACATGAGTTGCGCAGGGTGCAACACTCACAAAATGGAAGGATTGTTCTAGGTGCTGGGATTCTTTCATTCGATTCCTCTATCGAGGTTGGATGGCGAGAGATACTCAGTTGGTGCCCCATGGAGCAGGCTAGGCAGCTGGATACATCCATGGCCACATTTCAATAGAGTCCATGGATTACCAGAGGGACACGAGGGCTAGATTACTTTTGGGATCCAGGTGCGATTTCCCATCACATCGTAGAGTCGGTAGGTGATTGTAGTTGTTCCATGATGGGTTTGATGTTTGGTCACTCACACATATTCAGATCTTGATTAGAGCCCTAGACATCCCTAGTGATAGGATTTTTTGATATGAGGTCACACCCCTTTTAGGATCTATCTCATCATATTGACCATGCGTGGAGTCACAGGGTGATTAGCCTACTTTTCTGGGAGTTTTTTAGAGGAAGTGGCATTGGCAGGCCACCAGAAAAGGTAGTAGGTAGAGACGATGGTCTCTCATGGGTATATGGTACACTGGAGCTATGGAGGATAGGAGCACTACTATTATTATCATTGGCATGTGAGGCTTTGGGCCACTCCGATACTTTAGAGAATATGGGGAGATGTAGTCCACGTCTTGGGGGGTTTACTAGCATAGTTGTAGATATTTTGGCCCATGCAGGATACATGACAGTACAGGATGATATAGCCATAACTGGTAGTATCCAATTGTGTACACGGGAAGGTTGAACCATACAGTGGCATTATGAGGAGTGCAGATTTAATTGGTGGTATGCAGTGACCCATGATATGGAAAAACATGCACTTGGAGTGTTGCCTCCAAGGGGAATTATGGAAAAGGGCATTAGGTGTACCTTTGGATGCAGATCACCTAGGATCGATGAGGATAATGTTGAGAATATAGAGACACCACGTTTAGCAGAGACATGGCTACGATGGTTTTATCAGTAGATCCAAGGAAACGAGAGTTTTGTCTGGAGGATTAATCTTGAGAATTCAGGTACAATCTTGATCACACCCTTTGGGACATACCTATCCCTCATCCTCGAGTGTGGTTTTTAGACACGAAGTGTTTAGTTGTTTCCCCTTGAAAATCTCTAATTAGGCAGGATAACATGGGAGGCTCACCCTGGGCAGTCAGATGAGATATTGTTTTTCATGATATAGACGAAGACTCTCCAATTGAGACACTTGGTAGGTGCACAAGTTGACGAATACCAACTTAGGAATGGTGTGGTTGATTTCCAAGGTCACATATGTTCCACCCCTAGGCTCATATTTGAGGGATGGTGGATTATATAATTCATCTACATGAGGGTTTCTAAACTCTGAGAAGTGTCTAGATGTATCATCAGGAGTTGGGAAAATAGATTTTAATACTAGGTCTGGTAGGAATAGGGTAGGCATTCATGCGTGGGACAGGTTGTTGATACTTGGAGTCCACCCAGGGGATACATATAGGGGTCAGAGTTGAGGGTCATATGGGTTCTAGAAGGTAGCAGCACTGCATAACGACATCCCGAGGAGAGTTAGAATTGGGAGCTATCAGTAAGGTTGGGGGATCCAGGGATCTGTTGGGCAGGTGGATCACTCCACTTTGTGATGAGCAGGGACAGAGCAGAAGATGATCTAGTCCACTTTGGGTTTGACACATGGGGGAGCGCTAAGATTTCCATTGCATGGAGAGTCAGACTTATCATGTTGTTTCTCATGGTCATGATTGACAGTGGACAGGTAGATATCAGAATCATGGGGATGCTCGGGAAGGATGAGCTTAGCCTACACATATTTTTGACCACAAGGACCTAGTATAAAGGGATATAGCCTACACCTAATTGAGGGTATCTCACAGTCAGAGTGGAGAAGTGTCACCATGGTGGAACCTCTATGAGACTAGTAGGGGACCCTAGCATTGCAACTCTACATAGATCGATAACCTTAAGGGGCGAGCTACATACTACATGCGGGAATCATGTGGACATTCCATTGGACTTTAGCAAATCATTGATGGAGTGGGGGACTTCATTAGTATGGTAGGTTGGTTAGTAGGGTGATATTAGGAGGAGCTCATGTGAGCGAGACGCTACCTCCGCAAGGATTAGGTGATATCTTTGAGGGTTTACTCTTGGAGTGCGCAAGATGGACTACTTGGTAGGGATACTACATGAAGAGTTGTGCATAGTGCAATATTATCATGATTCCCTACTGACTGATGATGACTAGAGGGATTCTGCTACTTGTTCTTAGAAGGATGGTGAGAATAGTAGGTGGAGCTTCATATTGGATAGGATGACTCGAGATCATGGCATTGAGGGATCCCTTCATATTAGAGTGATGCAGAGAATAGTGAAGGTTCAGTGGCGTGTCTGGGACCCAGGCACATTTTGCAATGACAGTGGGTGAGCGTCAACTAGAGATGAAGCTTGTTTAGGGGTTGCTTGAGGACAAGCAACATTTTGGTGGGGAGCACTACAATATTCCTAATTATTTGATAGCTAATTAGAAATATTATTTTTCCCAATTTTTTTTTCTTTTAAGTTTAGTGGGTAAATAAAAGGGTGAAGGGACCCATAAACCTAGAAGTTAGAATAAAACCACTTTTCTAGAGCTAATGTGGACAACACACCTCTTGTGGGGCGAAGAGGCCAAGAGGGTAGCACAACAAGTGTGAAACTCAAGGGGCCAAATAGAAGCGCAGTTAATGAGTGGACCCAAGGATGTGCAGCAAGTGTCAAATCCAAGGGGCCAAGTAGCAGTGCAGTTAATGAGTGGACCCAAGGATGTTAGGGTTTCACAAGAATAAGAATGGGGTGAGGGAAGCCATGGAAATAATTCTTTAATTTTCTAATTATCTGGTATTTACTACTTGAGCAGGCTTGAGCCGTTTAGTAGAGTTTGCAGTGTTGTTTAGCACACGAGTGTCTCTGAGCGGAGATCCCAACGTCATCCTCGGGGGACTTCGAGTGCCCACTCAGGAAAGGAGTTTTAATGTTCGATGGGAGAAGATTTAGTATCTTGGAATCAGGCCACATTAAATCCCTCCTATAGCAGCGTAGTCACCCAATGATTTATGCAGTCCAATAGTAGAGGGGTTCTGGAGAGGGAGAAATTCCAAGGCATTTCCGCTTGGAATTAAGTTAAGGGATCAAACATTCAATGTTTGATCTTTGAGGAGCAGTTGCATCCATTTTATATATAATTTCAGCCCATAGCCCTGCATACCCAGTAGTCAACTACCAACAGTTCCAACAAGGATTTCAAATTTCCCAGTAGTTGGGTGAGCCAAGTCCAAGAGGGCTAATTTTTCAAAGGCAAAACTAGGACGAACCCTTTTTGGGTTTTTCTGGTTTTTTTGAGTAGAGGCTATGGTTAAAATATATGAATTTTTTTAGCATCATATTAGCTCATTTATGTAGTCCCTACTCAACCAACAACTATAGGAGCTAGAGGAAAAAGGGTCATATTTTGAAGGTTGGAATTATAGGAAACCCTTTCTGGGTTTTTCTAGGTTTTGGGCAAGGATCACCTTCCCAAATTCTTAGAATTTTTTAGTAGTAGAAGCAGCCCAACCGACAGTCTGAATTCCTCCAGCAGTATTATTTCAAGCAGGGTAGCACAGAGAGCAGTCTTTTGGGTGGGAGAATCTGAGGGCCATTCCAGCCAACTTAGGTGGCTAGAGTGCTATCTTTTTTAGCATTGTTATACTTATTTTTCATATCTAGTATTTTAATAAAATGGCTCAATAGTTCTGGCTCTTTCCATAGTGTTTTTAATGTGTTTTCCATACTACTGTAGATTTAGTCTTTGTATGCTTTGTATTGTTGTCATTTTCATATTTGGAATATTACATTTATGTTTATCCACTTTTCCATCTAGCCCAAACTTTGTTCTGTAAACCCATTTGGCGCTGACAACTTTTCTTCCCTTTGGAAGAGGAACAAGATCCCAAGTATCATTTTCCAATAAGGAAATTTATTCTTCATTCATAGCTCCATCCCAATTTGGATGACCTGGAGCTTCTTAAAAGATGGCTAGATCAATATTTTCTAGAACTTGAGCCTATAAGGAAGAGGCTATCTCAAACTGAGAACATGTACAACATTGATCTGCAGGTTCACCTCCAAGAGAACCTGTTACATCCTGAGTGGAGCAGACCCATTTTGGAAGCCGTGGAGTTGAAGGAAGATCCTGAGGAGGTGGAGGAGGATTTTCATCCTCATTATCATCATTGAACTAGAAGGAATGCTGTTAAAAGTAGAAGAGATAGTGAGAGGTGGCACACCCGCTAAACTAGGGTCGCATACCGAAATATTTTCATCAAATTTTACATCTCTTCTAATGATTAGATTTTTAGATTTGGGTTGAAGAAGTCTATATCCTTTCACATCTTCAGAATATCCAATGAAAATGCATTTTCACTCTTAGGTTATAAGTCTTTATGTTTCTAATCTAGAATATGGGCCCAAGTTTCACTTCCAAAAACACGAAAGTGACTTACATCTAGTTTTATTTAGCTCTAGGCTTCTTCTGGAGTTATATTGCTTAAAACCTTAGTATGAGTGCAATTTACTATGTAATTTTCATAGTTTATCACTTATGCCCAAAATTTAAGACTAAGTCCTTTAGATTGAAGCATACAATTAGCCATTTCTTTTAGAGTGTGATTATTCCTTTTAGCTACACCATTTTGTTGTGGAGTATACGAAACAATATGATGCAATTGAATGCCATGCTCAATGAAAAAATTGATAAATTTAGTGTTAGCATATTCTCCTCCATTGTCAGGTCTTAACTTAAGAATTTGATGTCCAAATTACTTATCAACAAAGGTCTTAAAGGCCAAGAACATGTTAAAAACTTCACTATTGAGTTTTAACAAGTATACCCAAGTGCGTCTAGAAAAATAATCAATGAAAGTTAAGAAGTACTTGTAGAGAGAGAAAGAAAAACCTATAAGTGGACCACATAAATCACTGTGCACAAGCTGCAAAGGGGTTGAAGCATGCCAAGAGGCACGTTTGTCAAGACTGTCCCGATGATTATTTCTGAGTACACAACTGGAACAAACACCATCTCAGAAAGTTACCATAGGAAGACTTGTCACCATATTTTCTTTACATAGAGTTTGAAAAGAGAGATAGTTTAAGTGACCAAATCACTCATGCCAAAGTTTACTCACTTCACCATTACAAACAACAAAAACAGAGGTAAGACATGATGACCCAAAATTGTCAAACATATACAACCTTGTGGAATTATCAACAATGCCAGTAGCTAAAATATGTCTAGGATATCTTAGGTCCTTAATTACAACATCATGAGGTAAGAATTCTAGGGTTTTCCCTTCACCTGAATGAGTTATCTGATAAACAAATAGAAGGTTGCAAGACAAGGTAGGAACACATAATACATCATTAAAATAACCATTATCTAGATGAATGGTTCCAGACCCTACAACACTAAGGGATTTATCATCACCAACATAAATATTTTTGGTGTTACAATCATTTAAATAAGAAAACATAGCCTTATTTTTGGCTATGTGGTAAGAGGCCCCAGAATAAATGATCCACTCATGAGAATGAGAAGAAGAAGATACATTCAATGCATAACCAAATCTTGATTCTTGACAACTACATGCAGAAAGTGCCATTCCCAAAGATGAAGTTGAAGAGTTCTCTGACTCGATGTTGTGCTTCTTCATTGTTTCTTCCAAGGCTTCCATCTTCTTAAAAATTTGTGACTCTACATGGCCATCATGATTACAAAAGTTGCAATGTCTATATGTCTTCTTCCCTTTGTTTTTATTTGCCTTATCAGTTTGTTGAGTTTTTTTATTTATTTTGTGGCTAAAATTGCTTAAGACCCTTGTTTGGTTTAGGACCATTATTTTTAGGATGTTTCTTCTTAGGATTATCTGGATATGGTTGTTGCTAGGGTGCTAAGGCTTTCTTAGAAGATTTTATAGTGTTAATAAGACCAAGGTGTAAGAGTTTTTATTGTTCTCTTATCAAATAACCACAAAAGACATCAAAATATGGGGACTTGTAGGTTGTTCCTTGAGAAATGAGGGCTTCTCTAGTGGAATGGAGGGTGGAAAGAAATACAGAGTATGCAAGGCCTATCATAGAAAGAATGGAAGAGATAAGATTACCATATTTATTTTAAGAATTCTAAGGGTCTTGAATTTGGACAAAAAATTTTCAATAGAGGAGAAATTATTGGGGTCCAAAGTAAACAACTCATTTTCAAGCTAGTGGGCTCTAATTTCAATTTTAATTCCAAAAGCAATATTTAGCTTTTTCATAGCTTCAGCAGGGGAGTCAATTTCTTGGATATGAAATCTAATATCTTGAGCGATGAAAATTCCTATCAATCCTCATGCTTGATCTTTTTTATTTTCCCATTTAGTTGTTTTATCTGTATCGGTAGGTTTAGATTCTTATCCTAAGTCTATTCTATAAAGCCCTTTACTTCTAAGTAAGTCTACCATATAGGATAGCCATTGGAAATAATTGGTGTTGCTAAGAATAACTAGGCATGCACTTTATATTTTTAAAAATTGAAGCTGAAAATGTTGAAACCAACTACTTCAATGGAAAGATCTCAAAAAATTAGGCCAGCTAAAAAAAACAGCTCTGGAAATGGCTTACGGATGACGAAGTGATGCCTTTTTGAAGAAAAGTTGTAGTAGATGCCGAGTAGTTACGTTATGGGTTGAAATTTGATGATGAAGTTGTACTTAAAACACCCCCCCCCCCACCCCTTTTCCAAATTTAAGATAATAAGCCCACTTGTAAAAAAATAATACTTTATGTGACCCACGTTTATAAATAAGTCAGAGTGACTTTTACATGTGTTTTTTAAATAAAAACCTTAAAAAAAAAATTATTTCCAAAATTCTTTTTAATAAAAAAATAACTTAACAAAATTTTTTTTAGAAAAAGAAGCTTGAAAAAGAGACTTGAACCCAAGACCTCTATTCTCATAAAGTAACTTTACACTAATTGAGCTAGTAAAAGAATTATGTAATTGTTTGAAAGGAGGAAATGGGTTTTTTTTTTTTTTTTTCCCTGCTCTTTGTTGTTCGTGCTTTTTCGTGCAAAAAAACAAATGTGAAAACAAAAAAAAATGCAAGCCTTACGACAAAATGTTATATTTACGGTTAGTCTGTCCAACAACTATATATATTTTTTCTCGCTACTTTTTATTTCCCAAGATTGCACAAAGTCGCGGGGAAAGAGCATACGTAGCAGAAAAATCTTGTCTTCCTTTTCATGGTTTGCTAGATCGCACATAGTGCAGAGAAAAGAGAATAAATAGAGAAGAGAGTATAGATCTGATAATAAAAAAATACGATAAACCAAAATAAATAGAGGGATTAATAAATATAACTGCAAAAAATGATACTTTATACCTCCAGATCTAAAATGACATAACTTGGGAAATCAAAAGCCTTTTTGTATGAAACGAAAGGGGTTCCTCACTGTAACAAATGCTACAGACACAAAAGAGCAGTTATCCTGGCCTGAAAGTATTCAGAAATAATATATTTAGAAAATGACAGTCACATGCAGTTAAACCGACGTCGGATTTGGATCAACAACAGATGCAACCCTCAAGACAACTCTGATTGCATGTAGGAATTTATAGGGTAAGTTCCTTAGATCAAATACCAAAGGTCACCGCTCAGAAAAATATTACAGATCAGTACGTCAATATTTGACGTGGTTAAAGCTATCAAAGAAGGAAACAATCCACGACCTGATCCAACGTGGCCACTACAGTCAATTTATTAACATAAATAATCAAAATTTACATAAGATTCTCTCATAAATGGTCAGCAAAAAAATGACCCTCCATGCTTTTTAAATAGAGATCATGGACCAATCAGGTGTTAAGCCCCGAATCAAGTGTCAGTAATATCGATGAGATAATAAATCGTTAGATCACTACATATCGTGACCATCAGATTATAAGTTACAAAATTACATAGTAAAGAAACACACTTTACCTAACTCTACTCTAGACCAAATAATACTTAAAAATATCCTGTGTCGGAATATCCTAAAAATTTATATTAATGCAAAGAGTTCTATTTTTTCATATATGTGATGTATTTATCACATGTATTTCAATACCATGTTGATATATTGAATAGAGTACTTATATGATATTGCATAGATTTCATAGTTTCTTAGCTTGTGTTATCTTACTTTGTAGGTTCTAATTTGGAAATCGAAGCCAAAATTAGAGCATTCAAGCTAAAGGAGTGAAACATACGACAGATTCTACGTAGGCTTGATTCCTTCATCTATTTAATTTAAGGAAAGCATTGGGTTCCTTGTCTCTCTTATGTTCTAGGTTGGCCACCAAACCTAGGGGATATACATTTATCCACAATTGGAAATCCCACATAAAAAATTTCCAACTCCTCTTGGGAATGAAAGAGAAATGTTTAGGGTTTTTTCCAATGATTATGGCAAATGGGAATAGGATGCTGATTGATCCCATTAGGAGTAATATTGACCGGATGTGTCAAAATGGCCTATAAAATCCCCTTATTAGTTGTGGAAGCCTGGTTCTCGTAGCACCCCTTAGGTTCCTTGGGTGAGATCTTTCCTATCCCACATGCATTGTCATAAGGTCTAGTACGAATAGGGAATTTGTTAGTTGCACTGTTTGCAATACCATGTGTCAGAAACCAATAAGAGCACCAATAAATGGTTCCACTGTTGGGACCCATATTGGAGGGAAGGGGATGTCGAATCCAAAAAAAGAAGAAATTGGTTGATGGTTTTAAGCTAAGTTGAATGAATTTGAAATGAGAGAAATTGGGAATCACTTTATTAGCCTCATAAAATGGTTGGAGAGGTATGTGTTTATATATTATCTTTACAACATCTTCTTTTGTGAATTCCAAGAACTACTTGCAAGGAGGATTGAAGACCTTAACGATTAGAATAAGAACTCATTGTTGAGGTAACCAGGAGAATAGGATCCCAAGTGAGTTTTATGGCTTGAATTAGTTGATAATCAAATCAGTTGAGTTATTGAATTTGTGGTTTGAAAGCGTGGTTTGAAAGTCAAGTTGGAGGGGTTATTATACAACATCAACTCCTATAGTTGGTTATAACTCACTCCATTTCTATTAATAAAAATATTTCTTTTTTTTCCTATATATGATGTTATTAGTTCATGTATTTCGATGCCATGTTGATCCATTGAATGAAGTGGTTATATGATGCTACATAGATGTCATAGATCTTTGGATTGTGTTGTTTGATTGTGCAGGTTATAATTATAGAGATCATAGGTAGGATTGGAGCATTCAAGCCAGGAGAGGAGTGAAGCATACTACAGATCATAGGTAGGCCTCATCCCATTATATATTTACTTCAAGGGAAACATTAGCTTATTCGAATTTATGTTGTTCTAGGCTAGGCCATCTATTCTAGGGAAGATATTTCCGTCCGTATTCGCAGATTATGTGTAACAAATTGGCAACTATATTGGGGATCGATGTATGCCCTTGGTGGTTTTTTTTTTCCTTAGTGTTTATTTTACCTCTTCTTGGGACCTTTACTATCATAATTGAGTCAAGGAAAAATCTAGGAAGAACTTTCATTGAGCTTCAATTGCAATTTTTGTGCTATAACTTTCTATTTCTTCACCGCTGCTCCCTCTGGTCTAGGGAAAAAGCGTTGCACCCCTGTAGAGCCCTCTTTGTGCATATGTTGCATAAAATTGGTGCCTCTTTTGCACCTTCATTAGCCCCTATAATTGCATGAATTTTCTCTTGTTTTTATTTTCTGTTTGATCAACCTTGTTCCAGCTAACCTTCCTTGAGTCTTTTAGTGTATTGTGATCCCTTTGAAGTGTCCATTTGGCTTGATTTTTTATTTTAGTCCCTTTGATAAGGATTTTTTTATATTTTCCTTTTTTTCTTATCATTAGGTCATTAGAAAACCTATTTTTGTTTGATAATTTAGTTCTTGAATGATTTGGTTTTTTAGTCATCTTTCTAAAAAGTTAGTTTGCATCAATGATTAGACATTGCATCTTAGTTTTCATCACATTTTAAAATTAAGAGGAATTGAAAAGAAAAATGTATGCATTGGAATATAGATTTTTTTTTGTGCATCAATATTTGAACAATTGCATTAAAAGGGAACTACACTTTAAAAAAAAGGCATATTGTTTTCTGCATTTTTTATGTGTATTATCCCAAAATGGAATAATGCATTGATACAAAAGCACAATATTTGATACACAGAAAATGTACATGTAAAAGTATGATTAAAATATATATACACAGAATAGATGAGCCAATTTTTTATTTGGAGATGATTCAGTTAAAATAATGAGCAAAATATGAGGCACTCTAGCCAAAGAGATGGCCTAGAATGACCCTGAAATCATACTACACGAAGCACTGTGTAAATGGAGAGCTGCAGGAAGAAATATTGTGCCGCCCCTTTTTCTCACGATGTACATATCACTACTGAAAATGGAAATGCAGATCTATGGAGCTCAGGAGTTCTGATGATGCCATGATTCAAGATCTGGGCTCTATGATGGCAACCCAAGATAACCCAGAAAGGAAATTCCAGATCTATGAGATTGGAAATTTACCCTCTTGAGGTTTGATCCTTGGTCTGCTAGGTTATGTAGATGTGAAGCTAGATCTGATCATATGATGGCTGCAATATGAATTACAACAATATGTAAGCTTTGAGAACTAATCCCTCCTTCAAATATCAAAGCTAGAATCTTGATATCTTGTCTCTTCTTCCTCCTCCTCAAGATGCAACAACTAAATATGCAGTTGCTGAAGAAATTGCATTGTACAAGATGGAGAGACTTAATGCTTGCTGAAATATCTTGAAATAAACTCTGGGCTGATGGAAAAAGTGATGGAAAAGTGAGGGGATGATCCCTCACAGGATTCCTAGTTGAAATGATAGAAACTTCCTTCCTCCTCTAGATCTACAATGATGGACTACACAATCCTTGATGGAACTGCTATTGATAGGAGCCTAATAAAATTTGGCCTAATGCCAGATATGAAATTAGGCTCCAAGAATACTGATCTTGAAGACCAAGGTTATAGGAATATTCCTCCACCAACTCTCCAGTAGAAATAATGAAGACAACTTTCTCCTCCCAATATGATCTTCAGAAATGCGTAATTTATAAATGTGGATGTTTCGCAGAGAGTAGAAACAATGTGGCACCAATGCCTAATGATGAATGGTAGCTCAGAATAACCTTCCCATAGTAGGCACACAAGTCCCCCATGGGTAAGGGTGGGATTCCCTCTCGAGAACACCCTGTGCTAAACAACACTACAGACTTAGCTAAACAACATAAGAGTGCATAGAATGTCAAAAGACGACTCCAGATCTAAACAGATCAAAGAATAACACAACTATCTAAATTGGCCTTCTATTTTACCTGCACCTTCATTATATAGATCATGATCCTTCCATAGCCTAGGCCCACTCCAAAACTGTGTTGTACATGTGGACATAAGTCTCCATGGTTGACTGCATTGTTTCTCCATGTCCTCCATCATGTTCACATGGGGTGATCACCCTCTCCATCATGTGTGCATCAAATGCATCACTTCCTCCACTAACTTACCATAAGTGCTTTATGATCTTCTTTGAATGCACTATGATCTTAGTTGACATATTCAAATATCCTCATGATTTTACATTTAAGATCGTGATCTTATTTGACTGTTTCATCCTCCATGATCTATCTCATAAATGAGACATAATCTCCACTTCTTTATCATTAATGGAGCTGCTCTGCTAATCCATGATTTATATCTAGATCTATAATATCCACATACACACATCGAAAGTGGATTTTATTTATCTTTCCGGATTATGGCTTCCTCCACCCTTTTATGTACTTAATTAATTAATTTTATTAAGAACTCTAATATTCCAAATATCATGTGAAAATTTGGGAAAATTACAATCCTCCCCAGAAAAATGTTTCTTGTTCTCAAGCAACTGCAAAAGTAGATGCTAGAGAGATTTTCCCCCCTCCCAATGGCATCCACACAAGGAAGGTCTCCCCATTTTCTGCAATGAGTTATGTATGCCCATCACCAAATTTACCTCTCTAGAATGTCTAGAGTGATCTGCAACTGTGTAGCTAGATGTCCCTCCTCAATCATGAAGCTCCATGTGAAAACCACAAGTTGTCCAACATCCTCCATAATACATGAGATACATAAAGATATATGGTTCTTTCCACAAAAGGAAAGCTCCAACTCACAAAGTATACCTCCATGCCATGCTACATGAAGCAAAGAGAGGATTTTCATGCCTCCATCCTTAGCCCTGTTGGCCTTGTTGGATCTAAGCATCATTCCAACAATGTTCAAAAGAAGAGATAGGGAAATATGGGTAGACAAAGGTGTAAAATCATATTCTCCCAATAGTATCCAACACATCAATGCTCCCTGCTGCCACACCACACCATCAAAATACCAAGTATGGTTTCCATACTCTCCAAGTAAGAGCCATCGCAGGAACACATCTTACTGCCATCCTCCAACACTGTCATGCAAAGTAGGGGAGCATGTAGGACCAAAGTCCCCCAATAAAAGCCAAAGAAACAATATCTCTTGCTGCCTCTTCACATCATCATGTGAATCATGGAGTAACAACAACATACTGAAGGACATATGGAATGTCATATCATCCCAATACAAACAAACTCCATTATCACACATCATGAGAGTATTATGTCATATTACAAATAATATAAAACATATAAACATAGGAGATGTCATGTGATGGCCAAACTCTCTAAAGGAAAACCAAAGTGTACATGCCTTATTTTGATGTATTATGTCATTGGTACACAAGGCATGAGTCCAGGAAATGTGAGCTATTGGGTGGTAAACATACTCACCCAAGAGCAGCCAGCGCAACCATGCCTCCTTCTTCATTAGATGAGTGTTGTAAAAGGCATGGATCATGAAAATATGTGTTTTTGGGTAGTAACCATAATCACCCAAGAGCAACCAGTGAAACCATGCTTCTTGCTGGCCTACATCATAATTCTGCAAGTGGTTAGGAATCCCCTTTCTCCACATCATCAACCACTCATCCCAGTGTGGATGATGGATCTCATTCTGCCAAATCTTGGCATCCTCCCATTGTAGGACACCAACCTCCTCAAACTTTTGAATAAATTTTCACTCCATGATATTTTGAAGTGGACCTCCAATGAGATCTCCCCATGAGATTCTCTTTTCACCAATGGCCCTACAAAACCAGTGAAGTTCTGGATCTGTGACAGGTAGAATTTTCTCTTTGAGCTGTGAGATGCTCATTGAGGAAGTGTCATTTAGAAGGGAGAAAATATTCCTCATCTCAAGATTTCTACCATATATCATCTTTACGTCCATTTCTTCATGAATTGATGCTACCTTCAGAATGCTCCAAGAATGATGGGGCCCTTTCATCATCACTGCTACTAAGTGAAAACATTGTAGATCTGCATGGTGATGCATGTGTTGTCTCAAAGCAAGGCACAATGATGAACTCATAGCCAGCCATTGTACATAGGATCATACTCATCCCATATTTTGAAAATCTACACTTCAAATGAAAGGGTTGAATGTAGTTCAACAATGATGAACTGGGATAAATCTTCATATCTTCCTTGATCAGATCAAGGGTCCTCTACGTAGTGAGATGATGCTGATCCAAATCATCAAATTGTTCTAATCCTTGGTCACGCAATAGCCTTGATGGCATGTCCCCATAAGTTTCAATAAGAGGTATTGAAACAATATGAGATGAAAGTGGTTGAATACCTTGGATCAACTGATGTGTGGGAACCTCTTGCAAGACCACAAGAGTTCCTCCAACTGGAACAATAGTCCCTCCAACTATCGGTAAGAGTGATTTTTTTACTTCTACAAGTGTACCAACGTTGGTATCTGTCTCCTCTTCAACATGCATCTCATGAATCATGCATGGGGCTCCAAATGTCAAGAAATCAATACCATCTTGCAAAGATGCAAGTGATCCTCCTCCTGATGTAAGCACAACTGCAGCTGGTGGTGGTAGAGGCTCCTCCTCTCGAGTGATAATGAGGAAATATTCTTTTGGATCTTCATGTACTATCTCCTCAATGACGGGAGATGTTACTATGTGAGGTGTCTCTGGTTTCTTTCTACCATATATTTTCTTCATTATTTCAATAAAATCTACATAAGCAGACACTTTCATCTGTGACAAGTGACTGAACCACCAATCTCTTGCTTCACCTTCTAGGTGTAGCGCTGCAAACTCCACAACCTCTATTTCTGATATAGGATACTTCATAAATAATGTAGATAATTCTTCCCTCCAAGCCCTCATGTGCTTGTGGAAGATCCATCAAATTTAGGTAAGAATAATCTATGCCTCTTTCTTCTATTGCTTCTTCTGGATCTCCTCTCCTCTTTGAGTTGCAGAAACTATTGGAGAGAAATATTCTCCTTCAATGCTCTTGGTTGTGACTTGTATTCAGACAGATACTTTCTTAGGGGTTCATGCCCCAAGTCTTCATCATATTCAAACCATTCCTTTTTCTCATCAAAGAAAATGGATCTACTGCAATAATGTGAAGTTATTTGCTTCTCCGGTCTTCTTTGCTACTGAAAAGAAGTCCCGAGACCTTCTTCATCTTGAAACCATCTTGAGGTTTCTCTTTTCCTTTCTCTTCTTGTTTCATTGATATATTTGGAGAGATCCTTCATAGATATAAAGAAATATGGGGAAAAACTTAATCCCTCCATTATAGCATATCTCTATTATCTACTTTTCTTATGTTTTCAGTAATGTCCACAAGCTGAGCCAAAGATCATGCTCTGATACCACTGTAGTATCCCAAAATGGAATAATGCATTGATACAGAAACACAATATTTGATACACAAAAAAATGTACATGTATAAGTATGATCAACACAGATATACACAAAATAGATGAGCCATTTATTATGTGGAGATGATTTAGTTACAACAATGAGAAAAGTATGAGGTACTCTAGCCAAAGAGATGGCCTAGAATGACCCTAAATGTATCCTACAACAAGAATTGCGTAACTAGAGAGTTGTAGGAAGAAATACTACGCTGTCCCTTTTGCTAATGATGTGAATATAGCTGCTGAAAATGGAAATGAAGATCTATGGAGCTCAAATATTCAAGATCTGGGCTCTATGATGGAAACCCAAGATAACCCAGAAAGGAAATTCTAGATCCATGAGATTGGAAATTTACCCTCTTAGGGTTTGATCCCTGGTCTACTAGGTTATGCAGATCTAAAGCTAGATATGATCATATGATGGCTGCAATATGATGTACAGCCAGATCTAGGCTTTGAGGGTTGATCCCTCTTTCAGATCTCTAAGCTAGAAGCTTGAGATCTTGTCTCTTCTTCCTCCTCCTCAAGATGCATCAACTAAATATGCAACTGCCAAAGAAACTACGTTGTACAAGAGGGAGAGACTAAATTCATGCTGAAATATGCTGCAATAAAATCTAGGCTGATGGAAATAGTGATGGAAAATTGAGGGGATGATCCCTCACATAATTCTTAGCTGAAATTCTAGAAAATTCCTTCCTCCTCTAGCTCTACAATGATGGACTGCGCAATCCTTGATGTGAATATTGCTGATAGGAGGTCAATAACCTTTGGCCTGATTCCAGATTTGAAATGAGGCTACAAGAATGCTAATCTTGAAGACCAAGATGATAGGAATAATACTCCACCGGTTCTCTAGCAGAAATACTGAAGACAACCTTCTCCTCCAAAACTGATCTTCATAAATGTGTAATTTCTGAATGTGGATGTTCTACAGAGAGTAGAAACAATGTGGCATCAATGTCTGATGATTAATGGAATCTCAGAATAACCTTCCTAGAATAGGCACTCAAGTCCCCCATGGGTAAGGGTGGGATTCCTGCTCAGGAAAACCCTATGCTAAACAACACTACAGACTTAGCTAAACAACATAAGAGTGCATGGAATGTCAAAAGCCAACTCCAGATCTAAACAGATCAAACAATAATCCCAGTATCCAAATATGCCTTCTATTGTGCCTTTGCCTTCATTATATAGATCATGACCCTTCCATAGCCTAGGCCCACTCCAAAATTGTGTTGTACATGTGGACATAAGTCTCCATGGTTGATTGCATTGTTTCTCCATGTCCTCCATCATGTTCGCATGGGGTGATCACCCTCTCCATCATGTGTGCATTAAATGCATCACTTCCTCCACTAACTTATCATAAGTGATTTATGATATTCTTTATAAGTTGACCTCTTCAAAGATCCTCATGATTTTACATTTAAGATCCATGATCTTATTTGATTGTTTCATCCTCCATGATCTATCTCATAAACAAGACATAATCTAAACTTATTTATCATTAATGGAGCTACTCCACTACTCCATGATTTATATCTAGATCTAGAATATCCACATACACACATAAAAAGTGGATTTTATTTAACTTTGAGGATTATGGCTCCCTCCACCCTTTTATTTACTTAATTAATTAAGTTTATTAAGAACTCTGATATTCCAAATATCATGTGAAAATTTGGGAATATTACATTATGTTACATACTCTTTGTCTCTTCCTTCTGTTAGATGGATTTCCATTGAGAGTGAAAGATTTCATGCTAGTTTGAATTTTATGGAATTTAGGCGAAACTTGTGGTTAGCCATAAAAATGAAACTTAATCAAAGATAAACGTTAAAATTTACTAAATTAACCTAAGGATAATTTGTAACACTAACGCAAACATCTAGAGGTCTAGGCTAGAGACGTGTTCTGATGTCGTTAAATGTAGGAGATGTTGTTGTTTTCCAGAGTTTTATCCTGGGGGTGATATCACGTTCCTTGTAAGTAATTATATAGGATCATATTTCGAGTACCTTCGGTTACATTGGATGGCTCTCCACGCATGAAAATTATATGGGAATGCTCTCATCGAACAGTTACACATTAGAAAACACTAATGTGAATTGCACTTCCATGTACCATTGAGTATGTTTCTAAAGTACCTTATAGGTTTTTATCCTCGCCATAGGTAACTGCTGTAGGTTTTAACCCTATACAAAAATTATCTGCAAACGAATCTTAAAAATAGAAAATAAACAATAGCGAGAGCATAAAACATAAAACAAATATACACGGAGATTTTCCCCTAGATCCCAAATCAGGATGACCAACTTGATTTTTCATTATATTCTTTTTAGTGTTACAACACATATATATACATGCCAAAGCATACATAAACCCCAATCCATTAACCATGTATTAGAACATAACCGTAGTTCCCTTGACCGGATCTACAAAATACCAGGGGCCGAAAACCATCATGCCCCAAAACCATGTGCAAACCCATGCACAAAACCATGGGCGGGTCCGCCCACCGAAAAATAGGGTCAAAAAAAATATAACACATACCCAACAATTGCGTCGACCACATTGCATACCATGACACACCAAACACATCATTCATGAATATTTCTTGCAGGTACATTAAGTCCTTGGTTCATGAAGGTGTGTATTGTAGTACAGGGTTTCTTGGTAAACCCTTATTAAAATTCATTCATTAGTCCTAATATGACACCCAATCAACCAACTTCCCTAAATGGTCCATATATTCAAGTGATATATCTCTCGCCACATGTTTATTATGTGAAAATCTATCCCATGCCATTACCTACTATTGAAGAGGAGCCTTTCATTGTTTTCTCAACTTCTTTCAAACTAGCTCCAGTAGGTGATACTGTGCATCATTTACTAGGGGAATTTGATGTAGGTGAACCTAACCCAGGTCACTTTTTTACTAGAGGAGTTAGTTTGTAAAGTGAGGATTTAAGTATTTAATGGATTCTTCTATATTTTTTAGGAGATATTGATAATTCTTGTAAATATGAGAAGGTTCGAGAGTATTTTGGAAGGTTTGATAAGATTATGGATTAATTAGATCTTATATAGGGATAAGAGATTGAATGATATATTTTAGAGATTAGATGAGAGATGTTAGGGATTAGGAGATATATTTTGGGAGTTAGCTTATAATCTAGAACTTATGTGGGTTCTAATACAATTGTATAAATATAGGTGAGCCTATGAGGCATGTAAGATGTAGAATTGTGTGAGTGAGTGTGAGGATTGATGGCCAAGCATTGGGCTTACATCTCTCTCTTGTAATTATTTTATGAATTAATAAATTTTGATTTTATGTGCATAATTATGGTGAGGTTTTGTGTTGTGCGTTTTGCTAATTAAATTAAGTGCAGACCCTATGGCATGTTCCATTGTATCATTTGATACCTTATAGAGTTTTTTTCTCCCATCTGATCAGAACCTCTTGGAAGGCATGGTATTTTGTAGGTCAAGATCAAGGCACATGAGAAAATTTCCTTTTCTTGTGTCAATCTCGTTAAGAAATGAAACAAGGTCCCTTGAGAATAGTTATTTGGTTGTGACAAGATCATTAAAAAATGAAACATATCCCCTTCCAATTCGAGTCTTTGATTAGATCTCGTAAATTCCCAGTTGAGTATTTCACTTGATCTCGTAAATAAAACTTCATTCCATCCACATGTTAGCAACCAATAGTCTACTTAGGTAATTGAAATGAAGATTTGGGGGCATGTACCTTGAATTGAGTCACTATGTTGGGGGAATGAAAACGTATATCAAGCATGATTTTTTCCTATGTTTCAATTTTTTCTAAAAATGAAACCAATTCCAAGTATAGTTTTTGTCATGTTTCAAGCTTGTGAAAAAATGAAACCATCTTCAATTATTTTCAAGAATAGTTTCCCAAGTTTCAATCTTGTGTAAAAATGAAACCATTCTCATCCTATCTCTTCTGATTTCTATTTTTATCAACCCATTTCTTCGAGATGGTCCTTTATTTTATCATTCCATTGTTAACTTTTTCTTGGTCGATCATATGATTTCACTTGGTAGTTTTACCATTTCCCAAGGAAAAACTGCAATGAGTGGTCTTATTAGAAAACCTCATGACCTATACATGTTTTGAAAATTTCCATCATTACCAGAACTAGTTTATACCCTTTATACAACTCGTTCCTCTAGTAGGAGTTTTCTTTCAGCTCTTTTCAGACTCCCTAAACATGAATATACTGTCGAGAACTTTTATTTTCGAACTCGTGAAAGAAAATGAAGAGACATATACTCATTATAAGTTTAACCTTTTTCTGGAATAAGATAGACTATTTATGAAAAAGGGATACCTTAGCCAAACATTGCTAAGAGGTTCTCTTGGGTATTGTTTTATGTCTTTTCAGATTTAGGGGACTATCTACAAAAATGAACATATGGATTTTTCCTTTTTCACCATTTTTCAAACTCTCTAAACATGAAATAGATGTCGAGTTTTACCTTCGTTGGACTCGTTAAAAGATCAAACAATGATGGAATTGTCGAACATGACAAGACCGAACCACTCCTTCTCAGGGTTCGATAAACATACTCTGAGGGATTCATCTGAAATATGAACTTACAGATCAATCATATGTTATCCTCCTTAATATTTTTAAAAAATAAATAGGTATTGACCAATATGGTTGGGGAAATTGGGAAAATAGGGTAATACACATGTTAAGCGAGTTGCTCTTGAATAAGAGACTCTTCCACTTCATCTATGTGGCTGTTGGGTTGGGAAATATACTTGTATTTTAGTTTATCATACTATTTTAAAGGCCTACATTTTTTTTTATTTCAATGCTTCCAACTCCTTTTAGTGTCATTGTTGTGTTCAATAGAAGTCATTCATTCAATATCTGCTACAATACTCTTAAGCCTTCATTTCATTTTTTTAGTTCCTGATCCAGTTATGTACCATCATCATTTTGTCTCAAATCATGATATCCATTTCTCGTCATTAATGGGGGATAAATCAAGGCCCTCCTATGATGGGTCACTTCCTTTCAACGTTCTCATTATCCAGGAAGTTGACTTAGAAATAACCCTTTGGTACCTTGGTGCTTTCATAAATTAATGAAAAGTTTCCTCGATCTCGGCGACATGTTTACATCATTCTCCTTCGACCAAAAGATTATGTGTGGTGTTTGACTTCAACTAAACATTCACACCATACAACTTGTACTGCAATACCTTGAGATCCATTAGCATCACCAGTGGCTTCTCTCACGTCTATTAATGCCTTACATGATTATTCAGTAATAATATGGTATCGACCATGTTCAACTCCAAATCAAATATTCACATGGTTAAACACATACATTATACGGTCGTGTGAATGAGATAAGAGACCCGAGATCTAGTTTCAGCCATCTGAGCTGTGATTTCACGATTAATAAACGATAACAATGTATGATGGCTATGATCATCTAGTTATAGGTATACCATTTGTCATAAGTGGACGCGCATTTTGATCATTTTACATGCAATGTTCACTTATGTGTTGAGTATGGGTATGCCTCCCTCATCATAGTCATCATGATGTAAATGTATTGTAACAAAATATGATCTCGTGCATTATTCTTGATCCTCACTCATCACAAAGTAAAGCACTTTAGTTATCATTCACAATTTCTAAGTTTTCACTTTAGGGGGAAATATGTTATAGGCCATTTTTTCACATTTTGTCAATTAACCTACAAAATAAATCAATCAACATCCGTTTACCCTTTGACATCATCATTTCACAAAGCCCTAAGAATGATTGTCAATCCCAAAGTTTCTTCCTGAAACAACCTTAAATCAACCTTTTTAAGCACCAACGTAGTGCGTATGCCTATGGACCTACGTTCACAAGCAGGTTGATTCATGTTGGGTAGGGTTGATCACCAGCAGGTTGCCCTATGTTGGGGTGAGTTGATTCTATAAGTTCAGGAAAAATAAAATATTTTTCGAAGTTTCCTCTTCGACACTTCCAAGGGCACATATTTTATTACATTGGAAATTTTTTTATTGCAATGAAATCACTAGAATTGGGATTTTTTGTTATTTTAAAATTCTAGATCCACTATTTAATTCCAAATTTAATGAAATATGTGTTGAAGAGTTGTTAAAAATATTTATCTCAGATAAAACTCTCGAATATTATCCTGCCCTACCTTGGAGTTTTCATCCCTTATCCTTTCATCCCATCCTCTCATCAAGAGTGGATCTCAATGCTATATTGGTAAATGGATAAGAAATCCAAACTTACCATCCTCTTATATATATTTGTGGCCATCCAAAAGCTAGGGGTTGGATTTTTGGGATAGATTATACCCTTTTTTTGCTACTGTGAAGAGTCATTATTCCATGAATTAGGGTGATTAGAGGTGCACCTTGTGGCAAAGAAGGAAAAATTCAACTTGGAGGATCTCTTCTACAAGATAAAATCCTATATTTGTTTTAAATCACTCCATTTCTATTAATACAAAGATTTATTTGTTTTCCTATATATGATGTTATGATTTCATGTATTTCGATGCCATGTTGATCCTTTGAATTAAGTGATTAAATGATGCTTCATAGATGGTGTAGATTGTGGATTGTGTTGTTTAATTGTGCAGGTTCTAACTACAATGATCAGAGCTAGGATTGGATCATTTAAGCCAAGACAGAAGTGAAGCATACTATAGATCATAGGTAGGATTCATGACATTATCTTCAAGGGAAACATTAGATTCTTTGTATTTTTTTTGTTCTAGGCTAGGCCACCCAGTCTAGGGAGGATACTTATATCCACAGTCGTAGATTCCATATATAAGGGTTACTATGTGAAGAGAGGACTATGTCAAACCAAATGTAGATGGGGTCTTGAGTTGGTGCAACATTGGTTCTTGTGCTTTAGATTCTAAAGAGGCGTTGGAAAATTCGAATAACCACGTACATGAGATTTCTACCAAAAGGTGTGCACATATTACCCATGTGGTATGTCTAATTAGTACTAGAATGCATAATATCTATGGAAATTATTTATATAAGTAGGGTAGGATTTAAGGTAACAAGATGACGACTAGTATTGTGAGCGATAATGATCTATCAAGGAAATTTCTGAAAGTGAAAGGAAAAAATATATTTATGCTTAGGAAGCATATTGAAGATCGATCTATAGTGTTTTTCCCAATATTACAAACTGTGTGGCAGTCCAAATGCTCCAAAAGGTGGTTCAATGAATAAAATAGTAGACAATCATCTAGCTATATTGACACCAATTACAGAGGGAAAACATGTTGCACGTACTCCCCCTCAGAACGGGATATCGATGAACACAACGATGAGTCTATACTAGATATATTGGCCCAGGAAGTTAGAAAGGTGATGTATGGGAAAATTATAAGACTAAATAAGTCCTCCTAAAGATCTATCACAAGTGTGAGTAGCACAAAATGTTGGGGGCCTTTGCGTGATGGATAAATGTTAAAAATAAAATATACTAATAAATGGAAATAAATTTATTTTCATTTTAATATTTTCGCAGCTAAGCCTAACATCACAAATGATAAGAATGACTGTTAGCCAAGACAATGGAAGAATAAAGTTTGTTAAGTTTGAAAGTAGGCTCATTAATAATTGAAATACAATTGGAGGAAGTGAGGTCCAAATAATCATCCAAACTAGCCCATGATAGGAAGACTGGAAGGGCAGGTCACATACTCTAGCAGGCATGGTTACTACAAGAGTAATGGTATATTTGGTTGTGTAGACATTGGTGTATTGTTCCTAGTCCATATTTACAATAAAAAGGAAAAAATGGGGAGTTTTCCCATTCATGAGGGATGTCAAAAACTTTGAGTCACATATTGGAAGCTTGTAGTTAAAATAACATAGTAGGTCTAAGGAGTAGTTTCAAGGGCTCTAAGGAGCACATATTAAGTTTATGTGAAGAGTTGTAAGGATTTCTTCCATGTGCAGGCCATGAAATAATAACCCATATTTTTTCTTACAACTATAGAAGATGTAATAGGAGGTTAAGGTCATAGGACAAGGGTCAATCCTTGAAGCTTTAGGAACATCATCTTATCCAATGGGGTGTAGGCCAAGACCAAGCTATATCCCACCCTACCTAGTTGATTCTAGACTATTTCATCTACAGAAGGACATGAAATACCCCATGTTCATACGATGGATTCCTAAATGGGTGTTATGGCAATAAGGTATGGTGGAGTGAAAGGGGAAACTTAGTAATTCAGAACGTAATCTTGAGAACCGAAAGTATTTCCCAAAGCTACAAGAGTATTTTCTATAAAAGGCCGTTTTTTAGCCCCAAAATATTTGTGCTTGAGCCACAAAAATGGGTCTTAGGGTTAGAGAAGGTCGACATCCTAAATTTGATAGAAATCCATCACTTTTGATGTATTAATGAGATCATTTTGGTTACTATGCTATTGCTAAGTTATGTGGATGGAGGTTATCTGTGGCTAGATAAATTTGTTTCAATTACACATATGGTAATCAAGAAGATCAATGGGTTTCCCACAAATTGTGAGGACCCTGGTATTCTCTTTGAGGATTAGTTGAAGGAAGCGGGAGTAGAGTTATTTAATAAGTATGGTACAATGAGGGGATAAAGGGGGTTTAAGGTTGCACGAATAAAAGAATAAGATATTCGATTTTCTACACAAAAATTGGCTTGCAAAATACTTAGGAAGTGCAAGAAAAAAAAGTGTTGGAAAGCGATATTCTAGTATTAGTAAGTGTGAGTAGGGAGTGACAATGAATTGGGCTACATTCCTAGTCAACCAATTTTTGGAGGATTGTAAATATGTTCCAGCTTATATTACTACATGTAAAAATTATTGGAAGTTACTGTTAGATGAAGTGAATGATGTCCATAGTGCTAACCATGAGGAACATTCGGGGCTCTGAGGTGGAGTGTTTGTGTAGTCCCAAAGTCATTCAAAATAAGATCAAGACAATGAAATAAATAAATCAGAGGAATTATTAGCTATATTTAGCACAAACGTAAAGCAAGCTACCCCATGGAGTACTCATAAGGGTATATCCTAGAATACAAAGAAGAACATAGCAACTTGGGTCACCCAGGAGACATCTATATCCTATGATGATATAAAACATATTTTTGAAAAGGTTGATGAGAATATGGAGGAAGAATTGCATAATGTCAGTCATTAGACACAATAAGTTATTTAAAAGGTAAAGTAAGACCAATAATATACCCTTGAAATTTTGGAGCGACTATCATAGTTGGTATAGGCTATGGGAGAGACACCAAAAAACATGCTTCTACTAATCTAGTTGAGTAGACAAATACCCATAATGTGTTAGGTAATTTAGAACCTTTAGAGTGAATCTCTACTATTTCTAGTAAACTCTGCATAGTTGAGATCTCACACAAGGCATTAAAATGTACTATGTAAGCAATATTTTAGCAGGTGAAAGTTTTTCCACACTTTACTTTGATTCTATCTAAATTGACTTTCGATAGATTACATCAATTGCATGATAGTGTGGCTATTGAAGCTTGATCATGTGCTAGTGCTACTACTTTATATTTTTTGTAGGTAATGATATCCAATGAAATGGGGTGGCACAAAAAAATGTAGTTAAAGGAAGATAATCATAAATAAATTGACAGGGGTATAGCACTAAGGGAGTCTGTTGAAACCATTTATAAACAATTTGTTTCTGAATTTGTAGACGAACCAACCCAAAAAAAAACCGAGTTACGAATATTGGGGAAGTAGTTCATGAATTGAGGTCTAAAGTTGAGGAGTTTCAGACCTAGTAGAGAATGCCTACAACACCTAAGGAAAAACATCATCAAGTGAAGCAAAAAAATCCCAAAATTGTTGTGTGCAGCTAATAAAACTTGGAATTCCGTCACTTATTTTGGGAAACTATGTGCTTGGTGACCATTATTTTTCAAAATCATGATTTTCCAAGCCTCTTTCGACAAGCCAAGGTGATAGAGGTGAAAATCCAAGAGCTGGTTGCCAGTTTAACCTATTTATTATTGAGGAAAAGAGGGTCATGATAGTGAAAAAGTGAGAGTTGGACCTCAAACTTAAGCGAAATAAGGATGAACATTATGAACTTGCATAGAAGATTGAATACTTAGAAGAGGAGGTGTTGTAAATTTTAGACATGACCATGCCCATGCAGGCCGAAATCGAGGCTACCCTTATTGTGGAAAAATTGCTTATGCCCCTACTGATATTGATCAGAATTGGATCATTGTATTTTTTTTCATCCATCTTGATTCATTAAGAGTGGAAAAAGTGGAGGAATCATCTCACGAGACCGTTTTTGTCGGCGGGACCTAGTTTGGAAAACCAGGGTCTGAAACTATCTAGAGCATTTTAAGGAATCAAACGATGATAATTTGGGGGTAAAACATTTCTTCTTTAGATAAACACCTTTTCACTTTATTCTATACAAAAAATTTAATTCCAATTATGTAAGAAGCACAACAATTAGACTTTGTATGCAAACGTTATGCCACTCAAACGTTGACCTTCTTATTTTCACACCATAGTTCTACAGGATTCTGTGTCAACCCCCATTATTTATGGAAAATGGGCTAGCCACATTTTTTGGATGTAGAAGACTCTAGAAGAGTCTATATTGTAACTCTAGTTAAGAGATTATGTAGTTAAAATTAACCACTAGTAGGCTATCAGACTATGTTATAACTGAGGCACTAGGAGGAAGATGCATTCCATTCTTTAGAGATAATTTTTTTCCATAGCTGGGCAAAGATAGCTAGGAGAGATAGGAGGTATAGTATACATAGAGGATCTGGTGCTATTTTTGATGATGCAACATAGGAATTTAATGCTACAGTAAATGTGAAAGTAATGGTGCTATTTTGGATGATGTATGTTAAGTCACTATATTAATAGTGTAGCCCCATATTATGTTAGTGTAGCCCCCCTTATTGTTATTTTTGTACCCTTGTAACCCCCATATTGTTATTATTGTTCCCTTACATTATTATTGTTAGGTCGGTTAGGATTACATTGTGGCCCCACTAGGATTATAATGTGGCCCCATGGACTCCTATATATAGAAGGAGGTTTTAGTCATTTGTATAATCCAATAATTGTTCATTCATGTAATTTATTGGAGGTTGCCACCTCAAAGTGGCTTATTTCTAAGGCATTGATATCTCTTTTCTTCTCTTTTTAGAGCTGTTTTCACAACATTTGGTATCAGAGCTTTGGATTCTAGTGTTTTGCTGCTCTAAACAGGTCATTGTGGAATTTTCGCTATAAATTTTTTTCTACGAAGGTTCAAAAGCTGAAACTTTTAGGGTACGAAGCCAAAATCCTAAGGAACATCTTGCAAAATTTTAGAGCTTCTTTCACAATATTTTCGGAGATATGATCTGTGGAAGGTTGGGCTTTTTGCAGGCTCCTGAATTTCACTTAAACATGTCATCGCAGAATTTTCACCATAAATTTTTTTCTACAAAGGTTTAGAAGCTAACTTTTTCATAGAGAAACACCAAAATATTGAGGAAAATCGTCGAAAAATTTCAAAGCTTGGTTCACAACATTTTTGGAGATATGATCTGCGGAAGTTAGGTCTTTTTCAGGCTCCCTAAATTCATCTCAAAGAGGTTATCGTGGGAAAACCTTCATAACTCTCTCTCTGAGCATTAGATTTGAATTCTGTAAAAAGTGGTTGCAATAACACAGACTGTAGTTTCTTTTCTATCAATTTTAGAGCCAAAGGAGGAAAAAAAATGACACGTGGCAAGTCGTACAAGTTTTCTATACTGAACCAATCCATAATTGGGTCATTGTGGGAGAGTGGACATAACTTTGCCTTGAAGAATCCAAATCAGGTCATACCTTTGGCAATTGAAAGAAGATTTAGGGGGGCTACTACAGGGCTGAATTTCATATATTGAAGATCTGAAATCACAGAGATAAGTCAATTTCAATATCGAGCTCCTCAAAAGCAAGAAAAAGGTGTTTATTTGGTTTTTAAAATTACATAAAGTTTGTTTGAAAAAGTAGTTTGAAGTGATTCCAAGGGAATATTTGGAATTTTTATCAGTATTGGGTTCTATAATGCTTCAAGAAAATAATTCCATACCCATTAAGACCTCAAAAGGATATATTATGGCGCATGAAGAGAAAGAATTGTAGTATGAGATATCAAAATTATGGTACCAAGTGTAACAAATTTCGATCTTACGAAGAGAAAATGAAGATGACATAGATGGTTTAAAAGTAGAAATGGAGGCTAATTTTGATGGTTTGAAGGATAAAATAATAGCTAATATGGATAATAAATTAGTGGAAGATCACATCGAGCATCAACAACAAGTTCTCCAACTCCCAAAAGATAACCTAACTTTGGTGCAGAATTTAATGAAACAATAGGAAGATCAATATCACATCGAAAGAAGTTCTAAAGCAATCACAGAAACAAGAACTCGACAAGTACAATCAATTTTAGAGTATCTCAGCAAGTGGAAGAACTTTCCTGTAGAATATTCCACATGGGAGGATGAGAATTTTATACAGAAGCATCAAGAAATAATCGAGCATTGAGGACAACACTTGTTTGAAGGAGAGAGGCATGTTAAGTCCCTATATTAATAGTGTAGTCCATTATTATGTTAGTGTAGCACCCCTTATTGTTATTGTTGTACCCCTGTAACCCCCATATTGTTATTATTGTGCCCTTACATTATTATTGTTAGGTTGGTTAGGATTACATTGTGGCCCCAATAGGATTATAATGTGGCCCCATGGACTCCTATATATAGAAGGAGGTTTTGGTCATTTGTATAATCCAAGAATTGTTCATTCATGTAATGTATTGGAGGTTTCCCCCTCAAAGTGGCTTATTTCTAAGGTGTTGATATCTCTTTTTTTCTCTTTTTGGAGCTAGTTTCACAACAATGTACTCGAGGTTTCCCATTCCTTTTGTGCATGTCAAGGATTCATGGCCTGTCAATGTCAGGTTGTGATGGTTGTGTCATGAGTATGAGAATTATTTGTTGTGTTTAATTTTATTATTTGTTGTATTCAAGTTGAAAAATTGAAAACCTGGTAATGATGAAATTTTTTCTTTCTAATTCATTTAATTGCAATTATTTTGTTAGAATTCATAACACTTACAAATAATAGATAAAGTAAGGAGGTGCAGAAAAAAATTGAATATATATATTAAAAATAAAATCAAAGACACAAAGATTGTGCATAATTCTAGACAAGGGAGATGATATTGTCATCATCTTTGTCATTATATATTGCTTTTATTTTGTGCCAATATAGTATTATAGCACTTTTTCAATGTAAAAGTTATTTACAAGTATTCTTGCTAATAAGTGTTGTATCCAAAATGAGATTTAGCTATTTATTTTATTCCATATATTATTTTCCAAATGGTGCACTATAACTCCTAATTGGAATGTGCAAACAATGTAGGAGTGATATGGATACATCTTGTATCTATACCATTTTCCTAGATAACTAGCTAGTATAATGGATTTCATCCATGTATCTCAGTAGATTGAAGTAGGTTCATAGTATGGTCAATTATTTAATCTTTATGATCACATGATGTTAAGTGCTAGAGTATAACAGGTTCCTGTTTAATGTGATGTATAAGTGGTATGGTTGTTTTCCATCTCATACTTGAGGACATTTTCACATGTAAAAGAAGGGGCATGGACACTTTCTAGGTGGTAGTGACTTGCATTATTATGGCTCGAACGAAATTCTGAGTGGTATGATGAGTTTGTATTAGGGAGGATAGAGAGGCCCTTGATACAGAAAAGAGATATTTGGATTTTGGTCCAAGAAAATCAAGCCACGCTAAAGCGCAATGGCAGCATAGGATATTGATTGTCTAAATAATAGTGGAGATTTAATGAGAGTGGAAAAATAAAAGTAAATATTGAGTGGTTTGTTGAATCATTGTAATGTGAGTCATACATTGAATTTGTAGCAGCTTTATATGTCATGTTTCCATACGATACATAAAGAGTTGAGATTATACCTATTACCTCTATGAGATGGAGCATGTTATATGTGTTTGAATATATGTAACATGAAAAGAGAATATCAATGTAAGACTTAGAGATACATACATACCCATTTATCATGTGTCCTTGGTGACTTCATAGATTGTATAGTTTATTTCAATGACCTAATTGTAGGAGTGGTCCATGTGTTGGTTGGATACACTATGAGTGGACCATATTGTTGGTTATACACTTTAGGGGGTGAAGTTTTACATTTAGGGGGAGTTCATCATTAGGTATAATGAACCATGTACATGCAAGACATCCTAATGACATAGTTGTTGCAGGTTTTAGGTACTTGTGCATTATGGTGAATGATTGGTCCTTTATATGGATGCCCGAAATTTGGTGATTTATGCATAATTAAGGTACAAAGAAAAAGCGTCAGGTGGACTAGAGATAGAGTTTGATGATCAGGAGGTTATTCAATTCATAGTGAAGAATTCATTACAGAGGATAAGACATCGAAAATATCAACATATGAAGATTATGATAAGTAGCCAATAAGGGTAAATTTTGGAGTATGTAAATCCTAATTTTATTATTTGTATGACCATATTTGATTGTTTTGATAATTGGTCATTATAGGGAGAGTTACTCTCTAGTAGAAGGATATTTATCCTAGTCTCTATAAGAGGTTGTTAGGATCTGTTGGATATGAAATATTCTATCCAAATATATAACTTTCTAGGTTATTGTGTGGTTGAGATACTCACTCAACTTATAGATTATATTTCCAAGATAGTTTGTCTATCTTGAGACATCCTTTTTGTATTCATGTTTACATTATTCCATTGTTTAATGTAGAGTTATTAGTAGTCAATTTTTATGTGAAATAAGATATATGCTTTCATTTTAACATTTTTTATGGTGTATTCCATTTTTATTACAATGACACAAACATTCATGATACACTTTTGATAATATAATGTGAATCAAGTGTCCCCTTTCATATTTAATTTATGAGAATGGCATAACAAATCATCTTCATGTGAGTGTTCACATTGAATGATCTTCAATACAATCATGTGGTTCCTCTTGGCCATAGTATCCATTTGGAAAATAAATATATAATTTCACGATCATATGAGAAAGAAAAGGGAATTTTGACTTGTAATGGATAATATAGTTCACATCAAACTACTTGCATTCTAAGACTAACATAAACATATTAGTAAATGTGGTTAATATACGTTGACTAATGTCATTTTCATACATCAACTAACATATAAAAGGAGGAAAATGTGACCAATTAGATTATATCAACCATATTTTCTAATGTGGTTGTATTAGTTCATATATGAAATATGTGGGGTGGATTCATTGACCATGGTTGACAATAGTTGAAGAGGGTTGATCAGGTTGACCATGGTTGAAGAGGGTTGATGAATGTTGACGAAGGTTGACCATGATAAACCATTAATGTAACCAGGTATTATTGTTACATTGATATAACAATGTTACATTAATGTTGAACATTATTACACTATTACATTAATATTTACCGTGGTTGACCATTTTCAACCATGTTTCACAATGAATGATGTTACATTATTGTTAATGTCAATGTTACAAAAATGGTTGCATTAATGGTTCAAGTTTGTTGATGGGTTTGACCATGGTTGAAGAGGCCCTAACCATTTTTGGTTAAGGTAGATCATGGATGGAATTTTTTACCATTTTTCACCATCATTTACCATTATTACATGGTTACAATAATGCTACATTAATGTTGACCATGGTTGACAAGGTTGACCATTGTTTGTCAAGATAAACCACGATTGATCTCAGTTAAACATGATTGAAAATGATTAACATGGTAGACCTTAGTTGACCATGATTCACAATGATTACCATGGTTGACCTTATTTTAACATGATTTAAAATGATTGACATGGTTAACCTTAGTTGACCATGATTGACAATGATTACCATTGTTGACCTAAGTTTATCATTATTGACAATGATTACCATTGTTGTCCTTAGTTGATCACGATTAAAACGGATTACCATGGTTAAACTCAATTTACCATTATTAAAAATTATGAGCATGGTTGACCTCAATTAACCATGATTGAAAATGATTACCATGGTTTAGCAAGGATTAAGGGGAATATTATGACGAAACTTGGTTCACCATGGTTTATGAGGTTGACCGAGGATGAATATTGTTGACTATGGATTAACATGGTTGATTAAGTTTGACCATGGTATACCATACATATAATAATGTATTTATGTTACATTGATCTAACAATATAATTTGAATGTTCAATTGTTATATTTTTACGTCAATGTTGATCATGGTTGATGTACATTAATGTTAATGTTAATGTTACATTATAATGTTATAAAAATGGTTTCATTACTGATTGAAGAGGGTTGAGCACCATTTTTCGACACAAACCTTGGTTGATGGGGGTACAATGATCAACCTCATTAACCCATGGTTGATTGAGGTAGCCCATGGTTGACCAAGGTGGACCTTGGTCTATTATGGTTGGTTATGATTTTCAGGGATGAAAAAGGATAAAAACAAAGGATTATAGTTGACCCTAGTCAATTATCATTGGCACGGTTGATATTGGTTTTCCATGGTTGAAATTAAGTGACCATTTTAAACCATGATTGACCAGGGATGACCATGGTCAACCATGGTAATGTGGCTTAAAATTTTTGACCATTGTTGACCATCTACTATGATTGATTATGATTGAGAATGGTTGACCATGTTTTTCCATGTTTGATCATGGTTGATGATGGATGACTATCATTGGGAATGATAACCATGGCTTGACCATGGATGGGCATGGTTTGGAATATTTGGCCATTGTTGACCATCCTTTTCTATGATAGATTATGGTTTCCCATGTTGATAATGGTTGATGATATTCAACCATATAGACCTTAGTTGTCCATTTTTAACCTTTCTAACCATGGTTTACCATTAGGAGTGGGTAGAACATAGATTTTTCTAGGTTGACTATGGTTGAGTAGAGATTACCATGGTCGACCATGGTTCACCATTTTTAACTATGGATAAATAAGGTTAAGAAAGGTTTAAAATGGGTGATAATCAGTGACAATGTTCGACCATGTATAACCATGGCTGATTTTGTTTAATAATGTTTGACCATATTTTATTTGGTCAATCGTGGTTGAATATGGTCATGTTCTCATTTTCAAGCTTCTTTGGTTATTGTTATTTGAAGGAATCTGCGGATTATCCACAGTGTTATAAAACAATGGTCGATGTTTCGAATCCTAATGGGGATCCATCTTTAGGACAAGATGATGAATGAAGATTGAAAGAAGGGTGAAAAAGGCCATGTTTTAAATAGAGAGAAAAAAAGGAGAAGAGCCAACAAGAATTGATAAATTAATATTTCATTGATTTATTTAATTTATTTAATGAGCTATATTTTAATAAATAAATAATTTATTCCCAAAAAATATATAATAATAAATTCATAATAAATTATAATAATTATAAGATTATATATATAATAACATTTATTTATTAATTTAATAATAATACTTATTAATTTATTTTAATATATATTTTTTTAATAAAAGTAGTTTAAATAATTATATAAATTGCTTTAATTTTTTTTAGATAAACCTAAATGTTACTAAATAACTAATTTTTTTTAAATTTTATAATAAATACTAACTTAAAATAATCTAATTAAATTAATAATATAAGGGTTAATCATAAATCTTTAATTTAGTGAAGAATATTAAATTAAAATCCCCTAGATTATGAGATAACCCTAGAGGGTACTAATACTAGTAAGAATAATTTACAAAATTAATAATTCTTAATTAATAAAATTAGTAATTAATACAAAATTTTCTAATAATAGATTTATTGAATTAATCTTAAAATTTATTTAAACAAGTGAATAAATGTTAATAAATAATAGTTATTAATTTATAATTATTATTTCTTAATTCAAATAATTCTAATAATTGTTATTTATTTATTATTCATATCTTTTATATTTTTTTTAATAATTCAATCCTAATTAATCTAGTATTATAATAGAATAGAATTTGATAATTGTTAAATATAATTTATTTTTATTTTTAATTAACTAACAATAATTATTATTTATTTATTTTTTATTAAAAATAATATTTAGTTAATAAGGATAATTATTAAGAGTGACTAATTTAATTGGTTGAATGCAATGACCAAACCCTAAAAAGTTTTTATTTCCTATTGGAGGAGAAGCAAACCTGTGATACTATACATGCGATGAAGACGAACTCTAAGAGCACATCTGTCGAATTAGAGGTTGCCAACTCTCACTAGTATAATATCCTCCATCCCTGTTCATGTTATGCGGGTGTTTCATAATCTCAAATGCTTCTCTAATATTTCTTCTCCATCGCAATGATTTTAGCATCCTCAAGACGCAAGTGATGTTTAGTTTTCGAGGAGTGATTGGCAAGGGCTGAGGTGCGACATCGCTCATGTTTAATATCAGCACCATTCTTTTTAAGTCGTTTTTGAGGAGAGTGTCTGGTTTCACCATTTTAACTCTTCCCGCATGAGCAGTCAATCTTGTAAACACCCTTAAGCTGCTCATGGCTAATACTATCCTTAACTGACCACATTTTTTGTCTTATGGTTCCTACTTCTAAAACTTGCGCGAAGATGTCATTCCTTCCCAAAACCTTGGTGATCTTATCCGTAACACCCTTAATGTATGGTAGAAAAACCCTACCACACCTTTCTTGAGGTCCCTCTCACTTCTTGTTGGATATGACCAAACCTTTAGCTCTTTTTATGGCTTTCCTGATTTCTCTCTTTTTATATCCTATACCCAAGAAAAAATATGTCAAGTGAGTGATCTCCTCATTCAAGTGCTCCTCATCAAATATCCTTAAGGCTCTTACAACAAGAGTATTAAGGACCCCAAATTTCTGAGCAGGATGATGGTAAGACTCAGCATGAACGTAGTTGTCAGTATGGGTTTTCTTCCTAAACACCTGATGCCCAAAAGTTCCATCCTGCTTCCTAGTAACTAGGAAATCCAAAAAAGGAATGCTCTCTTTTTCTTCAATTTCCATGGTAAACTTAATCTCTAAGGAAATCGAGTTGAGGTGATTAAAGAATCTCTCGAGATTTTCCCTACCATGCGTCCACTTTATGTTGGTGTCGTCTACAAATATTTTCCACTAGGATGGAATTAAAGGAAAGGATGCAAGGGCTTTCTTCTCAAAGTGCTCCATAAATAAGTTTCTGACAATAGGTGAGAGCGACGATCCCATTGCGACACCAGATACCTACTCATAGAATTCTCCTTAGAAGCTGAAGAAGCTAGATTGTAAACAAATCTCAGTAAGCGTAGCTGTTTCTGGATCTGTAACCTCATTAATAACCTGCACTTCTTCATATAAAGGGATTTTGTTAAAAAATGAAACTACATCCAAGCTTACCAAGATGTCACTCTCCTCCACCCTTTCCTCTTTAATAAGTTTAACAAAATCATTGGAGTCCTTAATGAAGGAATCAATGTTTCCAATGATAGGTTTGAGTTCATAGGTGGGGGAACAAATGGTATTGATAATCAATCTAAGGGGAACACCCTCTTTATGAATCTTGGGTAGCCCATAAATTCTCGAAATGACTTTATAGGAATGGGTCAATTTCTTTTTTGGCTTTTCATCAAGATGAGAGTTCAATATTTCCTTCTTGAATTCCCTTAAAACACTCGGAAAAGGGTTGGAATTCAACTTCTTATAGCTACTACAATCAAGATGATCATTCATCTTTCTAATGTAATCAACCTTATCTAAAAATACTGCTACTCCTCCCTTGTCTACCTTAAGGACAACAATTTCATCATTATTGTGAAGTGCTTTAAGAGCACTCATCTCATCTTTGTTAAGGTTACTCTTGGGGGCTTTAGCTTTCCTTAGAATCAAGGAGCATTCTTGTCTAAGAGCTTATTTACAGTCTAAAGATAAACTCTAAATACCTTCCTCAATGCTATAAAGAATGCTCTATTTTGGAACACCTTTAGGAGCAACAACGAATCCTAAACCCTTGCTAAGAATGCTAAGGGTATCTTGACTTAACTCGACCGAGGATAGGTTCACAACCTTCTTGTTAATAGTTCCACTGGCATCATCGTTTAAGTTCTTCTTCATAATACCCCTGTCTTCCATGTTCCCAAGCCTGAGGCCTCCTATGTTCGATAAATTCCTACTAAGAGAATTAATGAGGCCATGGCCCACTTCATACTTTTCTTTTCCCCTTCGATGCACATTATTGTGCTTTGTATCACACCTTATATCACTACGCACATCGAACTTATGTAAAAAATCGTGGCTCAAATTATATCTACATTTGACCCTGCACTCAACTGTTGATCAAGACCACTATAGAAATCACAACTTTTACCGAGAATATTGTGATTATTGCCTACGAGAATCATGGGAGGATTTCATTCATCACCTTCACAACTCAATCTTCCAGCACTAATATCGGGATTAACGACATCATCTTCAAGATTCAGGGATACTCTCTCAACGGGCGAATTCGGGTTGAGACAACAGTAAGTCGATTCAGACCCAACCGTTTATTATGAGAGTTGACTTGAGAGCCAAGGGATGCGTTGTTGGCTCCTACGTAAAGACGAACCAACGTATTCACCAATCCTGAACCATCCAATGTTGATGACGTGCTCGAGAACAATGGAACGCCTCTGTAACTACGCAAGATTAACGACAAGGATGATGGAGGAGGTGACATTGCAGAGGTGGCACAATTTTTGAGTTTGAGTAGCTCATTAAGGAACAAAAATCTGAGGCACAGGCTCCAACGTCAGAAGACTTACTCGTCCTGAAATCGGTTAAACCAACTCGTGTAATGCTTAAATAATTAAGAACGTACATCATCGGCTTTCTGACAGAGGAGATTTCGGAATGATCTGGAACCTTAATCTCGTTATCAGAAGCTAAAGATAAACTATTGGAGCAGACATCATCATGCACCAAAATAGACCACAAAGATCCATCGATAAGCACCTCATTACCAACCGAGTCTTTCTGACAAAATGTACCTAACAATCGAATATTCCCACGGGGATTTGGGATGATGCTGAAAACTACAAATGTTTTCTTGACAACAGTGAATTCCTATCAGAGCTAAGGCTCTCCTCAGCGCTAAACACATCAACAGGATGTGAGAACACACCTGCACTTTTAACGGAGACAACTAGCCTAGGGGATCTTCTGGATGACCATGAGTCTATATCTGAAAAAGGCACTCATTTAAACCAGACACCCGAGTCTCATTGAGAGCCAAAATTTTGATTTTTACAAGTTTTTTAGCACAAGCCAGCTGACCCTCCTTTTAAGCTCTAAGTGCAGTTATAGCATCAATGGTATTCCAAAGAGCAGGACTGATTAAATTAGCCAGCTTCAAATTTAAAGAAAGGGTAGAGCGCCCAAGCTTATCCAAGGAAGTACGATTGTATGTGATTTCACCACGGATTAGGCTAAAACTAAGCTTTAAAATATATCTATGGTATCTACGAACTGGAAAATAGGTTTAATGCGAGCCAAGGCGGGGATAAGATTGTAGTCACTACACTCTTTGAGAAGATGGAGGTCTGCGACCCTTATTTAAATCTTAATTTGAGATTTTTCCAGATAATATTATATATATACTAAATTATTAGAATTTATTATTAATTTATTAAAATATATTATTATATATTTTTTCAGAATAAATTATTTGTTTATTAAAATGTAGCTTATTAAAGAAATTAAATAAATCAATGAAAAATTAATTTATCAATTCTTGTTGGCTCTTCTTCTTCTTTTTTGTACATAAAACTTGGCATTTTTCATCCTTCTTTCAATCTTCATTCATCGTCTTCTCCTGAAGATGGATCCCCGTTGGGATTCGTAACGTTGACCATTGTTGTATAACACTGTGGATAATCCAGATATTCCTTCAAATATGGTCATGTTGTCGTTGTGACAAACACCCTCCAAAATTTTTCATATACTTTAATTTTGGAGCCTATTGTGGATCTTGTGATTGGTCGTTCCGTAGTAACTTCTTGGTCAGTTGATATTTTGTTAAGTCTTTGAGCTCCCTTCTTGGATTGTACATGTCGAAGTCACCTTATCACACATGCTTAGTCAGTAATGATTTCATGAGAACATTCCTTCACGCGAGCTTGAACAAGACTAACACATTTCATCAAGATAGTGACTTTGCAATGTTCAACGTATGACGAGAGTTAGTGCACACTTTCAATTTATATTCTCCTATTTTTGGTTTCGATCGTAATTCTATTTCGTTGACTTTTTCAAACTATCGGTTTTTCATGCCTTCACTTTCACGAGTGTCACTTTCATGTTTTTGACTCTCCCTTTCGCTTTAATTCACCTTATTAGTTTTTATTTCATGCTAGCTTTTCTCTCTCATGTGTCACTTTCACCATCATTTGCAAATCATAAGTGTCGCTCACATTTTTTTCTTTGTATAGGAAATGTCATTTTCCATGGTTGACGTTAAGTGGCCATTGTAAATGATGGTTGACTAGGGATGACCATGGGCAACAATGGTAACCCATGTTATGGCTTGAATTTTTTGACCATTTCTTACCATTTACGATGATAGATTATGATTGATAATGGTTGACCATGGTTTTCCATGTTTGATCATAGTTGATAATGCTCGACTATGGTTGGGCATGATAACCATGGTTTTAACATGGATGGAAATGGTTTGGAATATTTGGCCATGGTTGGCCATCCTTTTCTATGATAGATTATGATTACTGATGTCGATAATGGTTGACCATATTCAACCATAGAGACCTTGTTTGACCATTTTTAACTATTCTAACCATGGTTGACCATTAGAGTAGTTAGAGCATAGATTGTTGTAGGTTGACTATGGTTGACCAGAAATGACCATGGTTGATGGTTCACCATTGTTAAATATGGATAACTAAGGTTAAGAATGGTTTAACATGGGTGATAATGAGTGAAAATGTTTGGCCATGTATAACCATGGCTGATTTGCTTTAATCCCCGATGAGTATGACATGTCTCAATTCAAGTTTGATGGTGAGGGTGATACATCCATTACGAGTATGCATCTAATTTCCTTAAGTTCTGTGAATACTATGAAATTGATTGTGAATATGTGGTTGTATTCCCTTGTATCTCACCCTTGAAGGTTGAGTTAGCCGATGGTGTCACACTCTACCAGACTACCACTTGATTCCATTTATTCTCTTGAACACCTTATCAAGGATCTTCACTTAGCATTTGATAGGTATGATTATCGATATGTTTATAAGAGGATAAATAAACTAAGAACTAAGCCTAATTAATCAATTAATGATTTCTTGGATTGATTCCTACACCTATATTATGAATTATCCGAAGAAGATAGGGATTCGGGTTTATTTAAAGAAACGTTTGAGAGTTTGGTTCATATCTCTTTGCAAGGTGAGCCCAAACCACCTGATAATTATGCTTCCCAAAATCTTGTAAGCCATGTCACACCCCTAGTTTTAGAGGAAGAACCTACTATTCATTTTTTTCGTTGTCCTCCTCCTTTTTCAGTTCTAATGCGAGTGTCTCCTTGTGATAAAAATAAAGTTGAGAAATATGCAAATAAAAGTCCTAATCCATCTTCTCATCATCCTAACACTTTTCATGATTTAGGTCCCATGGAGGAAATCTTAGAATGGTTCATGAAGCCTATGGTGAAGAATAATTTCTCCATTCCTCAAGATGGTATTATTACTCATAATTTAAATCTTCAATCTAATTTGGATACCTTCCATCCTCTACCATCTCATTCTAATGAGCCCTTGTCCCTCACTCTTCATAATCAATCTATTACAAATCCAAGCGATGAACAGGTGCAAGTTAGTCACATTTCAAAGGTAGAGGAGGAGGAAGCTGAAATTTCTTTCAATATTTCTTCTCTTTTTCAAAATCCTCTATGTGAAGATGGTGTTTCATCATTCTTGGCTAATAATGAATCTGGTAATATTGGTCATAAATCGAATATCATCAATTCTCCTAATCAATCTGAAGTCTCGGGAAACAATCATTGTGATGAGGATGAATGCGATGATATATATTATAATTATCTCCGAAGTGCACCATATTATCTTTCAGTTTCTCAATAAAATTCCAAAATACTTAAATCTCAAATATTTTTCATTTAAAGAAGATCTGATCATTAACACTTCTTCCTCTTCACCGCCTTATCATTTGAGCTCTATTGTTTGTAATGCATCAAATTATGATGGAAATTATTCATTTTCTTCAAGTTTGTTATTTGAAGAGTTGAATCTTGAAATGACATAGGTTAGTAGTATTATTCATGATGGAGAAGAGAGCAATGAAGTTATAGAGCATCCATTCTATCCCTTACATTCCCTTTCTTTGTATGGGGGCAACCCTTCAAATCAGTGTGATCATGAGAATTTTCGGATGCATACATTCTTAGACTTGTGATTAGAGGAATATTATGACTTTATTAATATGTTTGTTGAAGTTGAATAATCTAATCAAAACAAAAATTTAGATAGCTTCCATCTAGATAATGGTGATCTTGTTGACTTATCCGATAAAAAATGTCCACATACAATTTGTGATATGACTCAATTTATAAAATATTCATATCAATATTTTCAAAGTGTTGGAACTTGTTAGGAAGTCGAGGAACTTCAACTCTCATTGATGTTTATGTTAGGTTACCACACTGCTGGTAAAATTCTTGAACCACGTCAGATTTGCAGTTTCTCACAAATTCTCTCATTTGCATTGTTTCACTGGATACAAACTTTTTATTGATGGATTTTGGGATTTCTCTTTACAATTTTCCTATTTCTTGATATGAATATTCAAATCATACTATTGTAGTGAATTTATCCTCATTCAAATCTCTTGTATCAAATTTAGTTTTGGGGTGTACACCTTTCGTAAATGCACATAATTGCGAAGAATATGAATTTGAAGATTACCTTTGGATAAAGAATTCATATCTATTAAATTCTATGCTAGATAATATGCTTCTAGCCTCTCTTGTAAATATCTTGATGACTCTAGAAATCGTCTTGAGTGTTAGCAAGTACTTGAGTTTTTTGTTGAATCAGGTTCCTCCTTTTCATCCATTACATCCTAACTGGTTTCATATGTCTGCTATACTAGCATTCCTTTCCAATCCTTTCGATGATTCCGATTCTTCTACAATTTTCCACGAGTCATGGGAAAATGGATTCTCACATTCGACGCGCGAGGAATTTGATTCTATTGTTAAGAGTATTTGCAGAGCTATTAAAATTAATTTATCTTTATTAACTACAAAATGGGAATATGATGCTTTAATCAACCCATCTGATCACGATTTTGGCTCTGGTGACTATTGTTCAACTTACCATTTTCCCATCAACACATCATATGACATTTTTTTAAAATAATTTTATATTTATCATTTAACATGGTGTTATTCGGGTACTTGTCAAGCAGTTGAGGCATTTTAGCCTTCGCTGATAATTATGTCAGGTCCTCACTACCTTGGCATGCCTACTGAGTATGATCAGATCCATTTTTCCCCACAAGATTTTCATCTTGGCCATATGTTTCTATTATAAAATTCATCTCTTCAAGGATTGTGGGTGTTTTCAAAAGGATTTTTTCGAATTTCATGATCCACTCAATGATTTCCTAGAAGCATCTTACTTAGCATGCCATTTTTCTAAGAAAACATTTTGGTCATTTCTCATGCTTGCTAAGAAGTATGGTGCAGATGGAGATGCATTCAGAAGAAGCTTTCTAGGTTTCTCTGCTTATAATTCTATCCAAAAAGGTAAGATCACATATTGGGTAGAAATAGTGACTATCGAACATATTTTCGCTAATAGGAAATACCTTCAATTTGTTGTGAAAATTATTCAAGCTCCTGTATTTTCTATTGAAAATTGCTTTATATCAGTTTAATTAGTAATATATTTGTGATTAAAATTCAGGAAAAACTACGATGGCTTCACTGGAATTTTGATTACACTTGACCCTGGCCTTCTAGTTTGTTAGGTTAGGAGTAGGTCTAGCTACACTTAGTTTTCCCCTTTTCCACTCATCCTACACTCATTTTCTGTATTATCTCTTGTTTTTTCTAACTTTTTACTTTCATTCTCTTCCGGGTTCCCCTCCATTCGATTTGTCTTTTTAGTTTTAGTTTTTTGTTTTTTCTTGTCTCTTATTTCGTGTTTTGTTCAATAATATTTTGCATGAAGCATGTTCCCTTTGGTTAGAAGAAAATATGTCAAACTAGAATAACGCTTTGTGACACTGCAACATTTTGTGGGAATCACGATTACCGTTATACCAAAACCTGTAGGTGTTGGTCTCTGCTACAATCTCCAGAGTTAGGATCCACGAGAGGTGGTTAGTCCATGTCACGAAACACATGGGGAGCATTGAACCCAATTCCCGACAATCTCCCCCCAACGCGAGCCGGGTGAGTTTTGAACTCGACACATGTTGCCCTGATACCACTTGTTGGAATCACGATTGTTATTAGGCCAAAACTTGCAGGTGTTAGTCTCCGCTACAATCACCAGATTTAGGATCCTCGAGAGGCGGTTAGTCCATGTCACGAAACACACGGGGAGTATTGAACCAAATGTCCAACACATTTGGCTATCCTTCAGTCCTTCTTCTCCATCTTGGCTATCCTTTGGTCAATGATGTTCTCCCTAAAAATATGATGCTTGCATGAGGAAAGATCTATGTCAAACCATGATATATGTGTCTATTCTAGAAAACTCATCCCTACGATCAGTTCTCTACATTTCAGTTTTTTCCATGCTAATCCAATTAAGTAGAGAAGTACAAGGAGAAGATCTAAATGAGAAAAATAATATCATATGTCTCACATATGCTTCTCTAAAGGGACAACCTCTTCTTCTCTTAATAATTTGGGATCCCTCTTCCTCCCATGAAATGAATAAGTGACAATGCATATTCCCATATAAAATAAATAAATAAAGGGCAAAATAATAGAAAGGTTTCCTATGCAGGGAGGTGAAGAATGAAACACCAACGGGGTACTTTCCAAGCTCACTAGTATCGAAGTGATGTTTGTGATACTGAAGTGACTCTGTCGAGGTACTATCCAGTCCTGTTGGTAGTAGAGAAAAGTTAGAGATGAAAAAATATACTCTAAAAATATAAAACTCGCATGCTACATTACCCTTCTCCTATCCTGAAACATTGCGATATCGTTGGTTTTATGTTTGTGTTCAACCGAGAAGAAATGAAGGGGGATATTTTTATAGAAATAGTAAGTGGGGAATTTGGAGTGATTCAAATGATGAATCAATACTTAGCTCAGAAGAAATTTACCCTTCATAAAGAATTTACAGGGGTAGAGAAGATGGATTTATACTAGCATGTCACCAAGTTTTGTCGCTACAACAAACAACCTCCAAAATTTTACTTATACTTGAATATTGGAGTGTATTGTGGATCTTGCAATCAGTCATTCTGAATTCACTTGTTGGTCGGTTGATATTCTATTAAGTATCTGAGCTCCCTTCTTGGATTGTGAGTGTCGAAGTCACCTGCTCACACTTGTTCAGTTCATAATGAATTCATAAGTGCATTTCTTCAAGCAAGCTTGAAAATTCTTAGCACATTCCATCAAGAAAATGACTATGGAATGTTCAATGTATGACTATAGTCAGTGCACAATTTCAATTTACAATATCCATTTTTTGGTTATGATCGTACTTCTATTTCAGTGAGTTTTTCAAACTATTTATTTTTCGCGCCTTCGCTTTCGTGAGTGTCTGTTTCATTTTTGTTCTATTGCATTCAATTTATTTCACCTTATTAGTGTATTTTTCATGTTATCTTTTCTTTTTAATGTGTCACTTTCACCATCGTTCGCATATCGCAAGTGTCACTTTCACTTTTCTATTCATATAGCAAATGTCGTTTTTTGGTATGGGAAGTGTCACTTCTCATATAAAATTTAGTTTTGGTTGTTTCAAGGGGTAACCTTGGTGCTAATGCGCCATTCTTACCATGTATACATGTATCATTTTCATTCCCAAAGTTTCAAGCACTGTCGCACAAGTGTCGTCACAATCGCCACAAAGTGTACCTTTAGTGTCGCACTTGGGAAAAGTTATCATAATGTCGTCACATTGAGGAAAGTATGTTGTTCACATGTTCTGAGTGATAAATTTTGTGTCATAAACTACTATAAGTTTGTTATCATGGTGAATTGTTTCTACTCTTCATTTTGGTCTCACTAATCTCACACTTATCCAAATCCAGAGAAGTTCCTTCTCGAACAGCTTGATCTCACTCAACCCTCCTGAACTGCGCATTTCACGGTATCATCCCTCAATCATTGAACTTGACTCTTAGAAATATGCACTTGAAGTCAGAGTGCCCAACCATGACCCTTTATCTCCATAAATGTGTACTTTATACTCTACGTTAGTGACAACTCCACAGTGCGCAATGTCAAGCCTTAAGCTTCCAGTGTGACACCTTGCGTTTCACAACTACAAGATATAAGAGACTGTAATCCCTATATAAATATTCCTTGGGAAACTTCAATCCTCAAGCCTCAATATTGAGCTCTTGAACCCCTAAACTACGCATTATCCCTGGTTGTTCTCCTGCTAGAACTGCATATTTGGAAACTCCAAGCCTCAGGCCTCAACCTTGAGCTCTTGAGCCCCTCAACTGTGTAGTCACCTAGCCTGACTTCTCAAATATATGCATTAGGAAACCTCAATTCTCAAGCCTTAAGATTGAAATTTTGAGCCCTCAACTACGCATTCCCTTAAGTATATCCTTCTAGAACTCCAAATTAGGAAAAATGAAGCCTCAAGCCCCAACCCTGAGCTCTTGAACCCCTCAATTAAGAAATTCCTTGATCCTGGTCATCCTAATCCCTAAGTCAAGCACTCAATGAGTCACCCAGTTTGAGCCCTAACAAGTGATTTCATAAAACACTCAATGAGTCAAGCACTCAATGAGTCACCCAGTTTGAGCCCTAACAAGTGATTTAAGAAAACATGTTATATTAGGGGTTTTCGGACTGATGTTAGCTTATGATGAGTGGTTTCCAATTTTAGGTACTCTATTTTATCATGACAGGATCACGATGGAGAGAAGGAGAAGGAGACCATGCTAGAAGATACCTATGGAGTTGAACAAATTGGATGATCATTAGGTGAGAAGACAAAGGAACAAAATATTACAAAAAAGGACAAAAGATCAAGATCACATTGAAGACTCCTTATATTCAAGTCATGAGGAGGAAGAAGAAGAAGAAAATGCAACATATTTTAATAATACTCAAAGAAACTAGCATCAAAGGGTGATTTGATATTACTATTTCATCACCAAGTTCATGTCATCAATATCATGTCATGTTGTGTCATGTCATGAGTCATCATCTGCCACATCATTTTGTGGATTATGTGAATTCTATATGGGAGAAATGTAATGTAAAGTGGAAGTCCAAGGGTCATCCATGTAATGTAAAAAAGCCACGTAGGAATTCAAGAAGGTCATACAGAAGTTGAAGAGTCATGAGGGTATTACAAGAGTCATAAGGAAGGTGAATGGTCACCTCATTTGTTATATATACACCCTTGTTGTTCATGAAAAAGTAATTTTGGATCCTCCTACCAGGAATTGGAGAGTATGATAGTTGTTTTGGAGGAGTGAGTGACTGCTCTAATGATCCACTATTGGGGGTAGTGGTGTTCACTCTCTTGATGTATCTCATAAATGTTACTTAATTTAGAAGCTCATTGAGCCAACATACTTTCATGCATATTTTGTGAATATTGTAAGACTATTTCTTGAATGTTTGAGATGTATGTTGTTTTCATCTTTATTAGGGGAATTTAACTATTTCAATGGATTTGGTACTTATCTTGTTGAATGCGTGTTCTATTTTATTTATCAATAATTTCTTCCTTATGAACTATTTCATTGGTTGATCAAAATTTCATTCATATGTAGTGTTAGGTGCATGGAAAATTTTAAGGATGGAAAATTATCTTGAAGTTTAAAAAATTGGCGAATCTCACTAGTCCCTAATATGCAAACTATAAAACATTTATTGATGTATTTGTAAATTTATTCAAATTTATAATGATATTATATATATATTGTCTATATAACGTTGGCGATTTTTAACGTAAAATGATTTTATATTGTAAAATTTGGGTGAATCATTTTTATAAAACAATGGAAATTGGTGAATCTATTTTTTGGAAAAACCATGGAAAATTAGCCCACCTGCAAATATTAGCCCCTAAAATTTTCCATGGTTAGGTGGCTATAATACTACGATAGCCGCTTATTTTTATTGTTAGTGTATCTTCCTTATTGTTATTTTTTCCCATGTAGTCCCCATATTGTTATTATTGTGCCCTATAGAAGCCCACTATTCTTATTGTTTTTCCCTTACATTATTATTGTTAATTAGGCTCTACTTATATTGTGACCCCTTAGACTCCTATATATAGAAATGAGGTATTTCATTTCTATCATCCAATAATTCTTCATTTATGTGATTTAAATGTGGTTTCCCCATCAAAGATGCTATTTTTCGAGTCGTTTATCTATATTTTCTTCTTTTTTTCATAACATTTGGTATCAGAGCTTTGGATTTTAGGGTTTCATTGATTCAAACATACTATCTTCGTATATTAGCTATTAATTTGTTATACGAAGCTTAAGAAGCTAAAATTTTTACCATGTGGAGATGCAATCGTGATGAACTTCCTGTACATATTTCAAAGCTTCTTCACTATATTTTCGAAGGTATGATATGAGTAATGTATGGTTTTTATAGGATCCAAAATTAAATCTCAAACAAGTGACCTAGGGAAAACCATCATAAATTTCTCATAGAGCATCAGATTTTGATTTTTTTAAATGTGACGAAAATTGCACAACATTTAGTTTACGGTGTATATTTTTAGGGCCTAAGGTCGAAAAAGTGACACATGTAACTCCGTACAATTTGGCTCTACTGAACTAGTCTATAATCAGGACATCGTGGGATATTGGGAATAACTCTTTCTTGAAAAATCCAATATTGGTATGACTGTGGGGTTGGAAAGGTGACTCGGAGGGACACCACATGAAAAATTTTTAGACCTTGGATATTAGAAATTATAGAGCTACAGCAGTTCAATATTGAGCTCCCCCAAAGCAAGAAAAAAATCTGTATTGTTTTTTAAAATTGCATAAATTTTGTTTAAAAAGCTAGTTTGAAGTGATTCAAGGGGCATCATGAAGCATTACTATCATTGTTTTATTTCAAAATTAATTGAAGAAATAAAATGGGAAAACCTAATAATAAACCAGAAAGCTATACTATGACACATGGAGAAGAGGAAGAAATGCAATATGATATATCAAGATTACGAGACCAAGTGAAACAAATTTTGATCTCTCAAAGAGTAACCAAAAATGAAATGGAAGATAATATGGATGGTTTGAAGAATGGTTTAAAATAATGCATGGAAAATTTGAAGGATGGATTAAAATCATACATGAAGGTTTTCAAGGATGGTTTAAAAGGAGACATGGAAGGTTTGAAGGATGGTTTGAAAGTAGACATGGAAGGTTTGACAAATTTTCTACAAGAAATTATTCCTAATGGAAAAAAGGTAATAGATGAAACTCATGATGAAAAAAAAAACTTTAATCATGATTTCATAGACTCTAAAACTAGATTTAAGACCCAACATATTCCAAATATCGATATGAGGAAGTTTGATGGAAAGGAAACAATAACATGGATGATACATATGGGGCAATATTTTGATCTCCACAATGTGCAACACACACAAAAGGTACACATTTCAACTTCATATGTAGAACCCAATCAGTTTGTATGGTATTGATGGATTTGTTCTCATAAACAATTTGTCACTTTGTCAATTTTTACAGAGAAAATGATAGAACATAATGAGGATACAAAGAGAAACACCTTCTTTAGCCAACTAATAAATATCAAAGAAAAGGTTTCAATGATGGAGCATATTGAGGAATTCCAAAAGTTAAATATAAGGGTAAATGATGTTCCAGAGGAACATAGGATTGATGTTTTCATAGGGACTTTAAAGAATAATGTCCAACATGAGGTTCGCCTTTGGGAACGTGATTCATTGGAGAAGGAATTTAGGGTGGCCAGAAAAGTTGAAAGAAAAATTATGGCAACAAGGAAGTATCCCACTCACAAATATAAATATGGAAGTGTTGCTACTCATAGCCTTCCACGGCCTACAAGGTTGACACCACAACAATTGAAAGAAGAAAGAGAAAAATGACATTTTTACAATTATGATAAAAAATACAATAAAGGACATAAGTGTGCTGAGAAGAAAATATTTTACATAGATTGTGAAGAGGAGGAATAAAAGAAACAATAAAAGTCAAAAGAAGAAGATATACACCAGGAACTAACCATAGAGAAAGAAGAATTGAACTTGACCATATCTTGCAATGCATTGGCAGTAATTACCACTCCTCAAACTCTCAAGATATAAGGATATATCACGAATAAAAGGGTAATCCATAATTTTATTCATTGTAAGATAACCGAGGAATTGGATTGCTTCCTATATCCAGCACTAGAGTGTCAAGTGATGGTTGAAAATGTAGTAACTATAAATTACTGTGGAAAATGCCATAAAATAAATTTAACCAATACTCCAATTTAAAATCAATTTATGCACCAATTCCAAGAAAGATATAATGGCATGAAAAATCATCTAAATAAAGAACAACATGGTGTAATTTCACAATTATGCTCACTAGAAGTTCCAACATCAAAATAATATACTTGCCTGGATCTCCAAAAAGTCTTGCAAAATCATTCCAAGGTATTTGAGACTCCTAAAGGGATCCCACCTATTCATGATCATTATCATTTTATTCATTTGATTCCAGGAAGTGTTCCTCCAAACATTAGTCCTTACAAATATCCCTATGCCCAGAAGAGTGAAATTGATTATATGGTTCCAGAAATGTTATAGGTAGGTATAATTCAACCTAGTAAAAGTTATTTATATACTCTAGTATTATTGGAGCATAAGAATTATGGATCATGGCATATGTGTCTACATTATAGGGACCTCAAAAAGCTCACTGTTAAAGATAAATTTCCCATTCGGCTCAACAATATCACTATTAAAGATAGATTTCCCATCTTGTCATTGATGAATTTTTGGATGAATTACATGGAGAAATTAACTTCACCAAGTTGGATCTGCATTCTGGATATCATCAAATTAGAATCAATACTGAAGACATTATGAAAAGAACATTTAGAACTCATGAGGGTCATTATGAATTTTTGGTCATGAATTTTTTCCTTACCAATGCACCTTCTACATTTCAAGGTTTGATGAATTCCATTTTAAAACCCTTCTATAGAAAATTTTTGTTTGCATTTTTTTATGATATACTAATCTACAACAAGTCTTGGAATGATCGCGTTCAACATGTTGACAGGGTTCTCAAACTATTGGAGGAGAAAATATTATATGAAAAATCTCCAGCTGTTTCTTTGGAGTAAATCAGGTGGAATATATGGGTCATATTTTATCTCATGAGGGTGTTAAGGTAGACCCTAAGAAAATTAAATACATTGAGGAATGGAAAATATGCACAACAGTAAAGAATATTCGAGGATTTCTCAACTGGACACGAGATCCTCGTCAGTTTGTTAAGAATTATGGGAGAATAGAAGTACCTCTAACAACATCACTAAAGAAATATGAATTTTATTGGACTCCAGACGCAACCAAGGCCTTTGAACATATTAAAGAGGCAATGCAACAAGCACTGGTCTTATCTACACCGAACTTCACAAAATCATTTATTGTGGAATTTGATGCCTTAGGAAATGGAATTTTTGTTGTTTTAATGGAAGATGGAATACCCATTTCTTTTGAAAGTCGTCCAATCAAAGGAAATTATTTACAGAAACCTATTAATGAGAAGGAAATGTTGGCAATACTACATGAAGTAAAAAAATGTTGACCTTACATAATGGGAATGCACTTCAAGGTAAAAACATATCCTGATATTCCTAAATCAATTTTGGAACAAAGATTATCTTTAGAAGAGGAGAAAAAATGGGTCACAAAGATGTTGGGTTATGACTTTGAAATAATATACAAAAAGGGAAGAAAAATTTTGTTGCATATGCACTCTTAAGAAAAGATGAGGATGTTGAAGCATTTCTTTGTGCCATTTTTATTATCCAACTAGATTGGATAATCAAAGAAATGGATGAGTAGTTGAATGATGAAGTGTGGACGCTCATTCAAAATTTGCAGCAAGATCCTAGTACATCTGACAAATTTATCTGGAAAAATGATTCATTATGGTACAAAGATCACTTATATATTTGTAAGAATTCCAAACTAAACTAAAATATTCTTTTGGAATTGCACACCTCTCCCTTAGTAGGGAATTCAATATTTTTAAAAACTTACCACAATGTCAAGAATGATTTTTTTGGGGATAGCCTTAAATTTTATTTTCAAAATTTTGTGGTGGAGTGTTTGGTTTGCCAACAAAATAAAGTGGAGACAATTAAAACCCTAGGTAAGTTACAGACATTAGACATTCCAAGTGAATGTTGGGAGGAGGTTTAAATGTATTTTATCACAGGTTTACCCAAGTCCGAGGGAAAAAGTGTCATCATGGTGGTAATTGATAAAATTACTAAGTATGCACACTTTTGTGCATTATCTCATCCATTTAAAGCCAGTAAAGTTGCTACTACATTTATGGAAACAATTCAGAAGCTACATGGAAACCCAAATATTATTGTAAGTGAAAAAGATCCAATTTTTTTCTGGAAATGTTTGGATGAAATTATTTTCTTGTATGGGTACTCAATTAGCTCAAAGCTCATTTTATCATCCTCAATCTGATGGGAAAATTGAGATAGTGAACAAATATTTGGAAGTATATATTCATTGCTTTATATATGATAAAATAATACAATGGGTCAATTGGTTACCTCTAGCTGAATGGTGGTATAACACTTCAGGCTTACATATTACAGCAAAAATGACCCCATTTATGGAACATTATCGATATAATCGACCATCGATCACATCATATTTAAGAGAAAATTCTAAGGTTGAAGAAGTGGAAGATAACATTGAGCATCAAAAATAAGTTCTCCAACACTTAAATGATAACCTCACTTTGGCGCAAAATCAAACGAAAAAATAGGCATATAAACATCACAACAAAATAAGTTTTGATATAGGAAATTGGGTATTTTTATGGCTACAGCCATACAAACAAATATCCCTCAAGCAAGCTAAGAAGTATTTTTGATGTTCCTTAGAAGGTGTTGCAAAAGATTGGTACTATGGCATACAAATTGGAGCTTCCTGCTTCTTCCAGTATGCACCTGGTTTTCCATGTTTGATGTTTTAATATGGTTATACATGAAAAGCTCCTAGTTCAAATAATATTACCAGAAATTGATGAGGAAGGAAAAATCATATAGAAAATTGAAGAAATCATGAAAACAAGAACCTGACAGCTATGAAATTGATCAATTTCAGAGTATCTCATCAAATGGAAAAACTTACTCATTGAAGATTCGATATGGGAGGATGAGAATTTTATACAGAAGCATCCAAAACTACTCAGGCATTGAGGACAACAATTTTTTAAAGGAGAGGGGAATGTTAGGTACCTATAATACTAGGGTATCCCATTATTTTTATCGTTAGTGTACCCCCTCTATTGTTATCGTTGGGCCCATGTAGTACCCATATTGTTATTATTGTTCCTGATAGAAACCCACTATTGTTATTGTTGTTCCCTTAAATTATTATTTTTATGTAGGCTCTCATTATATTGTGACCCCTTAGACTCCTATATATAGAGAGGTGGCCTTGTCATTTGTATCATCTAAGAATTGTTCATTTATTTGATGTAAATGTGGTTTCCCCTCGAAGAGGATATTTTTCAATTTGTTGATCAATATTTTGTTTTTTTTTGTGAGCTGGTTGCATAACATGTACATGATTGTGTGCCTTTTATATATTAGTACTATTAATGATCATTAAAGGGCCCACTTTTATATTTCCTTTCAGTAGAAGAACCTTGATACTTTATGAAGTTCAACATTTCTCAAGGAATACTCACTTGTTGATTCGAAAATACCTGTGTATTAATCTCTTGTGCTAAACTTTGTAACCAAGGAAAATCAACAAGGATACATGGAAAATGAGTTGATACTTTGTATGGGGATCCTACTCCAAATGGTGTGAGTTCTAATTGGGACCTCACATCAGGTATACCCCCTTGGTTGAGGAACTTCCAACATGGTCAACATATGGTTGACTATGAGTGTACATTGTTGATTGAAGTTGTTAACATTTTCTCTAGATAATTGGGGTGAACCATGGTTGATGACGATTCCCATGTTGAATATGGTTGACCATGTCGAAAATGTTTTCACATAAGTGACCATTATTAACCATGCTAAACAAGGAGGAAAATATTCAAAATTGTTTAACCATATTTGACCTCAATTAACCATGGTTTCACAACTTTTTTATGGTGTATGATGGTTGACTATTACTAAGTAAGGTTGATTTCGGTTGACTATGGTTAAATATGGTTGATTATGGTAAATTGTGGTTGACTATGGTGCACATATATTTAATAAGGTTAATTAAGTATAATTATTGTTGACTATGGATGAACCTATTTGATAATTATCGAATAAGGTCAACTATGGTTAAATATGTTTTATGATGGTTTACCATGTTTAAAAAGGTTGATGAGGGTTGAACATGGTTGACTAAGGTTTGATGAGAATTCATGATAGGTAATCATGGTAATCCATTGGTGACAAGGATTGACAATGATCATTTATGGTTAACTATGGTTGACCAATAATGATCATGTTTGCCATGGTTGACTATAATAGAACTTCTTATTCATGTTTAACCATGGTCAACTTGTTCGAACATAGATGAAATTGTAAGAGAGTGGTTGAATATGGTTAAATATGGTTGACTATGAGTGAACATGGCTGACCATGATTCAATTTTTTTATCAAAAGATGAATATTATCGGCCATGTTGACTATGCTTATAAAAGAGGTTTACCATGGATGTCCATGGAAAATCATGTGTAATATTCCTAATTAGCCCAAGCTAATAGGAATATTCAATTTTGTTTTCATTTTCTTGTTCAAGAATAAAATTGTAAAGGAGGACAAATTAAACTCCTTAAACAACAAAATAAATCAATGCCCATGTGAACAAGGCTAAATCTGGGCCGCCTTAATAAAATTCCCTCATGTGTGAAAAGGGATTGTGACAATTGACTAGGTCAACATGACCAAATCTACAGTGTTTTCGAGATTCAATGAACCTAGAGGAACATCACAATTCTAGTTAGAGGTTTCAAATGTGAAAGGAGCTAAAACTTTTGAGATGGTTTAGGGTTTGCAAGGCTTTCATCCTATAAATGAAAGAGGAAAGCAGCATGGGAAGGATTGTTGAACATATTGTATTGAAAGGATTTGTATGTTTAGACACTTCTCATTCTCTGGCTGTTTAGCTGAGAATAGTGTTGTTTAGCACTTGGGTGTTCCTGGTCAGGAATCCCACCTCTTTCCTTGAGAGCCCTCTTGGAAGAGTCTTTCTTTTATTGTTGCACTATCGGGAATTTGGCCAAGCATTTTCTTCTAACTACAACTCAGATCTTGTTGAGGGTTTGGTTGTCCTTGTGAGAAACAGCAAGTGGGAGATATATCTCTTCATATCTATGCACATCTAGCCCCTCTTTTCACTGGGAAAGTATTCTATCCCATTGGCAAGAGTGTCCTAGATCATTGGAGCTCTAGATCCATATCTTGGCATTAGGCCAAAGTCTACATCAAGCCTACAGTGCAGTTTCTACCCCAGATCTACGTTATTTTGCAAGAAAAGAGTTGCAGGGTGTTTGGCAACTATTTGGAGGAGAGATCTATGGTGTAAAGGAGTCTTCCTTACACTGTTGTGATCCATGGATTAGCCAAATAATCCATGTATGTTTCAGATATTATTTATTCACAGATCCATCTACTTCATAAATTCTAAATCATTTTGCAAATCTGCTGCAGTAGATCTCAGATCTGCTGCAGTAGATCTCAGATCTACTCTCTTTGCTTCATGTTTTGATGAGAACCCCAAGGGGGATGTAAAATAGAGACAATCTAGTGTAAAGATCTAATATAGATCTAATATTTTGTACACAGATCTGTCCTAGATCTGATTTGTAACCTACAGCTACTGTTTACTCATAAAAATAACACTGTCAAGGCTTTGTAGTGAAATACATTGTTGCAACACCTCTTTTAGAGCGTTTTTCTCCATAAAGTCTCTTTCTTTCCACTGTACATTGATTGGGATATACTATAAATATTATTTATCATTGTATAAGATATTTTTTAGCTTTCATATTGGCCTCTTGCTACTACTTTCTAAAACTGTGTTATTTTCTGAGCAATGTTCTTTTGTATTGCTTCAGTCCCTTCTTTGGGCAGTTTTCAAGCCTTCCTAGGCGTGGGAGATCTATTTAACTGACCTAGAAATATTTATTTCTGATATCCTCTTGTATTTAGGACTTAGATACTAAGATATAAGGGATCCAAGGGCTGATTTCAAGAGCTGTAGCATCCATTCCTAAAATATGCGTTTTTCAGGCATGCCTTGCTAGCAGTCCCAATTTTGGGATATTACAGTGGTATCAGAGCAGCTTTCTTGGAATAGCCTGTTCTCTACCTTTTGAAGAGCCAATATTTATTTTCATGAGAAGAAAATACTGATGAATAAATGTGGTTACACCGAAGACACAGAAGTAAAGTGTCCAAACCATTTATCGAAAGTTTTGTAGAGCGAAGAGTTCTCAAAAACTCTTTCTCAAGCTATGCATGAGCTGAAGGAAGAAATCTGGGGGATGAAAAGAGAAAGGCATGAAGATACCTTAGGAGGATTCTTACATCAAGAAAACCCCAGTACTTACTACCATGTGTGTGAGCATTCAGCCACACAACCTGATCTGCAACGTTGGAACATGCCTACTTTCTTATCAAAGAAGGGAGGAAAGGGAGGAACACCAAAGGAGGAATCTCTTGGCGATTATCTCCAAGAATATGAATCTCAATTAGAGAGATTCAAAGAGAATCTCAGTTTCCTAGAGTTCTGTCAACTCAAAGAAGAAATATCCAACAACTACAGTAGAAGGAAAGGGTGCATGCAGCACACTTTGGCTAGATTCTCTCTACCTACATTTGATGGATCACCTAAAGACTCAGCCAAGTCTTGGGTAAAGAAGATTGAAAAATACTTTCAGCTTCATCAAGTATGAGAAGAAGAAGCCTTGAGAGTATTAGCGCTGCACCTTCAAGGGAAGTATTATGCTTGATGGCTATTTGAGTCCTCTTCCTTGAAAGGGAGAAGAATTTCTTCTTATGCAAGATTCACTAGGAGACTAGTGACAAGATTTGATGAGAGACATTCCGAGACTTCTTGCGGGGAGAAAGTCAAGCCCAAGAAATATAAATCTCTGCATAAGTTGGAAGATTCATTGGAGCCAACTCTAGTCCTAAACATTGTTGAGGCTGTTGAAGATTTGTTGCACCTTTTTCTAGAGGCAAAGGCCCCATTTCAGCAGGATCTCTTTTCTCAAAGAGAAGACATGAGGATTCCTTCCTCACTAAGAGATAAAGAAAAATGATCTATTGATGATGAATCATTCTCCAAATATGAGGAGAAGGGAGAGAGAAATCATAGAATATCCTCTAGCGCTGTGCAAGCAGGAGGAGATCTATTTTCCTTTGGAGATGGAGATGAAGCAATGGCTTCCATTAGAGGGATTCTTTCACCTTTGCAAGGAATCCCAAAGGCTCTTCCATATGGATGACATGAGAAGCATGTGTCTTTGCTAGAATACAATGAGATAGAACAAAGGAGGGGTCACACAGCTGATCCACTATCAGAAGATGGGGCAAGGGCTCCAATCAGATGCACTCTTGCACCATTAAGATGGGTCTCCAAGTTTCATTGTACTTCCACACAACAATTAGAGATGGATTTGCATAGTGGAAGCAGTCATGATATGTTCCCATCTGTTTTTCACATGGGAATGAGCCATGAGACATCAGTATCCTCTGGTATGCCATATGGAAGACCACCTAATTCAGATTTGATGAAATATGTTTCACACAGTGATGCTCCTTTCTTATATCCAAAGGAGGAGGGAGCACTAGAAGACCATGCTATAGCGCTGAGAGTATGGGGAAGGTACAAATAAAGGTAAATAATTTTTCCTTTGACATATTTATTTATTCTCACCTCTCAAATTGCGTTGAGAAGATACGCTGCAAGAAGAAAGGATGACACCATCATGAAGCATGGGAGGAAAGATTTGAATCAAGAGAAAAACTTTCTTGAAGAACACTCTTCCATACATGAAGAGATATGGTGGTCTCATATGCATGCTTTGGCAAAAAAAATATGACTCTAATAATTTATAGTTAAATCATCCCTCTCTTTATTCCCTTGAAGAAGAGAGTGGATCTATGCACCACTCCATTGATATGAGGAGGATTGTTGGTGGAGAGCATGTTCATGGTACATGTGTTTTATATTCTGATTTCATGCATTCTTACACCATGTTATTGCAGGCCATGACTCCAAGGAGGAGTAACATATTTTGTAAATCTCATGGAAATTGTTGGGCCACTAAAAAATCTGAATTTGGCCACTCCCTTGATGAGAAAAGGGAGATTTTTTTTCATGATGGGTGCTTCCCAAAGGCACCAAATATATCTCACATTTTCTGTAATAGTGAGATGACTTGGGCAGCAAGTAAGTGGTGGGAAAACCACTTACCACATCCTGGTTTGATGTAGGTAGGGGATGCTCTGTGCTGGTTCCACATGTGGGACTATGATCCACCTTTTTGTGCACACATTTCTGATTGTTTGTACATTGTTTTGATCCCCTATATTGATGATGTGCTTGTACTTTTCATGGGGATGAATGGAGGAAGGAGGGAAGGCATGCATGTGCCCTATGGGATGACTACACTCCCTGTACTTTATGTATTATATTTCAGGTAGGGCATTAGGCAAACCATGGTTGTTTCATGTGATTCATTGTTTCCTTATGAGAGGAGCTGTTTGCATTTCATGGGGACATTGTGGGGACAAGTCATGGATGGATGGTTTGGTGATCACTTAGCTTATGGGAGAAGCTTATCTTTTGTTTGTGACACCAATGGAGGAGGAGATGAGTTGCAACACTCACCTTATCAGTTTCCTAAGGACAAGCAACATTTTGGAGGGGAGGACTGTAATGTTCCTAATTAGCCCAAGCTAATAGGAATATTCAATTTTGTTTTCATTTTCTTGTTCAAGAATAAAATTGTAAAGGAGGACAAATTAAACTCCTTAAACAGCAAAATAAATTAATGCCCATGTGAACAAGGCTAAATATGGGATGCCTTAATAAAATTCCCCCATGTGTGAAAAGGGATTGTGAATATTGACTGGGTCAACAGGACCAAATCTACAACACTATCCAGATGCAATGAACCTAGAGGAATAACGCAGTTCTAGTTGGAGGTTTCAAATGTGAAAGGAGCTAAACCTTTTGAGATGGTTTAAGGTTTGCAAGGCTTTCATCCTATAAATGAAAGAGGAAAGCAACATGGGAAGGTATTTTGAACATATTGTATTGAAATTATTTGTTTGTTTAGACACTTATCATTCTCTGGATGTTTAGCTGAGAATAGTTCTATTTAGTACTTAGGTGTTCCTAGTCGGGAATCCCACCTCTCTCCTTGAGTGGCCTCTTGGAAGAGTCTTGCTTTTCTTGGTCCACTATCAGGAATTTGGCCAAGGTTCTTCTTACAACTACAATTTAGATCCGGTTGAGGGTTTGGTTTTCCTTGTTAGTAGCAACAAGTGGGAGATAGATCTCTTCAGATCTATGCACATCTAGCCCCTCTTTTCACTGGGAAAGTTTTATATCCCATTGGTGAAAGTGTCCTAGATCATTGGAGCTCTAGATCCATACCTTGGCATCAGGAAAAATTCTACATCAAGCCTATAGCGCAGTTTCTACCCCAGATCTATGTTATTTTGCAAGAAAAGAGTTGCAGGGTGTTTGGCAGCTATTTGGAGGAGAGATCTCTGGTGTAAAGGAGTCTTCCTTACACTATTGTCATCCATGGATTATCCAACTAATCCATGTATGTTTAAGATATGATTTATTCACAGATCCATCTACTTCATAAATTATAAATCATTCTGCAGATCTGCTGTAGTAGATCTCAGATTTACTCTCTGTGCTTCATGTTTTGCTGAGAACCCCAAGGGGGATGTAAAATCAAGATAGTCTAGTGTACAAATCTGATATAGATCTAATCTTATGTACATAGATATATCCTAGGTCTAAGTTGTAACCTACAACTGCTATTTACTCATAAAAATAACGCTGTCAAGGCTTTGCAGTGAAATACATTGTTGCATCACCTCTTTTAGAGGGTTTTTCTCCATAAAGTCTCTTACTTTCTCCTGTACATTGATTGGGATATACTGTAAATCCGATTTATCATTGTATAAGCTATTTTTGAGCTATCATATTGGCCTCTTGCTACTACTTTCTAAAATTGTGTTATTTTCTGAGCAGTGTTATTTTGTATTTGCAATATTCCTAAATTAGCTGCAACTAATAGGAATATCAATTTTGCCTTGTTTATTTTTTCATTTCATGATTGATGAATAAATTGTAAAGGAGGACATGTAAACTCATGAAAACCAAGAAAAAATCAATGCATATATGAACAGAGACATATTCGGGTCATTTAAATAAACTCCTGTAGGTGTGAATGGGTCTAAATCACAAGAGTGGGTCATCTTTGACCAAGTCAACACCACAGTCTAGATGCATTGAACCTCTTTGAGGGACAGTGCAGTTCTAGAAGGAGGACCTCATGTGAAAAGGGTTAAGTGATTCAAGGTGGTTTATGGTTTGGAAAGACTCCTATCTTATAAAAGGAAGAGGATGGAAGCAAGAAAAGGTTGTTGAAGATATCATTTTCTGAAGGTTTTGTCTACTTAGATATCCCTTGTTGGGACTTCCTGTTCAGGAATCCAACCTCCTTCCTTGAGCAGATCTTGGAGGAGAATTGTAACATATTTTCCACATGAGGAGTTTAGGCCAAGCTCGCTTTACACCTACAATGCTTCTCTTATTGAGGGTTGAGCTGTTCTTGTGAGTTGCAGTAGTGGAAGAAACTAGATCTGCTTAGATCTAGCTTATACTAGTGGCTCTTCTCAGCGAGTGTGTCTTTTAACCTCCTAGAAGAGTTCATTAGCTGATTGTGCTTCAGATATAAATCTTGGAATTAGGCCAAATCATTCTCAAAGGATACATCACTGTTTCTCTCCCTAGACAGCATTATTTACAGATCTACAGCTGCAGGGTGTTTTGTCTATCTTCTGGAGGAGAGATCTCCGGTGTTGGGGTTCTTCATTTCACTGTGGTGATCCATGGATTGGCCATCCAATCCATTTTTGTTTCAGATCTGATCTTCTGTACCATTGTATTATTTATAAATTTCTGAATCATTCTGCAGATCTGCAGTCTTAGATCTCAGATCTACTTCTGGTGCTTCATGTTTTGTGCAAAACCCCAAGGGGAATGTATATATCAACATTTCTTGTACACAGATCTGTATTAGACCTAAATTTTTATGTACAGATCTTCTCTAGATCCGAATAATTAATAAATTTCTACTTCATCCCTAAAAATAATGTTGTCATGGTTATGCAGTCTCTTCTCATGGTTGTAGCACCTCATTTCTGAGGATTTTTCCTGTATTGCATCATTCTTTCTCTTGTATACTGTATGGATGTAAATAACATATGATTTGATGCTATTTATCTAATTTATGAACCTTCATATCAGCCTCATAATTTTATTCAGTGGATCTATGTTATTTCTGAAGCAATCCTTTGCATAGAGCTATAGCCTCTCTCTTTGGGTGGTTTTCATCTAGACTAGTTTGTGGGAGATCTGTTTAACCCACCTAGTCTGATTTGTTTTTTCTCTCCTCTTGGATTTATATCTTAGATGAGATTATCAAAGTGATCCAGGAGCTAAAAACTCATTTCCATGCACATTATTCTCAGAATTGCGTTATTTCAGCAGGCTTGCTCAGCTGTCCCAATTTGGGAATATTACAGTGGTATTAGAGCAAGATCTTTGGTTCAGCTTGTGGCTTCAAGCCAAAGTGCTGTACAGAAAGGGGAAATGTAAGAATTATGAATAATATGAGTTTACTCTCTTCACTTTTCAGATCCAGTAAGAACCTCTCCAAGGAGGTTGTACAAGAAGAAGAGAGAAGAAGCATTGAAACTACTAGGAAGTTTCATGAACAAGAAGATCTTCCAATCAGATCTACAAGATCTATGCATGAGGAACATTATGAATCCTAATCTCATGGATATGTGCACTTAGCCATATCACCAAAGCTTTAGTGTTCTATCTATGATTTCTTCATGAAGAGGAAGAAAGGAGGTGTGCCCAAAAAGAAGACTCTTAGAGAGTATTTGGAGGAGTATGAATCTCAATCCAAGGAGTTCAAAGATGATTTGAATTTCCAAGGGTTATGCAAGATCAAGGAGAGCAAAGACACAAAGGAAGAGCAGCGTGATAAGGGTAGATTCTATCTATCTATCTTTGATGGATCACCTAAATGTCCAGTTAGGGTTTGGGTGGAGGAGCTAGACAACTTCATGCAACAACATCAAGTTTCAGATATTGAAGCCATCAAAGTAGCAGCACTGCATTTTGAAGGTAAAGCATATGCTTGGTGGTTGTTTGAGTATTTTTCCTTGAAGAATGCAAATACACCTACTTATGCAAGGTTTATTTCAAGATTGATAGAGAGGTTTGATGAAGCTCCATGTGTAGCATCTTTTGTTGACACTATCAAACCCCATCAAAAAAATGTTTTGCATGAGTTGGGAGGGTCTATGAATACAAATCCATTTCTGAAGACCATGGAAGAAGGTGTAATTTTGTTTGATGCCTTGCCAAGTGCAAGATCTCCATTGAGTGAAGGGTCCTCTTCTCAAGAGGAAACCATGAAGGTTTCTCCTTCAATAGATGACCAAGATCTAAGGTCTCTTATTGATGATGAGAAAATTTCAGTTATTGAAGAGGAGGAGAAGGCAGGAGATCATAACGTAGTAAAAAACAATCACCTCAAGCACCTCATGATGATGAAGTTGGAGCACTTGCTCCAAGAGAAGAAACTCTTGCACTCTTGCAAGGAGTTCCACAAGGTCTCACACATAGAGCTCTTGGCATAACACATGAGAAGCATGTACCATCATTGTCAAATGATGAGATAATGGATATAGGAGAAAGAAAAGAGGAGGAAGGGCATCACAAGGTGGAGAACATGAACCCTTCTCTGCTTCAAAGCTTGGAAGCACAAAGAAGGCAAGGTACCTATGCATTAAAGGTAAGGGAAAATCTGTCTACCTACATCCACATTCTACTCTATGCCTTGACACCTCTTTGCAAGGAGGTAATTTACCAGGAGCACCTCTTGATAGGAGGAAATCTAAAGTGTTCTCTCAACTATGGGCATCATATGAATATTTGGCTAAGGAGGGAGCCTTGGGAGAAGCTAGCACAATGCAGAGAATCTCTCATGAATTCATAAGAGAGATGATCAATTTCCTGAAAGGGGCATTTCTAACTCCCACTTGGATATCTGTGCTAAGAGAGGAGAAATCAGAGATCTATGATGGCATAAGCATGAGGACACATGGCAACTGCATACCTTTATGGTAGCCCATGATCTCTTCATTCACAAAGAAGATTTCTGAAGATGGTAAGGGGATCTTAACCCTCTTGTATGTATGGGCCAAAAGGAGGAAGTTTTGGAAGACAAGGACTTTCCGAGGGGAAGTTGATTTCCATATGCTTTAATCTTGTCTTGAAAAAGATCAGCTACAAATGAGGCAACAAAAGGGAGATTATGAGGCTCCAATATGTGGTTTTGACCAAGAGAAAGTCAAAGGAGGAAGCCATGATATGACAGGGGCAACATTTCAGACCTCTACAGTGTTGTCATTCTTGGAGAGCCTAGATCCTTATTGGGATTCCAAACTCATGATGGAGTACTCCAAGGACCTTTTCACATGGGGTGTTCTTTATGGGGAAGTAAAGGATGAAATGTTCAAGGTGGTTGATGGAGTCATCTATTTCTATAACCTTATTCTTTTGGTTAGTGACTCCAAGCTCAAGGAGAGAATCCTAGATGCAACCTATGAGATCCTACTTTGCAAACCCACGGGTTTCATTATAACACATCATACTCTCTTGGGTGGATTTATATGGGAAGGTTTCAAAGAAGAGGTGCACTCTCATATGAAGATGTGCATGGACTACTTGGTAGAGGAGGAGGAGCATAGCTCTTGGGAAGAGCCATCATTTACATCTCTTTACTCATTGAGTGTGAGAGGGAACTCATCCATGAGATACCCCACTAATGTAAAACAAGTATATAGAGAGGCTTGTCTTTCTGAGCATTATAATGTATCTCCTATATTCTTATATTTTTCTAACACTCATTTGCAGGATATTGTGCCAAGATGGGGCACTATTTATGATGGGTTTCATGGGCCACTCAAGGCCATGAACTGATGTAGGCCATTCCTTGAAGGGTCTTGGAAAGCTATTATATTCTTCATGGTGTGATTCCTTTACACCAACTATGATGCATTTTCTCCAAGCATTAAGAAGGGATGAGGCAGAAAACAAGTGTTGGGGAAGGCACTTGTCATATCCTATTCTATGGCAATTAAGGATAAAACTGCGCTGGTTTCACATGAGGGAACATCTTCCTTCTCATTTATCATACATGGCAGCTAGCATGATTCTAATCATGATCCCACAAGCTGAAGATGTCCTTATCTTTGTTGAGGGCATGGTTGGAGGAAAGGCACATTTTTTGGATGTACCCTTGGGGGAAGGAGTTCCCCATCCTTTTTCCATTGCATGCTTCAATAGGAGCATGAGATTTTGTATGGCCACTATGATAGATCACTTGTATATTTGTAGAGTGAGCCATATTTTTTTTGGGGACATGCCTCTCATATGTATTGGGGAGGAATTTTTCTATGGATTGCCAAGCTGGGAGGTGATCCACTTCATTTGGATGATAGCATGGAGATTGGAGACTTTCATGAAACATGGAAATCCCCATGATTGTCATCACTTCTATCTTGAGGAGGCCATGGATCAGAAAGAAGGTTTCGATAACAACCTTCAATTCTTTCATGATGAGAGCCATTGGGTTTATTCACCAAGGGCCAACTTGCACATTGAGGAAGGACCATTGGAAAACAAGACTATTGCAGAAAATTCAGAGCAGTGGTAGAGACTATTTGATGGAAAGGCCACAAGAGAAGAAGGGGAGATTTTGCAGCACCCTTGTAGTTGCTTGAGGACAAGCAACATTTGGGAGGGGGAGACTGTAATATTGCTAAATTAGCTGCAGCTAATAGGAATATCAATTTTTCCTTGTTTATTTTTGCATTTCATGATTGATGAATAAATTGTAAAGGAGGACATGTAAACTCCTAAAAACCAAGAAAAAATCAATGCCTATGTGAACAGAGACATATTCGAGTTATTTAAATAAAATCCTGTAGGTATGAATGGGTCTAAATCACAAGAGTGGGTCATCTTTGACCAAGTCAACACCGCAGTCTAGATGCATTGAACCTCTTTGAGGGACAGTGTAGTTCTAGAAGGAGGACCTCATGTGAAAAGGGTTAAGTGATTCAAGGTGTTTTATGGTTTGGAAAGACTCATATCTTATAAAAGGAAGAGGAGGGAAGAAAGAAAAGGTTGTTGAAGATATCATTTTCTGAAGGTATTGTCTGCTTAGAAATCCCTTGTTGGGACTTCCTGTTCAGGAATCCCACCTCCTTCCTTGAGCAGCTCTTGGAGGAGACTTGTGCCATCTTTTCCACATCATTATTTTAGGCCAATCTCACCTTACACCTAAAATTCTTCTCTTGTTGAGGGTTGAGCTGTCCTTGTGAGTTGTAGTAGTGGAAGAAACTAGATCTGCTTAGATCTAGCTTATACTAGTGGCTCTTCTCAGTGAGTGTGTCTTTTAACCTCCTAGAAGATTTCATTAGCTTATTGTGCTTCAGATATACATCTTGGAATTAGGCCAAATCATTCTTAGAGGATACATTGTTTTTTCTCTCCCTAGACAACGTTATTTGCGGATCTACAGCTGCAGGGTGTTTTTTCTATCCTCTGGAGGAGAGATCTCCGGTGTTGGGGTTCTTCATTTCACTGTGGTGATCGATGGATTGGCCATACAATCCATGTTTGTTTTATATTTGATCTATTGTACCATTTTATTATTCATAATTTTTTGAATCATTCTGCAGATCTGCAGTCTTAAATCTCAGATCTACTTCCGGTGCTTCATGTTTTGTGTAAAACCCCAAGGGGAATGTATAGATCAGCATTTCTTGTACACAGATATGTATTAGATATAAATTTTTATGTACATATCTACTCTAGATCTGAATAATTAATAAACTGTTGCTTCAGCCCTAAAAATAACGCTATCATGGTTATGCAGTCTTTTGTCATGGTTGTAACACCTCATTTCTGAGGATTTTTCCTGTATTGTCTCATTATTTCTCTTGTATACTATATGGGCTGTAAATAACATCTGATTTGCTGTTATATATCTGATTTATGAACCTTCATATCAGCCTCCTAATGTGCTTCAGTGGATCTAGGCTATTTTTGAAGTAAACCTTTGCATAGAGCTGCAACCTCTCTCTTTGGGTGGTTTTCAGCTAGACTGGTTTGTGGGAGACCTGTTTAACCCACCTAGTCTGATTTGTTTTTTCTCTCCTCTTGGATTTAGATCTTAGATGATCTTATCTAATGGATCCAGAAGCTTCAAACTCATTTCCATGCACAGTATTCTCAGAATTGCATTATTTCAGTAGGCTTGTTGAGTTGTCCCAATTTGGGAATATTACAGTATTGCTGTAGTCCCTTCTTTGGGTAGTTTTCAAGCCTTCCTAGGTGTGGGAGATCTTTTTAACCCACCTAGAAATATTTATTTCTGATATCCTCTTGGATTTAGGACTTAGATACTCATATCTAAGGGATCCAAGGGATGATTTCAAGAGCTGTAGTAGCCATTCCTGAAAAATGCGTTTTTCAGACATGCCTTGCTAGAATTCATGATTTTTGGATATTACATCATGGTAGCCATGTTTGATAATGGTGGCCATGGTTGACCATTATTGAGTTATTTCAAGCATGGTTGAACATAGTTGAATAAATTTGAGTAGGTTGATTATGGTTGATCATGTTTTATATGTTGGATATTTTGATTATGGTTGACTATGTTGAATATGATTACTATGGCTCACTACATGATGAAGTTGATAGTGGTGAACCATGTTGCAATGATTGAAATTTGTGACATTGAAAATTTATTTCCACGTTTGACCGTGTTGGCTACGTTTGATCATGTAGACTACAATCGACCATGTTTGAACAAGTTTGATGACTATGTTAATGTATATCATTCATGGTCATCCAATAGTACAATGCATATGTTGTATGTTATTTGGCACATTACGATGACATTTATTGTTGGTCACAGTACAATGATGCTTATTATTAATCACATTATGACAATGTTGATTATTCATAACATTGTAACATTGTTTGTCACATTGTGATGCTATTTTTAATTTTTTGTTCATCGTATTATGATGTTGTTTGTTGTTTTTCATATTATGACGTTGTCTGCTAAGAATTAAATATGATCCATCTACGGATCTTTATTACTCAACGGAATACTCCAACCATAGAAACGTAGAATGTGCAATAATATGATGTTGTTTGTAACATTTTTTTATGACATTGAAATGGTATTTATTATTTGCTACATTATGATGAGGGATATTATTTACCACATTGCAATGGCATTTTTTTTCATCACGTTGCAATGACATTTAACATTTGTCACATTGTGATGATGTTTATTACTCATCCCATTGCAACATCATTTATTGTTAATCATAGTGCAAAAAAAATTAAATTTCTTACATTTATATTGTAAGTCACATTGTGATGTCAATTCTTATTCTGTACATTGTGACAATGTTGATTATTCGTAACATTGTGACATTATTCATCACATTGTGATGTTCGATGTTGTTAATTACATTATTCAACATATGGGATATTGTTTTTCACATTACGACTTTGTTCATAGTTCATCACATTGAAATGGAATTTATTTCTTGTCACATTGCAATGAAAAATATTATTCTTTACATTATAATGAAATTTGGTTTTTGCAACATTGGGATGAAATATATTTTTTGTGACATTGCAAGCATTTTTTTTCATCACATTGTGACATCATTGGTACAACACGTTGCGATGTCATTTGTGATGAACAAAAAATGACGTCAACCATGTTCAACAATGGAACAACATAACCAACCATAAAAAAATATGGTTATGTGTGGACAACCCTTGTCAATCATAGCTAACTTGAGATAACATGTCTTATCATGATGAAGAGGTCAACCATGGTCAATTTTTTTCAAAAGTTAACATACCTAATTTGGATGATCATTTTCATCAATGTATTCATTGTTCATTGAAATCATTCCATGTTCATCAACAATGTCAAAAATGTGTTCATTTTGATTAAAAATGAACACATCGTTGACCATGATTGTTATTCATCATATGAAAACATGATTTGTTACTCATCACATTGCAACATCATTTATGGCCAGCCTAAAATCAAGTACATGTGATGTACAACAATTGATGCTCACAATTTATTGAACAACAAAAGATGTTGTAATGTGACGAACAATAAACGATATCATGATGCGATGAATAAATGAGGAATAAAAAATACAATTGCAATGTGACAAAAGACAAACACCATTGCAATGTGATGAACAAAATTTCCATTGTAATGTGATGAATAATATCCATAAAGGAAATGTGAAAAACAATAAATTCCACTTTAATGAGATGAAAAATGAGAACATTGATGAAAATTATGGCTATCATTAAATATATTTTAATATTTACAAATGTGATTGACTATTGTTTATCAGTTTTTACCTATAGATAATTGTGGTAGACCATGATTCCCATGGTGGTCATAATGATTATGGTTGGAGTTAGAATGAATTAACCATCCAAATTAGTATGTGAAGTTTTGACAACATTTAACGATGGTTGACCAAGTTTCACCTATTGATCATGGTTGACCATGTTGCTCGAAGTTGACTATGCTTAACAATAGTTGTCCATACATACCCATGTTTGACCATGGTTGGCCATGTTTTCTTATGGTTGGATAGGTTGTTGAAATTTTTAACATGGTTGGCCATGATCGACCATGGTGGACCATCATTAACCGTGTTTACCTGTAGATGATTGATCCTTGAACCAGAGTATGGATTACGATAAAGCCCGAACCTAGTAACCATTGAACTGGTATGTGCGTCGCGGTAAATATAGATATTATGTGCCTTAGAGGGTCTATGAATCCTCGACTAGTGAATGGAAGTATATACGGTAAATCCTAGAGGTGTGTGTGCCCTCGAGCAAGCCTAGGAATCCTTGGTTGGTGAATGGTATGATATATGGTAAATTATGGAGGGTGGAGTCTTGATTAGTCTTAGGGATCCTCTACTATTGTATGGTGAGATGTACGATAAATCCTAGAGACTAGGAGATAGGAAATTTCCTCATAGTGTAGGTGAAGAAATCTGGTGGCATCCATGCTTGTTTAGGGCCTAGTATTCTGGCGGGGATTGCAGTAAAGCCTAGTTCTATTGATGAGGGTGAGGTGGTTTAGCCTTGGGAAGCCCTTGTTGATTTCTTGTTATGAGTCCCACATTCATGCTTGGAATATGGCACATGGGTGATTGCTTTAATCAAATATTTGGTTCAGCCAATCTATGGTCGAGTGGTAGGTGGAAGTCCCAAACCTATTTTTCTTATGCATTCATTAATAAGAGTTTCTTCTCCTTGGTATTTCATGTGTAAATGTATTGGTTCATATGTGGCATTTACAAATGTTGTATCCTTGCTCATTATATTGGTTAAATGTTGGTTATGAGCATGTTTTATGACAATTATAGTGTATGGATTTCAACATGTTTTGATTAGAAAACTAATGTAAAATGAATACATGAACTAATAGATGATAATGTAGCTAATGTGATTAGGAATCAGTGATTCATTACTAGTCTCAGATAAGTATGAGACCCCTATGCTCAGATCTGTTTCCATGATCTGTATATTAAATATTTGTGACATGTTTTAACGAGATTCCTTTCATGGGTAGTAGGGCTTGAGTCAATTCATTCATAAAAATGTTTTCATTAGTACCTTTGTTTCAATTTTTTTTTTATAATTTTTGAAAGTGTCATGGAATTCTGAGCAGGGACCCGAGTCCTAGATCTAAAAAAGTGGCACAAAATCTGGGGTCGCTAGCATGAAAATAGTTGAAACATTCCCCAGTCACTGAATTTATTTGTTGTGGGAGTGACTGGAGGACTACAGTCACATTCTTGGCTTTTCAAGAGGGCGACTGAGGGCCCATATTAGTGAAAAGTTAAGTTTCCTCAGGTGTTGGTCACCTGGAAGGGTTGGTTGGCTCCTAGAGGCTATGTAGAATGTGTGGAAGGTCAGATTTGTTTAGTTTCATCTATTCCACTTCCTTAACTGTACATGGGAAGTTGAATCACATCATAGTAGCCTGTTGTCACATTTTTACCCCAGTAGACAGGGTAGCTTTGGTAAATATGGGATGAGGGTGTTATAGAGTGGTATCAGAGTGGGTTTTGTTATCCTTGGGTGATGTCTGGTTTCCTTTCTCTTTGTGTGATATTTGATACTAAAAAGTGGTATCAGAGCGTGGTTGACCCCTTGGTGGGCAGTGTTTTGGTAATGCATTCATGTTGATTACATATGTGTTACTTATACTTGTGGTCTATTTTCTTATTGCATATGCATGGCGTTGGTCATGGTTGCAGTAATTATCCATGTGAAAGTTGATGGTGTTTTATTTTTATGTGTCATCATGAGTGTATGTTGGTTATGCATTATTTATGCATGACAATGCTTACATGTTGTTAGGCATACATTTATATGGTTGTAGTTTTCATGGATGAGGTCATGATGTGTGGTTGGTATGGTCATGCATTTATGATTGGAATATGGTTAGGATGATATATATATATATATATATATATATATATATATGGTTTTTTGATTATTTTTATGCATGTATTGCGCTAATCTAGTTGATCTTGTAGATGAGATATATTCCCCGAACTATACTGAGGCATGTTTCTTATGCTTATATTTTGGTTTATATGACATAGTATACTTGCATATGACTAGAAATATGGTAGACTACAATTCATGGGACTCTCCCTATGGATCATATGAACATTGTGGTGTTGGGAATTCTTCTTACTTAGCAAACACATTGAGAATATTGAAGGTGTAAAGTAGAAGTTGCAAGGTAGATAATGAGAGAACCATTCAGGCACATGAAAATCAATAAGAGGTTAATATGGTAATACTTCACAGTTTATTAGAATTGCAGTGACAGGGGCCACTTTTGATCAGTCATGGGTAGGAGGATAGGATTAATGGGGCATAAGAAAGTAGGTCTCATGGTGGGCACATGTCAGATAGAGATGACAGGCTCTTGGATATTCTGGATCTAGGGTAGGTTATGGACACATGTACTATTCTAGTTTTGGTTATAACATGCAATATGATCATCATCGATTTCATCCTCATAGTAGGAGTGGTAAGGGATATTTTCTAGACAAGTTCAAGAAATAAAATACACCTACTTTTGATGGGAATATGAAGAAGCTAGAGTATGTAGAGGCTTGGTTACTTGGGATGAATAAGTTACTTGAACTACATGAGTACATAGAGAATATGAAGGCCATAATAGATGTCTTCAACCTCAAATGGAAAGAATACATCTAGTGGGAAGTTGTAAAGAAGTTCAGAGACATCCAAACAAAATACTTGAGTTTTGATGAATTCAAGAGACTTTTCAAGAACAAATATTTGTCAGAAAGGTACTACGATGATAAGGCCAAGAAATTATATGAGCTAAAGATGGGATTGATGAATGATGTGGAGTATACGACTAATTTCCTAGAGATATTGAGGTATGTACCATATCTTAAGGTTGAAAATGATAAATTTTAGAGTTTTGTCTATGGATTGACATTTTCTTTTAGAGATCATGTTGAGTACAATGAGCCTAGATCACTTGAGGAATTCAAAGCATACGAACGAATATCAACAAGGTTAGAAATGGAAAGACAAATAAAAATTTAAATGACAGTTGAAAAGAATAAGGCCTCAGAATCTAGAAGAGAAAGAGAATGTTGCAAGATACAAGAAGTTCAATGTAGCTAGATGGGGAGATGGGTCATGACCTGGAGGGCAGCAGAATAGAGGTGATGGTACAATATAGTTGGAGTGTTGGACATGTGGTGAGGATCAGATTGTTACTCAGGTAAATCCCCTCTGCAGACAGAGGCGGCCCCACTAGCCCTAGGGTGGGTCTAGAAACAAGGAATCATGCTAGAGTGTAGGTTCCTAGATACTTGAATGAAAAAGGATGCAATAAGATGGCCTACCTATGGTCCAAAGTTATCATCGACGCCTGTAGTGATGATGAGAGTCGCTTGCTCTTGATCAAAGACAAGTCACAACCCTTCCACCTATCGTGTTCGGACACCTACACAGAGATCAGAAAACGAAAACCACATACCATATACTAATTCCATTCAAAATCTACTAATTAGTTAGAGAGGACTATCATATTTCATTTGATACAAAAAAAACACAAGACAGGAACTAGACAACAGTCACTTATATTAATAGGTAGAAAGAAGAGATACAACCATGCTCTGACGTTGCGGTCTCCTCTAGCGGGGTTCAGGCGAAGCACGTCTCAAAGCTCGTCGGGGAATTCGGATGGGATAAGGGACCTTTCAATGGACTTCCTTCTTGATCTACCTTCTCAGATATTTGACTATGGCTTAGTTCTCCAATTTCAACCTTTCAACTGCATAATCCTCTTTTTTCAGCTAGCTTTCATGATGGGATAAAGCTCATTTATATAAGGGAAGAGGGAGAGGTTACGATCCCTATAATCATGGAAGGGATACCTATCTTTTAGGAGTGTCCCATAAGAGGAGGAAACCACTACATAAAGAGGGAGATACGTGGTTCATCCAGTTAACCACTTCCTGTGACTCATCCTAGAGGTGGTTGAAAGAAACTTTCGCCTCTAGTTTGTTAAAAAACATTCCCAAAAATGCTGGCGTGGGTACAAAAAAGGGAAAAAGCACTAACTAGTGCAGCCTCTAGTGTACATTCTCGACATTGGCACGAGGGATGAACTGGCTACCCACGCCAATGCCAAAACATAGGTTTTTATGGGCTTTTTGAGAAAGTCTTTTGTAGGAGAAATGATGTTATTGTATAGAAGGATGTAAGGAAGGTGCTTGCAGAGGATGACACTGCTCATAGGTCATGGGAAAGACCCTCCAATACATGGGGAAAGGGATTGCAGAGAAAATGAGAAATTGCTGTGTGACAGATGCCCCCTAAAGCATGAGGTCCGAGAGTGAGGGAGGGGTGAAATGATTTATGAGAACGCGTTCAACCCAAAAACTACTGTCGGAAAACCTGCAAGTACAAATACAACTAATACATCTGATACATGACATGTGGCATGGGCGCAGCCATCCATAATAGAGTACATAAACAATGAGATCTGAGGTATGGAAATAGCCATCTAGCAGTAGGGATCAACAAATAGACTCAGGTATGGTCACAACCATCCAATCAAAAGAGTCATAATAATCCACAAAGAACCTGCAGCCTGGATTTCATCAGACAAAACCTAGGGTCTTGTGCTCCATCTAGACCTGAACATAATACAAATTTGAGCATGCAAATATGTAAGTTGAAGTCGAACATGCAAGAACATCGTATGATTATAAGCCAAGGATGAAAGATGTTAACAAACGTGAGAGAAACCACCAATAATGAAAATGGATCTGAAGGTACGAAAGGTACAATCCATGAAATGTGAACAGTGATCTGACGTTGAACACCTACAGAGTCAGTCGATCGAAGGCCAATGATGTAGAACTTGCGTCGAATGTGAAGAACCTACCATTAAGGCATGCAGGCTCCAAGGTACCTAAAGGGATTCTCTAGATCAACCTCCTGAATAATAAGCTGGAGTCAGAGGGAAGTGACCTTGGTCGAAGGTGGGCCATAATTTTTCCCACATCATCGACACGAGACAGAGCAATCTGATGTTTGTGAATCAAGACCAATAGAGAATCAGAGGGAGGTTGAAAAATTCAAAGGCAAACTTCTCTTGAACATATCAGTGGCACGACACTAGATTTGGTAGTATTTGACATCAAGGGATATAAGGTCATGGTGACATGGCAAAGAGCAGATGAGCAATCAAAAGAGATTACCCAAACCCATGGAGGAAAACAAATAAAGAGATGAGATGTCCCCACCCGACACGAATGCAGACAAGTGCCATGTTTAAGAGCGACATATTGCCAACACGACTACAATATGGTTCCATTTTACCCCACCATTTCTAGCGAGTACCCCAATTATTTTTGAAAACAAGCTTGAAGGGGATAACATGTGCTTGTGATGTAAGTTTGTCCTTCGGAAAAATCTGACCTAGTACATTTTACGAGCCCTAGGAAGGAGGAACTTGAGTAACATCATGAAGACAGAGTCCGATGTCATCAAGTTTTAACGATTTTGACAGAGGGATAACTTGACATATTTTCATATTTAGAGAGCTTAAAAGAAGGCGCAAAAGAAAACTCCAGTAGTCCCTTTCTGTAAATAGTCTCACAGATTCGAAAAGGTAGAAAAATATTTATGAGAGAACCTCTTAGTCGTGATCAGCCAAGGTATTCCTTTTTCGTAAATAATCTATCCCAGCCCGAAAAATGGGTAAACTTATACTGGGTAGATATCATTTCGCAGCCAAATTAACGAGTCCAAAATGACAAGCGACTCAGCGATCTTTCTAGTTTTAGAGAGTAAGAAAAGAGCTGAAAGGTGACTCCAGTAGTGACATTTTCATGTTTTTATCGAGTTCAAAAAGTATAAAATACAACTCGTTTCTTCATCATAACCACGTGAAAACTTGTTGCTCTTTTCAGAGCAACAGTGACCCATTTCCCTTGCGATATTTAGGTGACAATTTTGAACAATCCAGTGGACCAATCCGGATTTCGTCTATTTTAGGTAAGAGCCGACACCATTTGCCATCTTTGAGCTATATTTCATTTCATTTAGTTGTCATTTTGGATCCCTTAGGGGAGGATTTGCAAAATTTGGGGCATCGTAGTTGGCATGGATTTCGAGCACGGACTCGTGCCAATTGACCCATTTTTACAGGGGTCATGCCAAGTGACGCGACTGTTAGCCAAATAGTCGTGCAAACTGCGTAACCCATAATCCGCCTTAAATTCAAGAAAATGCAACCAATTTATTGCAAATTTTAATGCCAAAGGGGACTGTTGGCTCGAGGGGTCCTGACCTAGGTTCGGTAAGCAAGGTTTGCCAAAAAACCCCTATACTAGTGGCCCTTTCAGCAGTGACCTGCTTTCGTAGGTCAAATTCTCACCCGAAGTAGTATGGGTGGGTGCTAGAACTAGGTTTCCGCAACCTGAGAAAGGAGGGGTAAGGCAAGCAGAGCTGCGTTCCGTTTTTGTAATTCCTAGATTACCTAGTTCTTCGCAGGGTTACTTATGTATCTATTTTCATCCAAGTGCACTAGATATATAATTATATGCTTTCTATAACATCAACACATTATTATGTAAAAAGAGCGGAACAGATCTAGATCCAAGAATTCAGTGCACAAATATTCGCAGTGAAAAGACAGAAAATACATAGCACAACAATTATGAGCAATTCATACAATGGTACTCATAGATTCAGATCTCTAATAATCCTTCACATTCATTCATTCATCAATATTTCCTTACAAATCCCTTCCCAACCTGCGCACACAGCAGCAGGGTCTGCACACAGCTGGACTAGGATCTCCGCACACACATCCAGCAGGAGTCCGTTCCCCAAAACCCAAACAGATCACTTAAAAAACAGATCGCATCAATAGCTCATCATTTCCTATCTTCTACAATAAAAAATGCATCTCTATTTAGAACAATCTAGCCTCGACTTTCCTATGGTCTGCAACTCAGGGTTTTCAGACCCCTAGTTTACCCTTTGACCCATTATAATGCGTTCAGTGCTTTGACCCACTACAAACCCCTCCGCTAGGCTAAATATAATCAAAAATATCAAAATTGGACCAGTTTCGCAGCTTGTTAGAAGACCCCGTTCCAACAGTCCCCCAACACAATATTGTGACTCGTCCTGAGTCACTGCAGTGGTGTGGCTTCGACTTGCACGCGCAAGGTAGTCAAAGTGAAAAGGAGCGGAGGGAGCACTTTCTTACTTTGGGCTGTAGCATGTAGTGCAATTTTGACCATTATCAAGGAGGCAGGGCTATCTGGAGCTATGATGATCCGTTCCAACAGCCAGTGGAGGCACGCAATGGCAGACTGAGCATCTTTGGCGAGTTGGAGTGCAATATCCTCCCAGGTTTAAACCGTTTCCAAGTGGCATGCTTGTTGTGGCGAAGGTTCTCAATCTTGTCCAGGATGGCTAGACGCTACGCAAAGACGGTGGAGGGTGAGGAGGCTCTGACTTAGTCTAGAGAAGCTTCTGCCTGCTGCAATTCCATCTGGATATGCTGAAGCATGGAATGGTGCTGGATGGTCGTCCATAGGTGGGTAGCTGCTTTGACCAGTTGTGCACCCTGTTTCAGCTATTCCTGAATAACCCGTGTTTCCTCTGTGACCACTCCAGTCTACTGGTCCCATACTTCCTCAGGTTCATTACACTGTTGTTGCCTGGCTCGGTCATGGTGGCGAACATCACGCAACACTCTGGTGTGCAGTCTGTGTAGCTCTGTGCGAGATAACTGTGCTAAATCAATTCGGATGTGCTCCGTAGTTGGATTAGGAGCAGTGATTAGGGAAATTTGAGGGAGGTAACAAACATTGCTTCGGCTAGTTGGTGTTATGGAGCTGTGGAGAAGCCGCAACATGTCCCTATATTTGCGGAAGATGTGCGTGGCTCACGAAAAATCCTTTCTATCAGGAGCCAGCGTTTGCCCCTGTGACTGCACTCAGCACCCCCAGGCTCTCTGGTTGGGTCCATTCTAGCAACACGAAAGTAGGCAACCCAGAGAATGTTAAGGAGCGCAAAAACCTAGTACGTAGATAGTGGGAGCATGTTGTAGGGTGGAAAAATAGCTTGGTGTGTAATTATCTAGCCATCCGCACACTGTCTGGAGCTATTTAACGGGAAGTAACCCATTCATGAGACTGACCATCGATCAGGTAGATCAGTCTTACCATAAATGGCTGCATTGATGATCTTCCGCCGATTGTGCGTACTTGTAAGATCCATTTTTTATTAAATCGGGATGTGCTAACAGTTTCCGTACGTGCTTGAGGTCGTTTCCATGGAATTTCAAACCATAGATGATGCTTGGATGTCATTCGCGTACCCTAAGCGAAGGTCGATGCGAGGCATTTCTATAATTCAGCCATCAATATTTTCGAGCCATGTGCTTTGCCCATGGTTGGAACGTCCATGCACCAGAGGGCTGCGTCATGCATCCTTGTACCATTTATTTATTGAGGCATTCGAAAATTATTCAAATTACATGTGGGTCTGGGTAGATCCGCAACCTGACGCGTGCCTAGGGTAGCGGAACATTGGCAAGCCTGACCGTGCAAGGCTTGATCGCACCCTTGAGTGTGGTATGTCAGCAAGTTTCCGCATGGGTCGACTGACCTCGGAGTCCATCTGGTAATGGGGGTCCCTATGCGTAGGATCACCCTTCTCCAATACTTCCCCTAAGCAGAGAATACCGGTCCTTGCGTAGGTGCTCCACGCAATGTTAGTGATAGTTTCCCTAGCCTGTGTTCCACGGGAATCTTAGGTTCAACCATCCTCTGACTATCATCTGTGTTCTCTAGGCAGGATAGGTTCCTTTCCTCGGTAGAGATGCATCGAAAATTCCTGATAGTCTGAAGATATTGGAGCACCAAAACTTCGTGTAATCAGCTTTGCCAATTTTCCAGCTCCTCATCAGAGTCAGAGAAACATTCACCGTCCTTTTCCCAGTAGAGAATTCCTTCCTTCGTGGGTTTAACTTGATCTTCATATAGAGCAGTTAATTTATAAATTTGATCTAATTCCTCCTCTTCATAGGCTGGATCTGTATACCACGCACCTTCTGCTAGATCTAGTGGTACTATGACACGCGTACCTTTGTTTTCAAACACCATGCTGTGTTTCTTGAGATTGATGACACCCCCCAAGTCAATTGCCCAGTCCAATCCAAGGAGCACAGGGTAGGGATCCGCATCTTCCACAATTTCTATGACTTCAAAGTTAGCAAGGACCCTTACCCCTGCGATGTCAACCATGAATTTTGGTAATCTCCCTAGAGGGATGATTTTTTATTGATTGGCCATTCACAACTAGATGGTGGACCATTATAATTTAGGTTCCCCCATTCGTTGCCATGTATTCTTTGGTAATACATTCGCATATGACCCTAGATCTAAGATAACCTGATCCATCTTGTACTCACCAATATGCGCAGTCAATCGCATCTCTCTTCCAGTGCGCTTCTTATAGTTGTATTGCTTGTGTACATCCTTGGTTTCAGGGATCGAATTGGTCTGACCCGCGTAGGTATTCAGTAGTGATTGGAGATTACCTGCAGCCTGCGGATTTCACAGCAGCTTCAGACACGCCTTTCAAAAGGCCTCAACCCCTTCCTCTATCTCAGGTTGTCTTGGTTTTGTTGGGGTTGTTTGTTCTTTGACAGGCACGCCTTCCTGAGAGGCAATCTCTTCCTTTGCTCCATGGGTGACCATCCCACTACACGTCATGACTTTTACAGAGGGATCCATCTTTCTTAGCTCAAATTTAACTTTTTGTACGTTCTTCGTAGGGGTGGGCTGCTTTTCCTGTATCTTGGCTATTAAAATTGGGCAGCCTTCTACCTCATGGTCCAGCTGCCTACAATATTTTCATGAAGGCTTGGTGGGGTTTGGGCATTCTCTGGAAAAGTGCCCTATTTCTCCACAGTTATAATAGACTAGCTGCCCACGTCCTCGTCTTACGCTTCCTCCCCGACCTCCTTTGCCTCGGGCTAGTGATCCTCAAAAGTGCGCAGAAAATCTTGGTGATGTAGGGTCTGATTGTACCCTGTATAAGTTCCAAAAATCCATCATTAAGTCATAAGTACAAAAGTTCTTCTCATCATGTCCCACTGATTGGCATAATCAGCACCATTGTTGCTTTAGTTCTAGGACATATGCACCTAAATGAGGGCAATGGTTCATATCATGCTATCCTACTACTCGACAATCATCACACCATAGTGCAGGTGTGCTTTAACTTGGTCATAATAGGACAGGTTCCCTACTCACCCCTTGGCGTATCGGGCTAGGTCCTCCTACTTGCATGTAATTCATCAACAGAGGGCATTGATCCTTCATATGGCCAGATACCCGACATCGTATGCACCAGAGACTTATACAACCGTCCTCTCCCTGCTCCTTTCGCAGGTTTTGTATCTCCATATGCATAGCCTCAAGTTGTTCCTGGATTTGTTGTACCCCTGCTGACGTATCCTCTCGGGGGGCAACCTCTAGTTTCATAGATACTTCCACAGCCTTATCCTATGACTCAAAGGTTTGATGACTCATTGGCGTGTGCAGGTGAGGTAACAACATAGCGATGAACCATTTCGTGTGCTGTATATCATCATATTTGAATTCCCCTTCCTTGATTGCCTTCCTTAGTCGCTGATCAGCCTCCCATACTGACTCAGACGCACCTTGTTTGAAGTCCTTTACTTCTGCTACCAATTGGGAATAAGATTTCAGCTTCCTGAACTGGTGTATCAAAGTGTCCTTGATATCTTGAATAGATGCACCCCGATTCTGGGCAATATACCGCATATACTAGTCTAGGGCCCTCTCCTCGAAGGCCAACGACAGTTGTGCCCATTTTACCGTATCACTTGCCACATTCTGTGCAGTCCATACAGAGTCTACCACGAACCAAAATTGGTCCATATCCTCATCTCCTACCCCCTTGAAGGTAGGTAGTTTCAAATGCGCAGCCATATCACTATCTAGGGAGGGTGGAGGTATAGGCGAATTCTTACCCTTGTGCGGCCGAGGTGGTGATGTAGCTGGGGGATCTTGCACAGCCGGTTCCTGCAATGAATTGTAAATGGATCTCCCTCCATCAAGGTTCGCCTGATAGTATTTACCACTATGGGTCGCGCTCCCATCTAGATCCGAGGTGATTCAGTCATTATGACTACACAAAATGCTCTCTTCGCACAGTAATTTCTTGATGAGCAACGGTAATGTCCTTAGAAATTTTCCTCGGAATCCTTTGAAGAATCATCATTCGACCTCAGAGTATGATACAAATTGATCAATGGTAAACTCCGTCACAAATCCTCCAAGCACACTATCCACCCAGTGATCCACCATGTGTGTGATAGTATTATCAGCTTTTTCCAGCTGCTCAAGCAACTCTGGGGTCGACTGAGTGACTCGGTCGTCCTTCCATCACTTATAGAATTCCACAAGCTTGTCCAACCACTCCTAGAGTTCAATCACAAAGGTTACAAAGAATATTTCGTAGCTTTCAGTAAGAATGTACCTATTTTTCCACCTCTCCGCCGTTAATTTTTCACTCCGGTTTTCTATTACTCCGAACTCTTGGATCTGTCTTTCGAATGAGTCTTAGATATATTTTCTTCCGTTTTTCCAGTATTCTCTTATCATTACCCGATTCCTCTCTTATAATTCTTCTATTTCTGGCAACAGAACCATTTGTTGGCTCGAGGGGTGCTGACCCAGGTTCGGTACGCAAGGTTTGCCAAAAAACCCCTATACTACTAGCCCTTTCGGCAGTGAGCTGCTTTCGCATGTCAAAGTCTCACCCGAATTAGTATGGGTGGGTGCTGGAACCAGGTTTACACACCCTAAGAAAGGAAGGGTAGGGCAAGCAGAGCTACGTTTTGTTTCTGTAATTCCCAGATTACCTAGTTCTTCGCAGGGTTAATTATGTATCTATTTGCATCCAAGTGCACTAGATCTATAATTATATGCTTTCTATAACATCAAAACAGTATTATGTAAATAGAGTGGAATAGATCTATATCCAAGCATGCAGTACAAAGATCTTCGGAGAAAAAAGACAGAAAATACATAACAAAACAATTATCAGCAATTCATACAACAATACTCACAGATTCAAATCTCTAATAATCCTTCTCATTCATTCATTCATCAATATTTCCTTACAATTCCCTTCCCAACCTACGCACACAGCAGCAGGGTTTGCACACAGCTGGACTGGGATCTCCACGCACACAGCCAGTAGGAGTCTATTCCCCAAAACCCAAATAGATCACTTAAACAACAGATCACATCAATAGGTCATCATTTCCTATCTTCTACAATACAAAATGCATCTCTATTTATAAAAATCTAGCCTCGACTTTCCTATGGTCCGCAACCTAGGGTTTTCGGACCCCTAGTTTACCCTTTGACCCATTACAATGCGTTTGGGGCTTTGAACCACCCCCAACCCCTCTGCTAAGATAAATATAATCAAAAATATCAAAATTGGACCAGTTTCGCAGCTTGTTAGGAGATTTCATTCCAACAGGGACTTACAATGTTCCTATGATCAATTCATGCAGGTACAAAGAAAATAAAGATGGTAATCGAGTGGAAAGAGAGAGAACATAGTGAGGAGGATGAACAAGCCATGGAAAATGAACAATGCATGAATGCCCTCAGAAATTGTGGGCTTAAGAAATTCTTCCTGACACCATGTCTCTGGGCTCAGCCAAAATTGCTTCAGTATCTAATAAGCATTTGGGACAAAGATCAGGAAAAGTTCGTACTTTGGGATCAGGATCTTGAACTCGAAATTTCTGATGTGTATTTCATCATTGGGTTGTCACGTAAGGGTGTAGTCCCTATCTTGACCGGTATCTGGCATTTCGGGGAAATCATGGCAATGGTAATTGATAGGGTGTGCCACGGGGCATGAAAAGGAACAAGGAGTGGCAAAGTGGATATCCAAACCATCCCTGATCTGGAACTAAGAGTAGTGTTGCACACTATCACATGGGTTACGGGATCATAGGAACCACATGAGGCCATGAAGACGCAACTTCTTCTTGCTTCAGACTGTATGAACCCGAATCTATTCAACTGGGCCGAGGACGTGACTGTCAACATCAAACGACAGCTCACCAAGTGTAAGAAGACCAAACTAAATAAGTTTGGGTATGGATCAATTCTAGTATCATTCAACTTGGAATGATTACCCATATTTCAGTGTGAGAAGGTTATAGTCCCAGATCCACCACCCAACGAGCCACGGAAGGCCCGATGGGCGGCACTAATGCCTAGGGCAAGGGGTGGCTAATAGATGTCCTGGAGGCCAGAGTTTTTTGATTGGCTTCGACGACAATTCATTTTCGTGGAGGATTGGCCCTATGCTGGCACAGACTTCACCGCAGACCCAGACCTTCCACTCCCGGAGGGAGAGGATTGGGATGAAGAACTTGGTAAGACTCATTTTTTATTTTCATGAGTTATATATATATATATATATATATATATATATATATATATATATATATATATATATATATATATATATATATATATATATATATATATATATATATTCATGTTCTAACATTTATTCTTATATGTATGCAGATGTTGGCCTAGAGTGTCCTACAGGCATGTCGCCAATAGCAAGGCAGATTCCTCACGATTTCGACCCTCATGGTGAGGGTGGCGAGGAGGAGCTAGTGCAGAACCTGGAGGGGATCGCCCGTGGGGTCCCAAACTATGCTTGCTTGGATGATGTGCCTCGTGCCTATCATAGGCATACTTTAGGGGTGTCGAGCCGTATCCACTACTTGCTGAGGCGGTTGATACGGGTGGTGACGTGCTATCATGAGCACCATGTCGATTATGCACTTAGGCTTTATTTCCACACATTTTTGAGAGACATGTTGTCTCACGATGTAACTGAAACAAACATATATTTTTTTTGTGGGTTTTATTATGCACACGTTGCAAAAAAATGATATATATATATATATATATATATATATATATATATATATATATATATATATATATATATATATATATATATATATATATACATCTATTTTCTACATGTGCCTATGTACATATGATGATGTTTTTATAAATTGCGCAAATGTCTATCTAGCACAATGTTAGCTATTTCATCTGTTAATGTATTCATTCATCTTGGTATATGTTGATATGTAATGAAATCAAAATTTCTTTCAAGTAAATTAATATGCAAATACAATCTCAAAATGCGTGGGTTTCAAACCGAATAATGACCGTTCAGTTGAAGAACAAAAAATTTTGAATCCAGCTTCACAAGCAATGCACGTATGTCGAGGTTGACTACCTCGGTTAATAGTTCCAAAAGTGCACTATATTCAGTGACATTGTTTGTAGCTTGTCCTAGAAAAATACCTTGTAAGTTGATCAACTCACCAATAGGATCATAAATTAGCCAGGCTGCTGAAGACAAGTTCCTGGTACTGCGGGAAGCACCATCCGCGAAACCGACATAAGGGGAAATAGACATCTGCATAGCAAACAAGAACTAATAAGCAGAAAAAAGCTCACAAAGCACATCAAACCAAAGCATGCACACAAAATGAAAACATTCACCTATGTACACATATCACTCGTGAATGACTCAAGAATAATATTTTTTCAGTTACAACCAATTTCTGGGTTGCGATAAAGGACAACCTTCATAGTCAATAAGCTCATAAGCCCCATTCTGTAACACACGTTTGACGATGTAGGGCCCATGCCACATGGGTTGGAATTTTCCTGCCCCCAGCTTGTCATGAGCTTGGTTGTACAGGAGAACGAGATTGCCTTCGATAAAAGAACGAGGAGAAATCGTTTGGTCAAAATGGGCTTTGACTTAATTCTTTTGTGCTTTTATGACCATGGCAGCTAAGCAACGAGTTTTGTCCAATCTCTCTATGTAGAGGAGACGTTCTTCTTCAGGTGAAGTATTAGGCAGTAATTCCATAGCTAATTTAAGTGAAGGGATTTCACATTTAATCGAAAGCGTAGCTTCCAGATTGTATACCAACTGAAATGGGGTAAATCCAATTGGATTCTTGATCAATGTTCAGTAAGCCTGTAGAGCTAAAAACAACATGAGATGACAGTTTGATTTATCGATCCTGATTGTTCGTTGAAGCATTGTAACAAGGACCTTGTTTACAGCTTCAACTTGGCCATTAGCTTGAGGATAGTAAGGCATTGAGCTGTCGTGACGCAAACCCAACTTAGACGTTAGCTCTGATATCATATAATCCCAAAAACGAGAACCATGATCGGTGACGATGGCTTGAGGGACACCAAATTGAGCAATAATGTGATTGAATATGAACTGTGCCATTGTCTTATCATCCGCAGCCAGTGTAGGCATTGCTTCAGCCCATTTCGTAAAATAATCAATGACGATGATAATATAGGCATGCCCCTCAACCGAACGAGGGTTACACGTCATAAAATCTATGCCCCATTTGGAAAAAGGGCCAATTGTAATGACAGGGTGTAAAGGAACAGGTGGCGCACGTATCTTACGTTGATAAATCTGGCACGCATGGAATTTACGTACTGCAACAACATAATCTTTAAAAATGGACAGCCAGAAATAGCCAGCACGAAGGATCTTCTGTGCAGTGGCATAACCAAACATGTGACCACCACAAGCACCACTGTGGTAGTTATTTAAAACCTTCTCTACTTCCTCGAGGGTTAGACATCGACGGAGTACAAAATTGACTCTGACATGATAAATGGTATCTCCAACAATATGATAAGGTTGCGATTGATGTTGAATGCGGCGTCGAGCATCTTTCCTTAACTCAGACCTGAAAGTAGATGTTTGGAGGTACACGATGATATCACCGTACCATGGATCGAGGGTGCTGATCAGGAAGAGAGTTTCGTCTGGAATATGATCCTCGGAAGAAGAAGGAGAAAATTCAGTGGGGAGAGAATAAATCAAATCAGCGAAAACAAGTGATTTCTTCGATTTGGCGGTAGTGAAATCCAAATCAAACACTTGGAGGATAACGATCCACTTCAAGTATTTGCCCCCTAGCAAGTGTTGAGACAGAACATAAGTCATGGGGTTACAATAAAAAATCATGGTCACCGTGTGTAAAAGAATGTAATGACAAAAAACTTGGACGGCCTGGATTGCAGCCAGCGCTAACTTCTCGACATGTGCGTAATGTGTTTCAGGGTCGAGAAGGTTCCGAGACAAGTAGTAAATGACATGCTCGTTACCGTCATCATTATCTTGAACCAAGACCATGGTGATCGTACTAAAGGCAGTAGCTAGGTAGAGGGTGAAATCATAATGGTAATTTGGAGGATGTAATAGAGGAGCATTGACAAGCAATGTCTTAAGTCTATCAAAAGACTGCTGAGCAATTTCATCCCAACAGAAAGGGACGTCCTCCTTTAAAAGTCGTGTAAATCCTTTGGCTACTTAGGCGTAGTTTGGGATGAAACGACGTAGGAAATTAGCTTTCCCTTGGAGACTCTGGAGTTGGTGTAATGAGGATGGGGAGGGGAGATTGACAATAGCCTCAACCTTAAGAGGGTCAAGGTGAATTCCATCTTTAGATACAATAAACCCTAAAATTATATCGGAATCGACGTAGAAGATGCATTTATGTGGATTGAGCCTAATGTTGTAGCATCTACAATGAAGAAAGATTTGACGGAGATGTTTCGGGGGGTCTTTCCGCGCAGCTGAATGAGCTGGAAGGTCATCCAGGTATGGTTGGACAATATGCTGAATATCATGAAAGGCATAAGACATCGTGCGGTGGAACTTAGCCCAAAAATTATTCAAGCCGAAAGGGAGTTTATTATACGCAAACATTCCCCATGGACAGATAAAATAGGTCTTGTGTTGATCCGATGGGAGAATTTTAATCTGGTTATAGCCAGAAAAACCGCCCATAAGGGAGAAGATTTCACTCCTCGCACAATCGTCAATGATCTGATCGATAAACGAGGTTTAATAGTTATCCTTAGGATAGGCCCGATTGATATCGTGATAATCAACACAGACACTAATTGTGCCCTGTTTCTTATCCACAGGAACAATATTAGAAACCCATTTAGTCAGGGGAATCAGATAAATGAAACCCGCTTTTAGAAGTTTTTCAACTTCAGCTTTGATAGCGGCGGCTTTCCGAGGATACATGGGACGAAGACGCTGGCGAACAGGATTCGAACCTGGGTAGGTGGGAATCTCGTGCATCACAATACTGGGGTCGATTCCAGGCATCTCTTCATAATACCAGGTGAAAACATCATGTAATTCGCAAAAGAGACTAGTGTACACTTAGACTTCCTTGAAAGAGAAAGTGACTCCCACATGGATGTTCTTCACAATCCCCGGTTTCACGGAAATGTCGATAGGCATAATTTGAGTAATGTTACCCAAGTTACTCTCTGCCAAGACTTCATGAGTCAAAATAGGCTTCGCGAAATTGTTACTAAGGTAAATCCCTTCTGCAGATATAGGCGATCCCACTAGCCCTAATGTGGTGCTAGAAACAAGGAATCATGCTAGAGTGTAGGTTCCTAGATACTTGAATGAAAAAGGATGCGATAAGATGGCCTACCTGTGGTCCAAATTTGTCTTCGACGCCTGTAGTGATGATGAGAGTCACTCACTCCTGATCGAAGACAAGTCACAACCCTTCTTCCTATCGCGTTTGGACACTTGCATAGAGATCATAAAATGACAACCACATACCATATACTAATTCCATTCAAAATATACTAATCAATCAAAGAAGACTAGCATATTGCATTTGATACAGAAAAAACACAAGACGAGAACCAAATAATAGTCACTTATATTAATAGGTAGAAAGAAGAGATACAACCATGCTCTGACGTTGCAGTCTCCTCTAGCAGGGCTCGGGTGAAGCATGTCTCAAAGATCGTCGGGGAATTCGGACGGGATAAGGGACCTCTCAATGAACTTCCTTCTTGATCTACCTTCTCAGTTATTCGACTATGGATTAGTTCTCCAAGTTCAGCATTTCAGCTGCATAATCCTCTTTGTTCAACTAGCTTTCATGATGGGAGAAAGCTCAATTATATAGGGGGAGGGGTAGAGGTTAGGATCCCTATAATCATGGAAGGGATACATATCTTCTAGGAGTGTCCCATAAGAGGATGAAACCACTACCTAAAGAGGGAGATCTGTGGTTCATCCAGTTAACCACTTCCTGTGACTCATCCCAGAGGTGGTTAAAGGAAAATTTCGCCTCTAATTTGTTAAAAAACATTCCCAAAAAGGCTAGCACAGGTACAACAAAGGGACAAAGCGCCAGCTGGCGCGGCCTCTAGTGTACATTCTCCACATTGGCGCAAGGGGTGAACTGGCTACCCACGCCAATGCCAAAACATAGGTTTTTATGGGGTTTTTAGAAAGTCTTCTATAGGAGAAATGATGTTCTTGTATAGAAGGATGTAAGGAAGGTGCTTGCAGAGGATGACACTGCTCATAGGTCACGGGAAAGACCCTCCAATATGCGGGGTGAGGGATTGCAGGGACAGTGACAAATTGTTGTGTAACACATATTAAAAGATATTTTCCACATAATAAGGGCAGTAGGCCTTAGATTTACAATGGATAGGAGGCATAGAATTTTGGGGATGTTGGGAAGAGCATTCCTCAGATCCATCAAGCATTGGATAATAGGCAGGTAGATCACCAAACATCTATCATGGATATGAATGGTAAGATTTTTCATCAATTTGTCTCTATTTTTATTGACCCTAGATCTAATTATAGTCATGATAGCCTTGACTTGGTGGATGAGTGTTGTTTGAATAAAGAGGTGCATGCAAAATCTCAGTTATTGGATTTGGGTACATGTAAAAAGAAGAGAGTTCATCATTGGGTAAGAGCTTCTAAATTCGAACTGAATGGTATGCCTACATCAACACATTTGAGTGTATTGTCGTTGGGATAATACAATATGTTTTTTGGTATGGATTGGTTGTATATTCATAGGACCACGATGGATTTTTATGAAAAATCCATTAAGTGCTTGGATGATAATAGAAAACAAAAAATATTATAGGGTAAGAAGAAGGCAACATCAATTAGAATGGTGAAAGATGTAGGAAAAGTGTAGTCATAGGAAAGAGTTTGTGTTATTTATAGTGCATATTTATAGTGATAAAGGTAAGGAGGATGAGGATTCATAGGTATTTAGTAGCTACCTGATATTACAATAGTTTCAAGATGTGTTTCCAATAGAGATATTAGAGTTTCCACCTCACAAAGAAGTGAAATTTTCTATTGAGTTGGTACCAGATGTAGCACCAACAAAAAAGGCACCATATAAGATGATCACTTGAGAGTTAGTAGAGTTGAAGTTGCAATTGAATGAAATTATTGACGAGGGATACATTAGACCAAGTGTATTTCCTTGGGGTGTAGCCGCATTTTTTTATGAAGAAGAAGGATGTTACTCTCAGGTTATGCAATAACTACATGAATTTGAAAAGGGTGGCCATTTGGAATATATATCCATGGTCGAGGATTCATGACTTATTCAATCAGTTGAATGAAGCAACAATGTTCTCGAAGATTGATTTGAGATCTCGATATCATCAGGTACGCATTAAGGAAGATGATATATACAAAAGAGCTTCCCGGACCAGGTATGGGCATAATGAGTTTTTTGTAATTCCATTTGGTTTGAATAATGCTCAAACTACTTTTATGTGCTTTATGAATAGTGTGTTGCATGGACGATTTTGTAATTGTATTCCTTGATGATATCTTGATATATTCTGACAATGAGGAAGAACATACCGAGAATTTAGCAGCAGTGTTGAGATTTCTGAGATCCCATTGTATTCCAAGCTTAGAAAATGCAGTTTATTTTAGATAGAGGTATATTATTTGGGGCATGTTTTAATATTCCTAATTAGCTGATAGATAATTAGAAATATTATTTTTTTCCAATTTTATTTTTCTTAAGTTCAGTAGGTAAATAAAAGGGTGAAGGGACCCATAAATCCAAAAGTTAGTATAAAACCACTTTTCTAGAGCTAATGTGGACAACGCAGTTCTTGTGGGGCCAAGAGACTAAGAGGGCAGTGCAACAAGTGTGAAATCCAAGGGGCCAAGAAGCACCGTTATGAATGAGTGGACCCAAGGATGTGCATCACTTGTGAAAGCTAAGGGGCCAAGTAGAAGCACAATTAATGAGTGGACCTAAGGATGTAGGGGTTCACAAGAATAAGAAGGGCGTGAGGGAATCTATGGAAATCATTCTTTCATATTATGTTTTTCTGGTCTTTACGACTTGAGCACACTTGAGCTTTTTAGTGAAGTCTACAGTGCTGTTTAGAACACTAGTGTCTCCAAGCAGAGATCCCGAACTCATACTCAGGGGACTTCGATTGCCCACTTAAAAGAGGAGTTTTTCTATTCGACGGGAGTAGATTCAATATCTTGGAATCATGTCACATGTAGTCCCTCCTATATCAGCGCAGTCACCTAATGAATTACACAATCCAGTAGAAGAGGGGTTTTGGAGAGGGATAAATTCCAAGGCATTTCCACTTGGAATCCAGTGAGGGGATCAGACCTACAATATTTGAGCTTTGGGGGAGTAGGTGCAACCATTTTATCTATCAGTTCAACCCATTTCTTTGCATACCCAGAAGTTGTGCATTTTCAAACCCTAGGAGGGTGATTTTTTGTGGTCAGCCTTTCCAGAAATCCTTTCTGGGTTTTTCTGGGTTTTTTTAGTAGAATCCATGGTTGAAATCCCAGCATTTTTTGAGCACTACATCAACCTCATCTATGCACCCCGATTCAGCTAGCAGTAACTTTTCCAGTAGGGAAGTGTAGAGGGAGAGTCTAACAGAGAAGCAATAGAGAAGTGTTTTGGGTGGGAGAATCTAAGGGACATTCCAGCCAGCTTAGCTTACTAGAGTGATATATTTTTTAGCATTGTTGTACTTATTTTTAATCTTTAGTATTTTAATAAAATGGCCCAACATTTCTTGCTCTTTTCATGGTGTTTTTAATGTGTTTTCCATATTGCTGTAGATTTAGTCTTTGTATGCTTTTTATTGTTATCATTTTCCTATCTGTAATATTACACATGTGGTCTCCAAGGAAGGAATAATAATGGATCTAGAAAAGATATGAGCTATCATGGAGTGGGAAAATCCTAGAAATTTGGAAGAGGTAAGATAATTTATGGCTTTAGCGGGTTATTATAGGAGGTTCATTAGGAACTTCTCTAAGTTTGCATATCCTATTTTGTCACTGCAGAGGAAAGGTAAGAAATTTGAGTGGAAAGAGGAATTTGTAGCAAGTTTCGAGAAGCTTAAGAAACTGTTGAAAAATTCTCTAGTGTTAAAGATTGCAGATCCTAACAAAGAGTTTGTGGTGTGTAAAAGTTCTTGTAAGAGAGAAATCAACGGATTCCATATGAAGGAAGGACATATAGTGTGCTATGAGTCATGAAAAATGAATGAGCACGAGAAAAATTATCTGACACATGATATTGAGTTCGAAATGATCATCCATGTGTTGAAGATGTGGAGACATTATCTTCTTGGCAGAAGGTTTGTATTAATGAGTGATTACAATGGGTTTAGATACTTGTTTGATCAACTGAATATAAATGTCTGGTAAGCTATATGGTTGGCCATGATTAGTGAGTTTGGCCTTGATATCAAGTACATCAAGGCTAAAGAGAATAGAGTTGCATATTCTCTTAGCAGGAGAGTACGGGAAAATCGTATAGAAACGATGAGTTCTTATGGGGAAGAATTATAGGATCAAATCTTACAAGAATTTCATCCAGATGGTAGGTACATGGATCTTACGAACAAGTTACAGCAGCATACAACTAATCAGGATGTGTACTTTCATCTTACAGCAGATGACTTGATCATATTTAGGGACATGATATATGTGCCACACATTAGTGAGATCAAGAATACTATGTAGAGATAGTTTCATGTGAAACCATAGGCAGGTCGCTCAGGATACCAGAATACATTGACAACAATGAAGACATTTTATCATTGGTCGAATATGAAGAGGGAAGTGGTAGAGTTTGTGGCGCGATGTTTACATTGTTAGCGGGTGAAAGCAAATTTTAAGCATCTAGGTGGACTTTATCACAGGTTTTCCAAGGACATCTAGACAACATTATTCCATCATGGGTCTGGTGGAAAAGTTGAAAAAGGTAGCACAATTCATTCCACTGAAGTCTACTTATTCAGTTAGTGATACAACACAGGTATTCATAAAATATGTGGTCAGATTGCATGGTGTTCTAATGAATATTGTGTCATACAAGGATGCTAAGTTCACTTCCAAGTTTTGGAAGGAGCGATTTGCAGGTTTGGGGATAGAGTTGGCCTTCAACACATATTATCATCCATAGATAGATGGAGAGATAGAGAGGGTGAACAGGATTTTTGAGGACATTTTAAGAATGTATGTGATGCATCAACAGAGGAGATGGTAGGATTACCTTACATTGGTTGAGTTCGCTTATAATAACAGTTACAAGGAGTCACTAAGGATGAGTGTGTTTGAGGAAGTGTTTGGGAAGGGTTTTAATAGTCCCATCGGTTGGAGTGATCCAGTGAACATGGTTTTTATTGAGATGGACATGTTAGTAGAAATGGAATAGGAAATGCAAGTAATCAAGAATAATATAAAGGTAGCATAGGACAAGAAGAAAATTTATGAAAATCGGAACAAGTTGTTTAAAGAGTATTAGGTTGGGGAACTTGTGTACTTGCACAACAACTCAAAGAAGAGTTCCTTGAGGATTGGGTCATGTGCCAAGCTGGCACCTCGATTTTTTGGACCTTTCAAGATTCTTGAAAGGATCATACCAATAGCCTTTCTAATTTTACTGTCTCTGAGAGTGAAATTCCATGATTTTTTCCATGTGTAATTTCTTAATAAGTATGTTAAAGATGTTGATCATTTGATTTCTAGTATGTATTGCTAGTGGAGTATGAAGGAGAATTCTAGTTTGAACCGTAGTGTATTTTGGATAGAAATATTCTCATGCTCCATAACCGAGAAATCAATCAATTTAATGTGTAGTGGAAGAAATTTGGGCCCGATGAAGCTACATGGGAGATGGCGGATTAGATGTGGGTTATGTATCCTTCTCTATTCGCTAGTTGAGTGAATGTATTTGGTATATTTTTTAAAATATTTACATATGTATATGGGTGTAAATACCACCATGAGATGTGTTATAAATCTCCAATAAGCGACATGGGTGTGATGTCATTATGGTTGTCATGTTGGCTTTCTTTTCAGCAGGTTGATCATTGTAAATACTCCAATGAGCGAAGTTATAAATCTACATGGGTAGTATGTTTTTCTTTCAATAGTATTGTTGGTTGTAGGTATCAATGACCACTGTAGATGGTGTTCCCCCAAGGAAGAGGGTTTTGTAACAAACCTGGTGAAAATTCCATGTAATAAAAGTTAATAAAGGAAAAATAATAACCATGTTTATGGAACACATATTCCAAGATGAATTTTTCTCAATGGCATCCTAGTGTGGGTGTTCATTTGGTTTATTATGGCTAAGGAAATTGGAAAAGGCTTTGGAAAGGAAAAGGATTTTGAGAGAAAAAGGCTTTGGAAAGGAAGAGTGGCATTTTTGGAAATTTATCTATGAAAAAATGGAAATTAGGAGAAAAGGAAGGTGAAAGGTCACAAGTTTCATGTGAGAAGGAAAATGAAGGAAAATAATGGAAAATGAATAAAATAGAGACCTCATTAATAAAAAGGATTTTGAGGATAAACTCATATCTTCTGTCAGTTCAATTTTGGAGCTCTCTCTCTATTTTCTCTTTCTCAAATTCGTGGATACTTAGAGAATTTTTGGAGCATTCTAGCATCAGATCAAGAAAAGAGAAAGAAGGAAAAATAAGGAAAAGGGAAGCAAAGATCAAGCAAGGAAGGTCATATTCAAGTATCTACAACGTGTTTACTTTCAAGTATCGATTTGAATATGTGATTTGCTTGTTGGATTTGGCATGCATGGTACTGTTGAGCCTTGCAATAGGTATGTATTTACTCTTGATTATTATCCTTTTCCCTCTTCCTTATCCATCTTGTGCCGTGATATAATAATATAATGAAAGGATTTTGATGAAGAATGAACGAAAAATGATTTCGATATGCTTTAACCGTCTAAACTAATTCTCGTTGTTTTTATGCTAAAAATAACAGATGAAACAACGACTGTTTACAAGAAGGAACATTAGGACCTAATCACGGGAAAGAAGATGCATTGAAAGTAGTCAAATCAGAAGACAAATCAACCAATATTAGTGCAGTCCGAGGATGGAATTTTGTTATGGATCCCTCAAGATCCCCTGATCCTGAGGGATCACATTTATCCTTCCTTTTTAGCTATAAAGGGATAGGGAGAGCTAGTTCTCGGATATCAAGATGATGTATATTTCATTTCTGCATTTTTCGTAATTGTAATTCACAGAACATAGTTCTGAACAACAATATCTGATTGTGATGTTAATTGACTGGGGTGATTAATATATAGTTTACGTTGTTGTGCATTCACATATTCTGGAGTAGTTAAGTAGTATTCGTCGGTGGCTAAGGGCTCGGTCCCTGGTGAATTTCACTATTGTTTCTTGTGTTATACTTTTCCTTTCATTGTAGCTATATTCTTCTTTTTCGCTTTACAATTGCAGTACTTTTGATAATTATAATCTCTGGTATTTATGTCCATTGAATACACATTTCCATTTTATTTACTTAGAGAATTAGTTGTTAGTTAAAAGAATTGGTTTGATTACTTAAATAATAGACAGTTATTTCCAATACCTTCTGTCTGTTCAACAGTTTAGATCCAGCTGAAAGATCTCGGTTAATGCTTCAGTGCTCTTGGTTGATTATCATTTGATTTAGTTGAATTAAGAATGAATTACAGTTTTGGGTTATAATGTGTAGATGAATCACTTCCTTTAAAGTTTCAAGATTTATGATTGTTTCTATATTAAACGATTGGCTTTAGCATTACTCTTTGTATGAATAGCTTGCACATATTGTGTATACACTTGAGATAAAAGGACTTACCCTGGTTGGTGATTAATGTGAGGCAATTAGGAGCTTTTAAAGACACCTGTTAGCACCCAAAATTTTGGCGCCATTGCCGGGGAGTGTGTTGCCACTCTGTAAAAATAGTAATGTCTGATTGATGTTTTTTTTCTGCTGAAGGATAATTGGGTATTAAAAATGGAAGGTAAGAACCTAAGTAAAGAATGAGTAAAATGCTCGCTCATTCGCCCGCTTTCTAGCAGAATTGCATAAGAGTTTAAGGTAGGAATGAATGTTTGTATTTCTGCATGAATGACTAAGAGGGAAAGACCTGAAAAAGACAAAATTCCTCCTTATAAACCTGAAAAACCTAAGGGACCAGTGACCCTTGGACGATCAAATTTTATAGATGAAATCTTAAGAAAATATGAGTCTTAGTCATCAGTAGGATCCTGATTTATTGTTGCCAAACATCCTACTGACTTCCTTCAAGCTGCAAGGCCACCATTTGTAGCTAAAATTGAGATTCATAGTAAGACTGAAGGGATTGAGCAGAGTTTTCAAGATACTGAGAATTTACAAACTCGCCCTTCACAAGAAGGAAATTCTTGTAACCTCCGTGAAGGAGAAGGAGAAACAGGAAATCTTGAAATTAAATTATCAGAACCTAGATCTCCTGAAGCAGTGACTGAACAGAGGACACCTAATATTCCAGATCAAGGTAGTGATGTTAGAACTATTCCAGCCTCTTGTATACATCCTAGGAGTAACTCTCCATCTCCGGAGATCCCCGAAGAATATTGGAATATTTTTTACCAAATGGCTAATAACCAAAAACCTCAAACTTCTACATTGCAATACCCTATTGTTGACATAGCTGTCAATGCCCCCATGAAGGCTATCCCATTACAAAATATTCCTTCTTTTCATGGGCTAACTTCAGAATATCCCGATGCATTTATTTTCAAGTTTGATGTCTTATGCAGGGGTTATGATTACACTACCAACCCCCAGAAGCTGAAGCTATTCCCCTCTACTCTGAAGGGAGTAGCTCTGCGTTGGTTTATGGGACTCAGTGGAGGCACCATCAATGACTCGGACCAAATGAAAACATCTTTCCTTAAAAAATATCAAGATTATTTCCTAACTAGAGAACTAAAAGATGAAAAATTTCAAATGGTAGCTAAGCCCAGTGAGACTCTGGAAGAATATGTAGAGCCTTTCCAATATAATCTACAAAGATATCCTTACATAAATCTTCTTGATAATGTTCTAAGAACCACGATGATTAGAGGTATGAAAGATCAATGGGTAGAGACACTAAATATAATGGGTAAAGGTGATATTTATCAAGAAAACTATAAAAATATTATAGATTTGTGCATCAAGTGTTCTAGGGGAAATGCAAGGCTGAAACCAGTTGGACGCGATGCAAGCCCCAGAGACAAAAAAGCCTCACGAGGAAGCATTACACGAAGCAAAATTTTGAATCTATTGGAGGATTTCAATACTGATATCCTAGGGACCCTGGCGACACAATTGGATGTCATGCAAGCTAAGAAAAAGCAAGCTATAGTTGAACAAAACTTGGCTATTTTCTGCCCCCGTTGCAGACAGAAGCATAGTCATAAATAATTCCCCCTAGATGTGATACGAACATGCACCATATGCACTAAAGAACACGCCACGGAAAGTTTACCATCACTTCCAGGATTAAAAGCAGTTTTCAAGGAAGCAGAAGAATAAGTGGAACCAGTATATCTATTGAACCAGTGTCATCAATGGCAAGCATGTCAGACAAGTATGCCTATCGATCCCTATTCATTCTTTCCTCCCTCGCAATATAATTCTCAGCAATATTTAGAGGCAGCATGGCAGAATCAACCACCTTTTTTGCCACCTCAAGAATTTTTTATGCCACCATGGCCCAACCAGTGAAATCCAAATAATAATAATTGGCAAAATTCCCCTTACCCGTTACCATTCTGGCAAAAAAACCCTTATTCCTCCCAATGGTGCCCTTCCACCTCACAAAATTAGAAATGACAATCAAATTGGCAAAGATCTACGAACCAGCCTATGGGGATAGCTCCTCTGTCTCAACCAGCTTTACCAGCACCTTACACGTTGCAGCAAAATCCTCAATCTAATATACGACCGCAAATTCCAGCTCAACCTAATCCAAATCCTAACAACATACCAGTTCATTTAATAAAAATCATTGAGGGTCTAGACCCTGAAGATGAGTTGAAAGAATCTAATGAACTTAAGTTGAGATATGGACGCATAATCACTCTAGATAAGGATAAATATTTACAACCTGAAGAACCGCACAAAATAAGCCTCTGACTGTAGATGATCAACAAATAAAATAAGGGGAAGGCATAATCAGCCAAAAAACTCCTGAAAAAGTCATAACCACTTCCCCCCCATTCCCAGAAAGATTGCTGATACCACACCCGATTGAATATCCTGACTTTGATCTTCTGGGTGAACTTAAGAACATTTGTATAAAAATTCCCCTCCTCCAGGCTATCCAATATATTCCAATATATGCCAAAAATATTAAACAATTGTGTATAAAGAATTCTGTGAGGAAAACAAAAACAACACCTACTATTCATGTTGTTGGGACTTTCTCTGATTTATTACTAGGAAAAGAGACTCCTAGAAAAATGAGGATCCTGGAAACCCCATTGTCACAGTCAAAATAAATGTCCATTATTTTCCCAATGCTTTAGTTGACTTAGGGGCAACCATCAATATTCTCAGAATTACAACTTGTAACATTCTTGGCATCACAACCTTGGAACCAACAACTACCTTACTAGAACTAGCTGACCACTCAGTCATTAGACCAGAAGGAACATTACAAGATGTCATGGTCTCTATAGACACTTGGGAATACCCGGTGGATTTCTTGATTATTAACCCTAGGAACCATCTAGATGGAGATCCCTTAATACTAGGAAGGCCTTGGCTAGCGACTGTTGATGCTTATATTAGTTTCTGAACATGCAGTATGAATATAACCAGAGGGGATGATGTGAAAATTTAGCTTTATACCCTCCGGCTCAGCTAAGCTTGACTATTATGAAAACCAAGAAGCAACCCGCAACATACTTAACAAAAAATATTCGGTCACCATTGACTATGGTAGATGCCCTTGAGTTCAAAAACCAAACTAAAGACGATGTCATTAATGATTTTATCAATCATCCTACCAAAGTATCAAGTTTGAAATGCCACATGATTAAAGCAGTCCTTGACAACAAAATCGAATAAGATCCCTTGAGAGATATCAATGACCAAAAAATACCAACAACCACTGTTTATAATAGAAAACCTATTGAAATTGAGCCAGGGAAGATCCTGAACATTAACAGTAATCTGAGTGATGACCAGCAATAGAAACTTATTCAAGTCCTTAGGAAAAATAAAGGGGCTTTCACTTGGGATTACTCAGATATGAAAGGGATTGACCCTCAGATATGCATGCATCACATATACACTGAAAAGGATGCAAAAACCATTCGACAACCTCAACGTAGATTAAATCCTGACCTAAAAGATATTGTTAAAGAAGAACTTCAAAAACTGTTAGATGTGAATTTTATCTATCCTATATCTGACAGTAAATGGGTTTCTCCATTGGCTGTGGTTCCCAAAAAGAATGGGAAATGGCGATTATGCATTGACTATAGAGAACTCAACAAAGAAACACAAAAAGACCATTTTCCCCTTCCATATATTGATCAAGTCCTAGATACACTGGCAGGGAAGAAATTGTTTTCTTTCTTGGATGGCTTCAGTGGCTACAACCAAATTCAAAGTGCCCTTGAAGACCAGGATAAGACTACCTTTACCTATCCGTGGGGAGCATTTTCTTACAGGGTATTACCTTTTGTATTATGTAACGGACCTGCCACATTCCAAAGAGCCATACTCAGTATTTTTGCAGACTAGATAAATGAAGGATTGGAAGTATTCATGGATGATTTCACACCCTATGGAGATGACTTCAAGCAAGCATTACAGACATTGGAAAAAGTTTTGGAACAGTGTATTGCTACCAACCTATGTTTAAGTCATGAAAAGTGCCATATGATGATGACAGAAGGCCTGATCTTGTGTCATTACATTTCAGCAGCTGGAATTCAAGTAGATCCGACAAAAATACAAGTAATTCTCTTACTAGCAACTCCCTACACTCAAAAAGAGGTATGTAGTTTTCTGGGATTTGCTGGATATCATCATATATTTATCAATATTTTTTCACAGATTGCTGCACCAATATATGCCTTAACAGGAAACTGTGATTTCATATGGACTGACAAATGTGACACTGCCTTTACATATTTAAAACGACTAGTATCAACAACAACAGTATTACGAGGCCCAAACTGGGATATACCATTCCAGATTTCATCAGATGCATCAGACACAGCCATTGGAGCAGTTCTTGGCCAAGAAGAAGACAAGAAACCCTATGCTATATATTACATTAGTAAAAAATTAACCCCTGCTGAATTGAATTACACAGTAACAGAAAATGAGTTTTTAGCTGTTATTTATGCTATTAGCAAATTTAGACACTATATAACTAGATACCCTGTAATTATGTATACGGATAACTCTGCTATCAAATAATTAGCTAATAAACCCATTATGAATGGAAGAGTGACACGTTGGTTGCTACTTTTGCAGGAATTTGATATAAATATAAGGGATCGACCAGGGAAGGAAAACCTTGTGGAAGATTTCCTCTCCCGCGTGCCAAGAACAGATGATGCAATAATAGTAGAGGATCAGTTTCCAGATGAACACCTGTTTGCTGTAACCGTGAAAATGCCATGGTACGCAGATGTGGTGAATTATTTAGTACTGGGAAAACTACCTAAACATTTGACACCCAGAGAAAGGAAATCGATAGTACAACGTAGCACTCGGTTCTCCTGGATTGGAGGATACCTTTTTCACACAGGGGCTGATATGCACATCCACAGGTGTATCAGGGAAGACAAAATTTATGATATCTTAAAAGCCTACCATGATGGAACTTGTGGTGGAAATTTTGCAGACCACAGAACTGGACATAAAATTTTACAAATGGGCTACTAGTAGACCACGATTTTTAAGGATGCTAAGAAATTTTTTTAGGCCTGCGATAGTTGTCAAAGGATGGGCCGCCCTGGCCAATCTGATGAGATGCCCCTGCATCCACATCTAGTCATAGAACGTTATGAGTGTTGGGAATTATATTTCGTTGGTCCAATCAACCCCTCATCCAACCAAAAATCATATATATTGGTTGCAACAGAATACGTAACTAAGTGGGTAGAAGCAATAGCATTACGAAGAGCCACAAAAGAAACTATGATAAAATTTCTTTATGAAATTTTTGTAGAATATGGGTTACCCAGAGAATTAATCACTGATGGAGAGCCACATTTTTCAGGCCACAAGCTCGTTGCTACACTAAAAAATCATCATGTCATTCACATAATTACCTCTCCATACCACCCGCAAGAGAACGAGCAGGTAGAAAGCACCAAAAAAGTAATTGAAGCTATTCTAACGAAGTTTGTCTGATCACACAAATGAGAATGGGCTACTCAACTGCCAGAAGCCTTGTGGGAATATCACACAACTTGGAGGAATACTACTGGATACTCCCCATATCAGCTGGTATTGGTAAGGAACCTATTTTTCCCATAGAATTTCAGATACAAACACTAAGGACAACCTAGGAAGTGGGACTGGATTTAACTAAAGCCCAGATTAATAGATTACAACAAATAAATGAATTAGGTGAAATCCAGATTTTGGCTCTGCAGCATACTGCACTTCTTCAACAACAAAGAGCCAAATGGCATGATTCTCTGATCAAGAAAAAGACATTTCATGAGGGCGACTGGGCACTTCTCTATGATTCCAGGTTTCAAGACTTCCTTGGTAAATTGCAAACTAGGTGGTTAGGTCCCTATGAAATAAAGGAAGTACATGACAATGGCACTCTTACATTGGCCACCGTTGATGGGTCTGATTGTTCCTTTAAAGCAAATGGGAATCGGGTGCGCCTCTACCAAAGACCACTCACAAGAGAATTTTTTTGTCAACGGATACACAAGGACTCCACCATGCAAAATTTAGCTATAGAACTTAATCCTTCGACAGCTTCATCTTTGTAAAAATTCAATTCTTTTTCTAAGAAATAAAAACTGTAAATAGGATTGTATTTTTTTCTCTGCCTATTTTTGTTGTTCCATCTTCGGAACAACACTTTTTGAATTTTCTGTTCCATCTTCGGAACATCAATTTTTGATTTTGTTGTTCCATCTTTGGAACAACACTTTTTTATTTTGTTTTTCCATCTTCGGAACAATACTTTTTGATTTTTCTCTTCCATATTCGGAACAACACTTTTTGATTTTTCTATTCCATCTTCGGAACAACACTTTTTTATTTTGTTGTTCCATCTTCGGAACAACACTTTTTTATTTTTCTGTTCCATCTTCGGAACAACACTTTTTTATTTTGTTGTTCCATCTTCGGAACAAAACTTTGTGATTTTTCTGTTCCATCTTCAGAACAACACTTTTGATTTTGCTATTCCATCTTTGGAACAACAATTTTTGATTTTGCTGTTCCATCTTTGGAACAACACTTTTGATTTTGCTATTCCATCTTTGGAACAACAATTTTTGATTTTGTTGTTCCATCTTCGGAACAATTTTTTTTGATTTTGTTGTTCCATCTTCGGAACAACACTTTTTGACTTTGCTATTCCATCTTCGGAACAACACTTTTTGATTTTGCTGTTCCATCTTCGAAACAACACTTTGTGATTTTACTGTTCCATCTTTGGAACAACACTTTGTGATTTTGTTGTTCCATCTTTGGAACAACACTCTTTTTTGTTTTTTATTCCAATTTTGGAACATCACTTTTGTTTCTTGTACAATTTTTGGGTGTTCTAAACAATACCTTATTTATATTTTTCTCAAACACCTCTTTCCTTTCATGGAATTATTTCTAGCTCATTTCAGCCTTCTTTCTTTGATTCCTTTTATGGCCTGAAGTACAGTACCTTCATGCAGATAATAATTATGGATTTTTTTAAAGTAGGTGAATATTTTTAATGTTATGATATTTGAAAAATACAAATTCTTGATGATAGACTTAAAAAAATTGAAAGGGACACAATTATTTATATTTCACTTTACTGTACTGATTTCTACTTTATATGATACTGATTGATCATCTTTACCATGCTGGTTCTACTCTCCCTGGTTATAATTATCTCTTTCTATTATCAATGGGATTATGGGTATAATTTTTCTTATTATTGATATACTTCAACTTATTACACCATCCCTACTCTTAAGGAGTATTGGGCCTCCCTCTATTTATCATAAAAATATGTAATGATAACTAAAATTTATCTATAGATAGAGGATAGGGGGTCTCATTAAGAGCCAACCTACCATGTTCATAAGGATGTAGCAATATGACATTCCCACTATGGCCACCACACCAGGGTTATGATCCATTGGATGGCTTAGACATCCTTAGAACATGAGGTCTCATCATGAGCTGACCTGCTCACTTTTCTACTTCCCAGTGAATGGCAGTATGGTTATCTGGTTACCACGCCAGCACACTGGTCTCTTATGTAGAAACAACAATGAAATTTTTTCAATTATAAGTTGAGGATCCTAGCTCACATGGGTTAAAAAGAAACTCTGTCAAGGCTATGGACGCCTGCTGGAAGTAGAAGCTCTGCTTATGGTATTGAAGTTCTATTTCCTTAATCAATAATTCTTATAATACCCTCTTCTCATTTATATTTTTATTCGAGAGATTATTTCCTTTAAACACTTCCCTACTTTGAACCTTTTTGCATGCGTTCATGTTTTTACTCAATAATATCATGTACAACCTCAATATCATCGGAAAATCCTCCTTTTGTACATATTTTTGTCCTCTTTCCTTATCACATAACTTATCATTAATCAAAGCGTCTTGTCTCTTGTCATTTACTATGATTATACACCATGCTTTTACTCTATCCATATTTCTCATTGTCCCATCATTTATTTATGTACTCTGTTCCATTTACTATTGTACCCTTCATCTTTACATCATGTCATTGGAATAGCCATTCTCCGTCTATTTGGTCGTAGGCGACCTCTCATTTCAAAGGGGGAGGGAATTCCCACTATATTTGCACATGCGCAGTCATTATTTCATTGATTGATACGATATTCCATGATCACACTACATGCAGCAATTTAATAGCACAATTAATATCAACTACAATAACTTGCTATTCTATCGCTCTATGTATTGCTGTGTTTTTTAGTATTGCTGCATTTTTTAGTATTGTTGCATCTTTCAATTACACTCATCCTTTGCAATAGTAGGAATAATTCAAGCATTATGGGTGGTAAGGCAGTGCGCTGTGAACCTTTAGTGTTAGAGGTCTTCGATAGAGCCAGGGAAATTCTGATCCGTGCAGGGTGGATATCCTATCTCACAAGATTTCAGCCTTCGAATGAGGAAATTTCCATTGAATTTCTACAACATCTATAGAATGGGGAATCCATGGTGAAAGGTAGAAGAATTACAATCAAAGACGTTGTAATAGCTGAAGTATCTGGGCTGCCGACAGAAGGAACTATATGGTCACAAAAACATGTATTGCTACAAGACGCGGTGGAAAATTTCAAAGACGAAGGTGAGAAAGTAGTCAAGAAAGGTAAAGGCATCCAACCATGTTCTCTGGCAGAACCATGGAGATAACTAGCAAGAATTATCCAAAGATACATTACCTGCGATGGACGACAAGATGTGGTAAGACCACGACAACTTAAACTATTAGATGTCTTGAAACAAAAATGCACTGTTAATCTGCCATCTCTTTTGAATTTTTTACTGCATGATATTGTTGTTAGAATAATATGGGCCAAAAACCATGAAGTTGTAGAAAGTCACCATGGATTGATTAGATTAATCATCTGTCATAGCCTATTTCAATACAAATTAACTTGGGATGGTTTCATTACAGCCTTAGAGAACATGCAAAACCCTGTAATCCAACAACCCGAAATTGCAGAGACAAGCCAGCAGAATCCTGTTTCGAAAAGAAAAAAGACTACCTGTTCAAAGGTTGAACCCCATAAACATAGGAAATATGTAAGAATTGAACTAGCCCAGAGGATGTCTACAAATCTTTGGGATGAAAGTAATCAACCTGCGGAGACAACCAATCCAGTTAGGATAAGAGACTCTGAGTCTGAAGAAGAGGCACCAGTTCAGAAGAAGAACCCGAAGAAGAGCCCGAGGAAGAGGTTGAATCAGAATCAGAAACCGAAGAAGAAGAACCCAAAGAAGAGGAACCTAATTCCGCGTCCGAGCCTGAAGAAGAGGCCGATTAAGAACAAGAACAAGAAAAAAATTATAATAATGAACCTGAAAGTGAAGCAAGACTAGAGGATCCTTTGGATGTTTTCGAGATAGGGATAGCCGAGGTCCTAGAAAATATTAATGTATATATTCAACCTGGAGAACCACTTGGTCCCAACAGAATGGAAACACAAGAGGCTGTGGACACATAATTTTTTCAGGAATTCGAAAACCAGTCTGGTGACACGATTCTATTGGAGCATAGCCATGAGGACCAATAGCAGTCTATAGACATATAAGTTAGTCACAAGTTAGGTGATACGGTTCTTCTGGAACATAGCCCTGATGACCAACAAGCAGCTTTAGAAATAGTTGATAAACCTGTTAGTGGAACAGATGCTCCTCAAAAGAGCCAAGGAGCCGGAGCTAAACTTAAGAAGCTGCGACAAAAATATCGAAAGCTCCAGAAGACATTCAAAAGGCTACGACGAGAAGTTAAAAAATTTAAAACTTAGAACACTGCTTCTGAGGTAACCTCTGTAGCTACACAAACGAGAATATGTGAGAATAGATCAATAGAAACTAAAACCGAACTTGCTCCCACTTGAACAATAGCCACCCAGGTTAATTTTCATAAAAAAATGGTAAATGCAACTGTTCAAACGGAGGATTGGTCCTCCCACAATAAGAAAATAAAAACTGAAGAGGTATTCTCTCACAACGTCGACACTCAGATAGAAGGGAAATCCAAGGAATTATTGTCAAGGAATGACCCTATTATTTTAAAACTTCAAGAGGAACTGACGAAAGCCTAGCTTGCTTTAGAACAACATCAACATCAAACAGTCTCCCTGCAACAATACCAGAAGTTACAAAAACAATTGAGGGAATTAGCCCTAGCAGAGAATGGGGCTTTTGATAAGGCTAGATAGGAAGAAGAAAAAATGAAGAGGATGAAAGCTAAGTTGAACAACGTCAGGAATCATTCGAACACCATTTTTTCGTTATATTCGAATATCTTGACCTGTCGATATCTTGCTACGAACTACGCTTTGTTCTTATTAGAACGATATTCATGGTTAAAAATCAAAGATGTTAAAGCCGGCAAGCCAGTTGAGTTAAAGAAAATGGATAATTTTATAAATTTCCATAAGACATATTGAGTAAAGGTCCAACGACTTCTTTGTGAATTTTATTTGCATACTTTTATATTAGATAAAGAAGTGGATGTGAATCCTAGCCCTTTTGTTGGAGATATTCAATTTCAGGCTTTTATCTCTTTTACAGTCAACCAACTCAAGTGGTTTAAGGGTTATAATTCATTCCGAAGACAGGAACACAACTTAGATCATTTGGTAAGAAGTGAACCTACTCACCCTCTACAATTGTTTACTAAGCATAAAATACTGATGACACAAGAAGGCATGCTTCAAATTTTAGGGCCCATACATAAGGATATTGTGATGGAAGGAACAACATATTTCCTCTCTATTCAAGAAAGACCCATGGTTGCATCCAAAATGAGATGGATGGTTTCAAGAAACAATGTTAAGGATAGAGAACCATTTAATTATGGAAATTTCAAAGCTGCTGCGAGGCTGTTAGTCCCATACAACAATATTCTCTTAAGAGAAGGACCTTATTGGGTGGGATGTCACTTTAGAAGCCCCATTATTTGGTATCCTCCTGAAGGATATCATCCTCACTATGAGTTATCTGAAGGACAAGAAGCGGAAGCCTTTGTAAACCTGGCACGACATCATGGTCTCAGGCCTACTATGGACAGATATTCTCCAGCCTACTCTTTAACTGCTTTGCATAAGAATTATTTATTTTCCATGAGGACATGAAAAAATGTAAGAAGGGGAGTATGTTGAGCCTTGCAATAGGTATGTATTTACTCTTGATTACTGTCCTTTTCCCCCTTCCTTATCCATCTTGTACCATGATATAATAATATAATGAAAGGATTTTGATGAAGAATGAATGAAAAATGATTTCGATACGCTTTAACTGTCCAAACTAATTCTCGTTGTTTTTATGCCAAAAATAACAGATGAAATAATAAATTTTTACAAGAAGGAACAGTAGGACCTAATCACGAGAAGAAGACGCGTTGAACGCGGTCGAATCAGAAGACAAATCAACCAAGATTAGCGCTGTCCGAGGATGGAATTTTGTTATGGATCCCTCGGGATCCCTTGATCTTGAGGGATCATATTTATCCTTCTTTTTTAGCTATAAAGGGATAGGGAGAGCTAGTTCTCGGATATCAAGATGATGTATCTTTCATTTCTGCATTTTTCGTAATTGTAATTCACAGAACATAGTTCTGAACAACAAGATCAGATTTTGATGTTAATTGACTACGATGATTAATATATAGTTCGCATTGCTGTGAACTCACATATTCTGGAGTATTTAAGGAGTATTCGCCGGTGGCTAAGGGCCCGGTCCCTGGTGAATTTCACTATTTTTTCTTGTGTTATACTTTTTGTTTCATTGCAACTATATTATGCTTTTTCGCTTTACAATTGTAGTACTTTTGATAATTCGAACCTCTGGTATTTATGTCCATTGAATAAGCATTTCCAGTTTATTTCCTTAGAGAATTATTTGCTAGTTAAAAGAATTGGCTTGATTACTTAAAGCATAGATAGTTATTTCCAATACCTTCTGTCTGTTCAAAATTTTAGATCTAGTTGAAAGAGCTCGGTTAATGCTTCAGTTCTCTTGGTTGATTATCATTTTAATTAGTTGAATTAAGAATGAATTACAGTTTTGGGTTATAATGTGTAGATGAATCACTTCCTTTAAAGTTTCAAGATTTATGATTGTATCTATACTAAATGATTGGCTTTAGCATTACTCTTTGTATGAATATCTTGCACATATTGTGTACACACTTGAGATAAAAGGACTTACCTTGGTTGATAATTAATGTGAGGAAATTAGGAGCTTTTAAAGACACCTGTTAGCACCCAACAGTTCGTACATGTATGTGTGGTTTTGTTTCTCTTGTTATCATGGGCAAGGGTTTTTCCAAGCATGATAGTGTTCTTCAACCTTTCCTTTTGACTTATGGATAGAGATGGTGTGATGCGGTTCTCAGGTTTTGGTTGATCTACATTATCAGATGGATTCGAAACTATGTGAGGTGGTATCTGAAAGAGAGAACACATGGCTTAGTGATCCCTGCACCAGACGGTGGATTTTGGTAAATCCCTAGCCTATTAACCCATGAAACAGGTTGTGGGTTGCGTTAAAGCCAAACATTCTATTCCTCGGTAGTCGTAGGAATCCTCGACTGGGGAATGATGGGATATAAGGTAAAGCCTAGAGGCCGGAGCTCTCGATCAGGCCTGATAATACTTGGATGGTGAATGGAAGGATATACGGTAAAGCCTGGAGGGTGGAGTCTTGATTAGACTTGAGGATCCTCGACTGTTGTATGACAGGATGTATGGTAAGGCCTAGAGACTAGGAGACATGAAATTTCCTCACAGTGTATGTGGAGAAATCCAATGGCATCCATGCTTATTTAGGGCCTAGTAAATAGATGGGGATTATGGTAAAGCCTGGTTCTATTGATGAGGGTGAGGAGGTTTAGCCTTGGGAATACTTGGTTGATTTATGGTTATGAGTCCCAAATTCATGCTTGGAATATGGCACAGGGTGATTGGATGAAAGAAAGACTTGGTTCAACCAATCTATTCTCCTGTGCTACGTGGAAGTCCCAAAACTAACTGTCTTATGCATTCATTAATAAGAGTTTATTCTCATTGGTATTTGATGTTTAAATGTACTGGTTCATATGTGTCATTTATTTTTATTGTGTCCTTGTTAATTTTGTTGGTTATATGCTTGTTATGAGCATGTTTTATGACAATTATTATGTATGTCTCTCATCATTTTTTGATTAGAAAATGAATGTACAATGAATATATGACCTAATAGATGCTAATGCAACTAATGTGATAAGGTATCAATGCTTCCAAATGATTCTCAGATAAATATGAGACCCCTATGCTCATATTTATTGTTATGACTTGTAGATTACATATTTGTGACATGTTTGATGAAATTCCTATCATGGTTAATATGGGTGCAGTCAAGTCATTGATCAAGTGTTTGCATTAGTACCTTTGTTTCAATGTTATTTATCATTTATGGAAGTCTCATGGAGTCACAAACATGGGTCTGAGTCGTGCCTTTTAAAAATTGGCACAAAATCTGGGGTCACTAGTACAGAAGTAGCTGGAAAAGTCTCGAGTCTCTGACTTTCCTTGTTGTGGGAGTGGTTGCAGGCCTATAGTTGCATGATTTTATTTTCAAGGTAGTGACTAAGGGCACAAATTAGTGAAAATTTAAGTTGCCTCAGGGGTTGGTCACTTGGAAGGGTTGGTTGGCTCTTGGAGTTTCTGTAGCATGTGTGGAAGGTCATTTTGGTTTAGTTTCGTCGGTCCCACTTCCTAAACTATACATGGGAAGTTGAATTAGATCACAGTAGCATCTCGGCACATGTTTACCCAAGTGGATTGGGTATCTTGTGTAAATGTGGGAGGGTGGTATTACATATAATTACATATATATGGGTTTGACATTTTTCTTTGACACTTTTTATAATTTTTTAATCTCATAATGATGATTTTTAATTTTTAATATGTGTATTAATTTTATATTTTTTTTGTCACAAAGAGAAAAATTACAATGTAACAAATTGAATTGAAACAATTTATTACTTTTATTATTTTTTTAATTCACTAGAAATTATTATTGTTATTATTATTACTATTATTATTATTATTATTATTATTTAGTGATCTAATGTTTCATTTTATGGGAACTGCAACATTTCCCCCATATTGTGCTATTGAGAACCTTTTGATGCAAAATTTTAGATATTAATACACTTATGGATACCTAACGGTATAAAGAAGTCATTAGAGAACATGAGTGATTGACAGTAGTGGAGAAATAGAAGATAATGTTTGATAGAGTTGAATAATTGACGGGAAGCATCTAATCGAAGATCAATTGAGAATATGAAGAGATTTAGACCAAGTAATAGAAAACAAAATTTGATGAAGAAGCATGGTTTACTAAGAAATTTGGTCAAAAAATTTGATCATAGAGAATATTCCTACTACACATGGACAATATATATATATGTGTGTATGTGTGTCTATATATATATATATATATATATATATATATACATATATATGTATATATATACATATATATGTATATATATACATATATATCTATATATATACATATATATGTATATATATACATATATATGTATATATATACATATATATGTATATATATACATATATATGTATATATATACATATATATGTATATATATATATATATATGTATATATATTCATATATATGTATATATATACATATATATGTATATATATTCATATATATGTATATATGTATATGTATATATATACATATATATGAGAATTTGATTACAAAGTGTACTAATTCCAAGATTCTCTCTACAATAACAAGAGAAGAGGCCTTCAAAAAAGAAACATTAGATGATAAACAAACATAAAAAGACCTTAAAGGAGAAAATGATAACAAAATATTTATTGAATTAATTGAGCACCTATGTACAATAGCTATAGGGTACATGAGTTATAGAGTAGTGCCTTGGTTTGTGCCCTTGAATGGCAGAAGTTAGAGTGAAAAGTAAATTTCTTGGATTGTAGTGATATTGAAGGTGAGGGGGCAATAAGAATCATTGATAGAGTATGCACCTACTAAATTGAAATGGAATATGGAGGCTAAAGAGTAACAAGTCATGTTAGAATCTTGTTTATGTGTATATTCCTCTATATATAGTTAAAATATTGACAAATTTACCTATGCACATGGATATGCACTGTTTATTCATAGTAAGGATGATTTTATAGTAACAACGAACAAGGTTATTATTACATAGTTTCCTTGAATATGAAACAATACTTTCAGATTGGGGGGGAGCTTTGAAGACATTTCTAGGCATGTAAATGTCATCATACGTTATATTAATATAATATTTACAAGATATGATTATATATCTAAAGCTAACATTTGGTAAAATAGAATTATGTAACAAATGCTAAAGAAATGATTATTTTTAATGTGTATAACAACTCCAACCATTTCTCTACTATATAAATATTTTTGAATAAGGAATAATAAAATATTTATTAACCTTACTAAATATATCTCAATTATTTATGTGTGTTCTTGTTACAATGAAGTATTTTTCTGAATGCACATGTGCAGAAGATTACAATAGGAATCAAGGATTATATTTTCTACTTCTACTTCCTGAAATCATATGGGAAAGCATATCTATGGAATTTGATGGTGGTTTGTTGAGGATAAACTTAAAAAAATTATTATGTATTTATGGTAGAAAGTAGGTCTCAAAAAATGTGTGCATTTTTATGGGTTGTGTGAAGACCATCACGTCATAATAAATATCAAGATCACCCTTTGAAGTTGTCTCCATACAGATTAGAATTCCAAGGATCATAATTTCTAATAGAGATACTAGCCTTGAGTAGTGTATTTTGGAATTCATTATGAAACAAGTTGAATACTATTATTAAATGGATCTATTTCCTTTTACCCATAGACTATTTGGATATGAGATGAAGTAAATTGGACACTGGTTCATATTTTGATAGGTTAGAATTAAAATCATCCAGGGCTTGGGATTAAAATTTGGTTTACGTACAACATATTCTAAATAGAGATATTTTCTCTTCAATTGATAAATATCATTTGAAACTTGTTTTATATAGTTATCACAATCACCATTGGATATTATATATGGCTTAAATTAATGGTAGTTACCTTAAGTGATTGATTACACAAATGATGATAGATAAGAGAAGTAAGATACACTTATTGGTTCAAGAGAAGTTGAAGAAGTAACTAAATAATTACAAGGCTAGACATAATGAAAATATGGTTGAAAGTGGGACATAATGTTTACTTAAACCTTAATATGGAATAATGATGGAAAACATGAAATAAAATAAAAGCCCTAGTATTTTAACCTTTCAAAATATTATGGACATGACATGCACTATTATTATAATATGTTAAATCTGAGGGTGTATGCAAATAATAAGTGTTGTGCAACGTGGGAAAGTATCAACACCAAGGATATTATGAAGTCCTGGTTCTAAGATCCAACCAGATTTTGTCATAGATCAAGTGAAGTATACTTGACAATAATTCTCAGAAAGGTCTATTAAAATATGATAGCTATGTGTTGCAGGCTACATGGGTAGAAAAATGTAGAAGGCCTTGAAGAGAATTGGATCTTCCTTCTCAAATTGGTTGTCACAATAGGTAGTATATTCAACTGGGAAGACATCTTTTATTATGAATTGAATCATCATGTATGGCATCCAAAAATAATTTTGTAAGGAAAAAAAAACCATAATTTTATATGTCAGCTCATCTACTAGATGGGATATGCAATCTGCATGTATTTTTGGTAATGAAATGGAAGTAGATCCCACAATACAATATTACAATCTATTTCCACAGTAGATTATTATCAGAGATAAATTTCAGAGGGGTTTATGATCAACTGGCAGAGCATTTATTTGTAATACTATATAAGATGATCTATGAAATTGATCCCCCTTGCATGACCGGTCATCTAAAGGAGGCACTATATGAAATTTTGGATTAGTTTGATGCATCAGATGAAACACGCATTAGATGCTTTGGATGCCAAACAACACCTCATATTATTCCACGTTATGTGACCAACAAGGTGGTCTTGCAAGAAGTTTCCTATTAGTTGAATAACAAACTGACCAAAATTTTTCCTAGAAGGAAGTAGGGTCTTTGGGCCACTTTACTTTTGAGTATTGGAAATTATGAGTTGAAGATACTTAAGGCAGTAGAAGCTAAAATCAAATAACTCAACTGCATTTATTTTTAAACTGGGGGTTTTCATAGATATGATCCTAGGAAATCATGCAGGTTGCATTATGATAGGATATGATATATCTGCAGATATGTACCAATGACTACTCTAGAGGATGGGAAAGTTAATAATTGGTATAATGCATTAAGAAAGGACAAAAAAATATATGAGGAAAGTCCTTCTGAAGCTCCACCAGCCCCAAATGTACAGATGGAGGAGGCACACCAATAAAAAAAAACACAAGCAAGAAAAAAAACTCCCGAGAAGAGGATCGTGCATGATCCAACAACAAAAGGTAGCATAAAATTTAAATTTTATACATTGATTAAAGGTTCTATTGAGGTTAAGAAAGAGAAGAAAATACTGGAGGTAAATATAAAACTAGAAGAGGAATAAAATAGAACGAAAAATGACATGCTTATATAGAAATATGAAGAAGAGGAAAGAAGGAAGATAACCAAAGAAGAGAAGTAATAACAATCACATGAGGAGGAAGTCGTACAAAAGTTGCAGAAATAACAAATGGCCCAAGAGGTTGAAGAAAAATTGAAAGAAGAATATTCTATTTATCCCATAAAAGATGAAATAGGCACTCCATTAGAACCTCCTCTTATAGATGGCCATCTCACATTCGAAAAGTTGGGGATTTTTCCTCAACCAGAAGATAGAGTCATGGATGTATGCAATGTTACTTTTGATCAGTTAAAGAAGAGAATTTTGAAAGAAGCATGAAGGTATTTTCCGAATGATCTTGGATATCAAGTTTGTATCCACCAAGAAGGTAATATCTACTAACACCCGAAGAAACCCCTGAGTAGGCATGCCATCTAATTTTTATTTTGAGACAAGAATGCAAGAAAACATAGAGTATCTTATGAGCGATAATGCATCATTTAAGAAGGAATTTTTTGCAGCAAAGTGAGAAATAGATCACATTAATGCAAATAATCAACAACTGAATTCTAACGGTCCGAGCATAAGGGAATTCCATTCAACTATACTTGAAGAATTAGGGCTAGTGGAGGACAATATGGAGCAGTTATATAATGAAATGATTGTGTTAGATGAAATGGTGGCACCCATGGTAGGGATACAAAAGAAAACTGCTAAAGGTTGCAAATAGAGTTGTTTATATAATAGAGGAGTGGGGTTTCAAGTACCCAGATGTTCTAGAGAAGCTTCTCAATAAGGAGATAATTTCTACTACGATGGGTAGAGTACAATTGAGGCTTCATAATTAAAACTACACACATCTCGGTGAACAAGCAACCAACACTATAACTTCTTATGGTCAACTTCATAATGTTTTAGAGTCTATAATAAAGAAGCATAAAATACCTTTTGTGGGTGCATTGAGAGAAACCAGAGATAAGGATGCCATCATGTGAAAGATAAAGCAGTACATTGATCAGGTTAGGAAAGCAACAAAGTAGGATGACTTAGACATCACCAAGGACATTATTCTACAACATGTAATTGCACCGCATAAAATTCCATTAAAGAACTTTTGAGGTCTAAATGGGCCTCCTAAGAAAAATGTACATCCAAAAGAAAATTTATAAGGACAATTAGGATTCAAGATGATGATGTCAACCATCAAAAACTACTAAAATAATAATAAAATAATAAAACTAAGATGATGATGTAAAAAGATTAAAAAATAATAAAATAATAAAACTACTTTTTAAACTTGTATTTTCAACTTATATCCCTAATATTTTACCAAAATTTCAAGAGGGAGTACTCGTTGGATGCAAAATTCAATTCCTCATGCAAGGAATACCCATGTTACATACTTTCGATGGACCCTCCTACATGAAAAATAAGAAATACATCGAAAACCATGATTTCAATCATGTTTTTCATGTATTTTTAATTTTTCATGTAGAAAGGCCCATCTAAAATATGCAACATGGGTACTCCTTGGATGAGGAACCAAATTCTACATCCAAAAAGTGTTCCTGATTGAAATTTGAGTAAACCCATAGGGAGATAAGTTGAAAATATGAGTTGAAAAGGTAGATTTTTCCTTTTTACCTCTAAAATTTGATGATGTAATATAATATTATTTTATTATTTCCACTATTATTTTATAATTTCCTTATGAGACCCATTTTATACCTCAAAATTCCCCTAATGATATGGAGTTATCGTGGCTATGAGATAGTGTACAATTTGGATCCAAATCCACACTGACAAAAGAATTATAGGTAAGTATGCATTACATTATAGAGTTTCTTGTTCGAGTCAAAGTCATCACAACAAAATTCAAATATTGGCACTTATGTATCATAAACAGACTCCATATTGAAGTTACTCATTTATCTCTTTCTCCTATTTGAAGATTTTTTTTCCTATTGAAGTTTTTCTCTTATATAGCCCCGTATTATATATAATATTTCTTCTATAAAAAATAAGTCCAATGTAATAAAGTACAAGAGGCACATGTGGAATATGAAGAGACACATGTGGAATTTAAAGAGTCATGAGTATCATTTGAAAAGCCATATGGAATCCCATAAGTCATAGAAATTTAAGAGACATGAGGAAACTCAAGATTCATTGTCATTTGCTATATATAGGTCCTCAAAAATCATGAAAATGGCTTGGAATTTTAGGGACTTGGCCTTTGATTCTCTTGTTGTACATAAGGGAGATTATCATTATTTGGAGAAGTAAGTAATAGTTTCATGTTCCACTGTTGGAGATAGTGTTCCACCTATTTACTGGTGTACTTAGAATATTTCATTAATTATCAGAATCTCTCTGAGCCATCACTCTTTCATGCATGTATCGTGAATGTATTAAGACTTTTATTTATATGTTTATGGTATATGTTGATGTAATACATACGAATTATAATGAACTATAAAAATTTTGGATGTGGATCTTGTTGAATCAGTTTTGTTTATTCCTTCACGATTTTTGTTCATCTTGTAAATTAATTTTCAATTTAATCATCAAGTTATTCTTCTTCGCTTGTGTGTCTCTCTTAGGACATCAATATTGTTTCCATACTAGAGGCTTGTCTCTCTCCTGTTTTTGGAAGCACCCTTTAAACTCTATATTAAGTCTCACACAAAGCTTACATACTTTCTACCCTAAAGTTGTGTTACAATATCTTATGCATGTGTTGTGGCAAGGAACACCTATAAATCACTCACAATGGTAGTCGAACCATATAACCAGAAGAGAATTATATTCCAAATAGTGTGAGGTCTAGTTGGCACTTCACATCGAGGAGACCCTCTGTATGTTGGCGACTTCCAAAATTATCATTGAGGAATAATATGTAGCTTGAATGTTGACTATACTATATCCTGCCAACATACATGGGATCTCCCTAATATGAAGTCCCAATTAAACCTCACACTATTTGGTGTAGGAGTTCCATCTGAATTATGGCTTGACCACCATTTACTCAAATATTTTCCTTGGCTTGAGATATTAGAATAATATAGGAGCGTACATGTACTTTGAATGACCAAGAAGGTATGCCTTCTATAATGTTCAATTTCAAATCTATCAAGGTTATTTCATTGCAAGGAAACAAAGTGAGTCTTTAAAATAAAGTAATATTACTATTCTAGTAAATACACATGAACATCAGTAAGGAAGAATCATTAATCATCAAGGGAAATAGCTCACATATATGCAACGATCATCACACTGCATCACAACACACTTTCAATGAGATAAGCACCAAAGTTACCAAATTAGTTCAATTTATCTAATGCATAAGAATTCCAACATAAATCGTAAACATTCAAAGAATAGTCTTGAAACATACGTGATCTATGCATGAAAATGTGTTGGCCAAATAGGCTTCAAGTATTAAGTGAAAGTTCCAAGATAAATTAATACAATGAACAACACTTTCTCCAAATAGTGGAGTGTTAGAACCACCACTTTCTCTCCAAAAGAACTATCTCTATATCTCCCATGCCTTGTGGGAGAAGCCACAACGAAAAGTATCTTATTTGAGTAATGAAGCCTCTTTTATAACTAGAGACATGACTCTTCGTATCTTCAAGACTCTTGAAATTTAACATAAATTTTGGACTTCTTTGTGTCTTTTGTACTTCTACATGCGACCCTTAAGCTTCGATATGTGAAATTTAGACGGATACATGTGGATATTTTGTCCTTACATGACTCGTAAAATTCCACATATTTTCATTTACAATAATTATATCATTATTTACACATCATGATTTGGCGAAAACAAGACAATCCACCTACATTAATGGCTTGGACTCATAGTGACTTGTGACAGGGACTTTCTTGAGAGATGAAAACGCTTCCACCTATGTCTTCAACTCTTGATGCATATTTCTCATTGTTGTTTTCATCTACCATCCAAAGGGTCTTGAGATATAAGGAGTATCTATGGATCACTTTGGTCTCCAGAATCTAATATTATTTCACTTATCACAATTATGTGTTATTTTTCCTTTGAATGCTTCTTTGTGTTGCTTCCTTTGACAAATATTCTAATGCCTCCTTTCCATGTTGATATTTTAACACTTGTAAGTAATTTCACTCATGGAAAGAAAAAATCATCCTAAAAAATCCCACAATCTACCATTTTTCATACAAATTTTCAAATTGTTATTCAATAGTGCACTCGAGAAAGAAAAGAGGAGATTTTGGGCATAGGGCGCACAGTTAAGAGAGAAGAGTTGTGTGTTGAGCACTAAGATTGCAATGTACACTCTACTAGAATAGAAGGTTTGATGGATGGAATATGGCATAGTATCAAGGGGCTAGGAGGCGGAATGATGCTTGTTGATGCACCATGCGCTCAACTGAGGACTAAGTCACAAAGAGGGCACAATGCATAGTGATAGGGCTCAAGGGATGCTCAATGTTCATTTTTGGTGCACCATATTATTATATAAGGACATAAGGCATATTTTCAAGGCTTAAGGAAGGTCTAATGACCTTTTTTGGTGTAGTGTGTGGTCAGCTACATGAGAGGCTTAAAGAAGGGAAAAATATTGAAGAGGAAGGATAGCTTTTGGCTTCAGAGTGTGTTGTGCACCCAAGAGGGAGGGAAGGCTTAGTCCGGGTGTAGGGCACATACTTAATAGAAAATTTGGGTCCCATTTACACTTGGGAGTGTGTTTTTTCCTCTTCCTTTCCTTTTTGGAAATCTTGTATAAACCGAAATTTGTCTAAATCTAGAAGATGAAACATGGGAAACATAATGATGTAGGAGTAAAACTAAGTAAAAAACATGGAAAATCATTAGTAAAACTTAAAAATGACCCAATAATTATAAATATGCATCAAAATTCAATTTTACAAACATTATCCAATTATAACGGATAAATTATGTGCACTTGTGACCAAAAGTGTCATTTTCTAAATAAAAGTGTACTAGGTCTGTGAAGTGCATTGTGAATCATCTAAATGCTGTGATGAAACTTAGTAAAAAACAAGGACACTTGAAACACATTAAATGACATGAAACAACAGTTGGTGATCAAAAGAAACAATTGAGATGACATACTACATGCTCCAAAATGAGAAAGTAGAAATTTTTTTGAGGGTGTTGTAGTAGTGACAACACTTGGAAACACACTGGACGAATTTAAGATTCTCTTCCTAAGAATAGATTTTAGTAAATTTTCAACCCTTTGGAAAGTGTTAATTCACTAATTGGATTACCTTGTATTCCCCATTCAACCCGGTTATTGGTGTAGTATCCACCATTGCTCTCCTTTTATTCGCACACAAACCTTATTCCACATCACAATTGTTTCAATTCAGGAGGGGTAATATATGCTAGAAATTTTATGATATTCAAAGTATGAGTTTCATATGTGGTGTTTATCCAATGCCATCAAGCATATATAGTACCTTGATAGACTCAATACAGAAGCACAAGTATTACTTTATCATCAATTCACCTGAAAAATACCCCAATGAAGTTACTTGCTTCACCTCTCTCCGCAGGAAGCCTTTCTCTTATTTTCACCCTTTATTTCTTTTATATGGTAGAACTGTGATTTGGAACATATTATTTCACTAGGGAGGAACAAGGATGAAAACTTATTGAGAGAGATAGATGTTTCCACTTTATATATATATATATATAACCTCTAATCTCTCTATAGATTTACCCTTATCCCATCTCTAATAGATTGGATGAGCACATAGAAAACCAAGTAAATTTACTGCCAAGTTTTAGGAATAAGGATTATATTATAGATAGGTATCATAGGTTCACTCAATGTTTTCTTCTTGAATGTATCATATTTTTTGGCTACACTTTACTTACCCAAATGCATATTCCAAAAGACAGAAGAATAATCAATAGGTATCCAAGCCTTTCCATTGCCACATCCCTTATGTATTGTGCAAAATATCCCTTTTAAATCCATACATACACTTTCACACAAGTTATTATTTTATAGAATGACCAAAAAAGGGAAACAAGACATGACATAATAGGATACCACAAAAAAAAAAAACAAAAAATGAATAACTATACAATAAATGCAACTTGAGATGCTATTGAAAATAATGTTTGACATCTCAGCCATTAATGGGAAGGGGGCCAGTCCTCCCATCCAATGATTCTAACTTGAAAGCATTATGGCCCAACTTTTGTTTGATGGTGAAGGGGCCAATCTACAAATATTGAAACTTTGTATGTTTTCATTTCTCTTCATGGGATATAACCCAGTTCAATACTAGGTTTCCCACCTCAAAATTCTTAGTCCCTATGGATTTCTTATCGAACCAATGCTTGATGTGATTTTTTTGCAATAAAAATTTTTATTTGGCTTTGAGCCTTTTTTCCTCTCTTTTAAGCAAGGTATCTATCCTATTTTGAACCAGAAGACATGGTTTTCCTTGGGACTCTTGGGAGAGTTGCAAGGACGAGAGACATAAATTGGGTGGCAAGATAACTTCTTTACCATACACGAGGAAGTATCTAGAGATTTTGAGAGAGGGAATGGGAGTTATGCGAATAATATTTTTATTTATTAATTCTACTAAAATTTTCCCGTGTGGGTGTTAATTAGATGCATTCTTCAAAAAAATACCATTTTATAATGAAAAATCATAAAGTTTCAATGAGGAAAAATAAGTTGCATTATCAAAGACAAGAGACATTGAAATTCCAAACTTGGTTATGATCTTCTATTTTAGAAATTGGATGACTTCATAGTCATTGAGTTGTCTTAAAGTAACCACTTCAGCCCACCAAGTTAAATAAGCTATTGTGGTTAAAATTTACCATTGTTTCCTTGATGAATGTGGAAAGATATCACTAATAACATCTAGTCCCCACTATTGGAAAGGTTCCTTGATTTCTGTCTATAGCAGTGTGGTGGATGAATTCAGATCTTGATCAACATATCTCTGAATTATTGGGAACTTATGGGAATATGTATGAACATCCTTTAATAAAGTGGGCAAATAATAAATAGCTCTCATTAATTTATGTGTAGTTGTGTTACCCGCGAAGTGTCCACTTGGTGGATCATCATGAAAATATTTCAAAAAAATCTGTGTGTCAACAGGATACCTGATTATGTTGTTTTCGGAAAACCACTTCATATATGAGTTAGTAATATAGAGCTCTAAGGAGAATCACCCTTTCCTTCTTATTAGACAAATTTGTGGGAAAGGTGCCATGCTCTAGATATTGTAATATATCTGAATACCAAGGCATGTTTGAGCTTGTTGGAGGAACTTTTTAAAGGTTATACATATTTTTTTCTTGTTCCCATTTTGAAATATATCCTTGAAGATAGTCTCTTGCTTCTAGTTCTTTTAGCAATAATGTTTCCTAAGAGATTAACTTCTGACATAGTGAAGATGCTCTTTTTGGGATTCAAATAAATCCCATACTTACTGTTATTGCCCAAATCCACCTTAGGCTTAAGGAAGGTGAGATTCAGGGTAACACCGAACCACGCTCATTCTGGTAGCTAGCCCTACCAGAACAGGAGAGGGCTCTCTCCAGGTCAATCTCAGGAAAAGTATTCAATGGGGCTTGAGATGACTGAAATGAGTGCTAATTTTAGGCTAGGTATATTAATCAAGGAGTTTGGAATGATTTTTAGGGGTTTTTGTTGGAAAAAGGGAAAGGGAGTTTTGGGCTTGGGGATGAGGCCAATTTCTTGTAGAGTTCAAGTTGGGGTAGGGAAGGCAATGGATTTGATGTCTTAGATTCAATGAATGGATAGAAAATACTATTGAGGAGCTGAAGAGGGCAAGAAGGTGCAAGGATCCTCTTCAAACGGAGGAAAACATATAAAACTAAACAAAAGTTTAAGGCAGAGCACCAACAAACTAATGAATTCTACCTTAGTTACTCATTTGTTTAATTTAGAAGAAAAAAGAAGGGAAATGGAATACATAAAACATTAATGAACTGACAATTACATGGAGAAAAACACCATCAAAACACAGAGCCACAAGGATCCCAACAAGTGCTGCAAAACCTTGGTCTTTCCTTTGCCAAAAATGCTGAAATGAATGTACAATGAAGTGCCCAACAATTCCCAAGAGTCCAACCCTGAAAATGACTCAAAAAATACATGATATAGGAAATCCTGACCCCTTCCCATGCCTCTAGGGGTCAAGCTCATCATTCTAGGAGCTTTTTGAACCAATTCTAAACTAGGAACTGAAATCTAGGCAATCAAACAACTTGCCTCTATATGGAAGGAAACTGATTCATTCATTTAAATTTCACTTTTTAGTGAATGAATCCTCTAGAAAAAGTAAATATGTGCCAAAATTACATCATGGTTACCAAATTACATCAATATAGATCAATAATTACATCCAAAAGTGAAACTAGTCAAACTGGCCGAATTTCTGAGCTGAAAAGTGAAAATTGGGCAAAATTCCTCTATGCGTCGCGCCAGAAAACTCAATGCGCCGCGCCACTTTGAGCCTATTTTTGGGGCACTTCCTGAAGTCCAAATTGAGCTCATGATAGCTCATTGGAAAGCCTTGTCTGTATACTATCCAAACCAGGCAGAATTTCTTGATTTGGATGTCATTTGCCCCTCCAAAATTTCAATCTCCCAAGACTGGTTCCTGCTAGTGCAAAAGGTGGCAGAAAGGCCATTTTTGGAGTGTTTTTGACCTTTAGGCAGCCCAGAACTTGATGAAATATCTCGGCCATTCCTGAGCATGCATAATTTATCATAAAAAACCCAAAAAAATCAAGTTTTCCCCCAGAAGATGTCCCAATCATAAGCGCGCGTCGGGTGGCGTGACGCATCGGGCAGAAAAACCTGTTTTGTGACAAAAAATTTCAAAAATGACAAAATTTTCTCTAAATTCCTTGAAATTTGGACTAAAGGTTCCTCATCAAGTATCATGCTTAGCCAAGGAAGCCTCGGCCAAAATTTGGAGTGGATCAGGCCTTTTCCAACGTTTCAGTGCTCTCCTCAATCTCGCCTTCAAGATCTTCATCCTGGCTCTGCAAATGTGTGTGCGGGCCCAATAGTGGTTCTTCATATGTCTGAGCATGAATTTGTCCCTATTGGCCTTCGCCAACAACTTCTCAATATGCCTGTTGACTCTCTCAAGCCAAATATGTCGCTCAAAAGGCGTCATGTCACCTGGTCTCTTTCGGGCCAATCCCTGATCTTCACGGATTCTCTGCAACTCCGTGAGTGTCTGCTGATCTTCTAGTTGTTTATTCCGCTGCTCCAAATAATTTATAATCCACTGAGCTCTCTACAACTTCACATTCAATGTATCAATCTCATCCTTTTGTTCCTGGATGATCTCTCTCATCTTTGAGCTAGGAGAGCTCAAATCAACATCGATGAATGTAAAATCAGTGTCTTGGCCTCCTGAAGGGCCCTCATCATGCATAGGCCTCTTGCCTCTGTACTGAACCTATAGCTGTGGTGATGTCGAAGGCGAGACCCCTTCCACACCATGTGGAGATAGTACTCGCACTGCTGATGAAGGCAATGAGACCCCTTCCACCCCAGGTGGAGATAGTACTCGTCGTGCTGCTGCAAATAAGGCTCTGTGGCCTCTCTGATATGTCACACACACTGGAGCACTGATAGGCTCAATCTCGGGAACATCAAACTGATGTGAAGGCTCTCCCTCGTCATGAACAATCTCGGGAGGAGGCTGGGGGGCTGCAAAGAAGTCACGGGAAATGAACTCATCCCATGCAATGCCCTGCAATCCAAGCTGATGTACTACAATAATTTTGATGAGCGCATAATGATAAATGCTGTTATGCTGCTGCTCCGGAGTCTTTCTCTGCACCAGGGTAGTCAGCCGCTCTATGTTCCGACACATGAAATATGGGATATTCATCAGTCTCACTCTCGTAAAATGCATCAAAAGTCTGATATGATATGCATAAAGATGTGAGAAACGGCCCTCACAGCTGAAATATCGGATGATGAGTTTCATCAATGGTGCATAAGACTCCTTCAGAAACCGGAATGTAAATACTCTGCTCAGCTGCCTCAAATATCCAAGCCTGATGTAAGGCTCATAATATGCTCTATCCAGTTGCTTTCTCTTATTCCACTCTTCACCAATGTTCGGTATCTCGGTCGCCTCAGAAATGGTCTCGGGTGTCAAAGTGAAGTTCACTCCAGCAAGGTTTACATGACCATCATGAAAATGTAAAACAAATAGGCGAACCAAATCCTGATGGTGCTGAATCTGAGATATCATCTCACAATACTGAAAACATGACTGTTGCTGAAAGCATGTCATTGCAAGCGGGCAGGCCTGCAATTGAGCCAAAGAAGCGGGCTCCTCCCTGACGTGCCTGCCACTTTTATGAGACCTCCTCGGTACATTTATCTTGGTGGTTGAGTCACTATCTTTCTCATATCCCTACTCATATGATGAATTTATCTCTGACATGATGCTAAAAACAAGGTGTTTGACAAGTATGTGCTGATATATGTATGGCGGAAACAAGAGTTTGTTTTTCAGTACCAAGTGTGCCACATATGTAATGAAAGGCTGCAAGGAAATATCACAATGAATACAATTGACTGTCAAGTGAATTTGGAGTGGAAAGATAGTCACTCACTGCTTGGGGAACTTCGGGATTAGGAACCTTTATAAGTGATATAGGAACAGGTGATAGTGATGGGGGTAGTTTTTAGGAACAAGAGTCAATGAAATGGCAAATTATACCTGGGTTAAGTGAAATCAAGGATAAAGAGGTAGTCCTTGAATGTTGTGGAAATTAGGATTTTATCAATGAAGGGAAGTGGTGGCAAGTGATAGGGTTTGAGGATTTAAAACATGGGAACAAAGGGTATAAGGGATATGGGACAGCGGGAATAGGAGAAAAAACTGTGGTATGATAGTGTGACAGTGAGGAAAGAGAGAATATAGTGGTCAATGGAAATAGTATAGCACCGAACAAATTTTAAACTTTGATTTTAGACCCCAAGGAGCGATTTTGGAAAAATGGAATAGGGTTTATGTTTCACCAACCCAATTCTCTGATGTCTTCGCTTCTAAACCACAACACACATAACTAAAAATCATTGAACAGGCTTTGTCAACTTACTTGGAGAAAAATGAAGTGAATCGAATTGAGTTTTTATGGAGCGGAAATTATTTTGGCCTTGGGGGCTCTGTGCGCCGCGCACAAGCCCAACGCGCCGCGTCGTGTGGGTGCGCTGTGCCCATTGGAAATTACACTATGAACTCCGGCTCTATGCACCGCGCTGTGTGGGTACGCCACGCCCTATCCCAATGCGTTGCGCTGAATTCCAACACACAGTCGACCCTTTAAAATCAAAGTTTCGTCCCTCCAAACCTCAACATCGACTTCTCTCTTGGATTTTATGAATATCTTTTGATGCAAATGGATTAATAACTTTGAGAAATATCTTATATAGAGATGGATTTAATTTTTTCTCCTCAATAACCCATTTTGTAATGTTATTAGCTTTGACACTTTTTTCATTTAATACAACTCTATCTTTTTTTTTCCTCACTGACTTTCTGACCTTGAATGATGAAATTGGTTGATTTTTGCAGGGATGGTGGCATTGAACCTTGGCAAAGGATGACGAGAGTTTTCATTTGAAGTACTTCATGGCGGAAGGATACATATTTATTACAAAAACAAATTTGAAAATTTCTTCTTCAAAACAGAGTTTTGAAGAAGAAACATCCTCGAGCATATTTGATGATGAAAATCGTGAAATGAAAACTTATTGAAAATATCCTCATGGCCTGCGGGCATTTTTTAATATTTCTGAAGACCAAACCCTAGACCTAGAAGTTAAAATGACTCCTTTTCAACCAAAATAACATCTATGACTGTAAATGACGTGAAATGAACTTTGATGAATTTTGAGAAATTTTGACCAACCCAGCAGGTAAAAACATGAGGGAAATGAGAAAACCAAGCCCTTCTGTCAGATAATGGCATGCCCCTAACATAATGCAATTTAATGAGCTGAATGAGACACCTAAAAAATGAAATGCAATAAGAGAAATGATCTCTGACGGAGGGATGTAAAGACCGACTCTAACATTGGCTCCAATGGGGATGGTAGCTCCTAGGAGGTGCCAAGAACGACAGATCTTTGGGGGAGAAGACAGTGCCTTTGTCCATTGGGCTATGGAGTTGAAACACTAAAACTGACATTATGCAAACTGAATCTGACTCAAGGCTAAAACTAAAAACTACAATAAAACCGAACATGACTAAACAGAACTAACAAACTGGAAAGATGCTCACAATTGAGCTTATTCATCAAACCTACTCTAATTGTTCTTTCACCATCCGATCAAGTGAAATGGAACAGCCAATGCAACCATGTAAGCATCCTAGCTACTTTTTGATTTCTTCCCAAATGCTTTTTGATGCGCAGGAAAAGGGAAGAATCGAAAGGCAACTCCCATGGAAACTTGGACTCAAGTTGATTGCTGATAAACTTGCAAAACATGAATTGACTGGATGACTTCAAGAACACTGCGAAAGGATCTTAATAACTATTAATTTCCATCAACACATTACTGCTCTGGTCCAAGTAATCTTCATAGCTAGATATTAAGATTTTTCTCACATCTGTGTTGTCTTTCTTTGGTGACAGCAGCAGGCTGTCAAAAGGATCCTGAATTTCATGAATAACCAAACTTTGTTGCTGATTCCAGATAGAACAAAAGTCTCCTTTATTGATCTCCTCATATGACTGCAAACCTTGAAATGAGTTTTGTAATGAAAAATATGTTAGACGAGACAATGAAGGGGACTTTTGAATAAGATTATTGTCAACATTATTTTCTAGCACATGTTTATCCAATGAAGAAAATTTTTTATAGCAAACATCATCCAACATGCTAGCAATAGGATCATCAAAAACTTGAGAAGACTGCTACGATATATCCATTGAAACTATATGACATCTTACTGGCTGTTCATATTTTTCTCTAGAGATATTATGAAGATTCTGCTTTATAAACTGAAATGTTTCGAAACAGAAGGGTACAGAATCCTCTTGCACCATTAAATCATGTATTTCATCTTCCATGCCTTCATTTGTAATCTGAACTTCAATTTCGTTTGGTGGCTGCAAATATGGAGCTAGGGATGGTTTTGTATCCAAAATGATTTCATCAGTCATTTCAGGAGAAGATTTCTCATCAACAACTTGCTCAAGAATTTTGCTATCTGTCTCATCCTCAACATTAAAACTGAGAGATTGCTGATTTCCTACAGGTTGCTCATTTGAAGATTTACCATGCAATTTACCTTTCAACAACTGGAATGATTCAAAAAAAAATGGTACAGAGTCACCTTGTAGCATTTGATCATATGTACTAGCTTCCATGTCCTCATCTGCAACTTGACAATCAATGGCATTCGGGGACTAAAAATCTGAATATGAGAAGTCTTGAACAAGGTTTTCATTGCCCTCAAGATGGTCCAAATCAAGGCTTGTTGGCAGTTGATTTCTGATTGCATGGAAGTTATCTCTCATGAACTGAAACGAGTCAAAAAAAAAAGGAAAAGATCCTTAACTTACTTCAAAATTTGCTGCACTTTCCTCATCATTTCCATAACTGATATGTATCAGTTGATCACTGTACTCGAGATGCTGAAAGTGAACTTCCTCCTTCCACAAACTAGCTGCTGATTTGTCTGCAAGATTAGCTTCTGTTTGGAGAACATAATCATCATCATATTGATCAAACTGAGGCAAATCATCGGTATAAAACACATCATCAAGCATACATGTCAAATCAACAGATCTCTCTTCTCCAAGATGATCTACAAAACAATCATTACCAGATCTATGACAACTGGGATAAGAAACAAAATATTTTGGATCAGCCACATGTTCTTCTTCAATCAGCAAGTCATGGGCTTGAACATTATACTCATTCCTTGTGGTGTTCTTTTGCATCATCTCTTCTACTACACTTACCAACATGTCAAGCTTTACCTCTAGAGATATCAATTTCTCCGGATCTATGTTTTTCATCTCTTCTTCCTTCAACCTTGCCCTTCGGATCAGCAAATGAGCCTCTACATTTACTGCACTGTTCTGCATCTCTTGAAGTGTTGCAAGATTCCTTTCTCTCAACTGAAACTCCATTTCCGGATCAAAGGCACTCGGGTAATGCAAGAGAGCAGATCTAGGAGAAGGTCTTATATCAGCTGGCATCGAAAAATATACTTGGTTAAATCTGGAAGAAAATTGTTGTACTGTCTCCCCTGGCAGTCTTTTCAGCTAGTTATACTCTTCTATAATCAAGAAAAGGTTCTGTCCGATCACCCACCTATCGAGGAAAACTTTGACGAACTACTGGAAATCTGAGATGCTCGCATCAGGCAAGGTTTTGAACCAAATTTTCACTTTGGCTTGCAAAGAAAGAGAAAAAAGCCTAATACTAACATCCTCTTCATCAACTTCAAAAAGGTCTAGGAAAGTCTCAACATTCTGCACATGTTTCTCAGTGTTGAAATTGTTACATTCACCGTCAAATCTTGGTAGATATAGGTCATAATTTTTAGGGAAAGCATGAAGAACAGAAGGTAAAACAAGAGGTTTATACCTATCTGGGACTATATAAGGTGTAGGAGTATATACAAGAGCTACGGGATCAGTTTGGTTTTCTTTAAGCTCATCACTTTGAAGAGAGTCATCATAAGATGTAGGAAAAGTAAGGAGACCAGGATCAAAGGGAAACTCAGTATTTACACTTTTTGAATAGGTCGAGTGAAGATTTTGATCATCTTTATCATACAACAAATTCTGAAAAACTTTCTGGACAACTTCAAGAACAGCAAAGAAGTAGTTTACAAGAAATCAGACTAGATCCTGAATACTATTCCACTGTGGATACCTGAACTTAGTGTAAGATCCTTCCATTTTCGCAGAGAAAGAGTTAGTCTTCCAGTGGATTCTCTACTTTGAATTGGACTCACCAGGTCAATGATTTCAGCCTTCTTATGTCTGATCGTTGTCCACCATCAACCATCAGATCTGAACTTGATACACGTATTGGGGCAAGACAATCTACAAGTCAAGTGTCACGTTCACAAGCTAAACTCGAGATTGACTGAAGCAGCGTTTATCTACTTCCGCTAATGCAAAGAAAAAGCGTTTCGAAGGCTACCTGACATAACTTCAGGCTCCGTCTGTAGCTTATAAAACAATTAAAACCAACACGCAAACCATTTTCGTCCCCAGTATAGTCACCACTATGTTATTGCCCAAATCCACCTTAGGCTGAAGGAAGGCGAGATTCAGGGTAACACCAAACCACGCTCAGTCTGGTAGCTAGCCCTACCAGAACAGGAGAGGGCTCTCTCCGGGTCAATATTAGGAAAAGTATTTAATGGGGCTTGAGATGACTGAAATGAGTGCTAATTTTAGGCTAGGTATATTAATCAAGGAGTTTGGAATGATTTTTAGGGGTTTTTGTTGGAAAAAGGGAAAGGCAGTTTTGGGCTTGGGGATGAGGCCAATTTCTTGCAGAGTTCAAGTTGGGGCAGGGAAGGCAATGGCTTTGATGTCTTAGATTTAATGAATGGATAGAAAATACTGCCGAGGAGCTGAAGAGGGCAAGAAGGTCTAAGGATCCTCTTCAAACGGAGGAAAACATATAAAACTAAACAAAAGTTTAAGGCAGAGCACCAACAAACTAATGAATTCTACCTTAGTTACTCATTTGTTTAATTCAGAAGAAAAAAGAAGGGAAATGGAATACATAAAACATTAATGAAACTAAAATTACATGGAGAAAAACACCATCAAAACACAGAGCCACAAGGATCCCAACAAGTGCTACAAAACCCTGGTCTTTCCTTTGCCAAAAATGCTAAAATGAATGTAGAATGAAGTGCCCAACAATTCCCAAGAGTCCAACCCTGAAAATGACTCAGAAAATACATGATATAGGCAAGCCTAACCCCTTCCCATGCCTCTAGGGGTCGAGCTCATCATTCTAGGAGCTGTTTGAACCAATTCTAAACTAGGAACTGAAATCTAGGCAATCAAACAACTTGCCTCTATATGGAAGGAAACTGATTCATTCATTTAATTTTCACTTTTTAGTGAATGAATCCTCTAGAACAAGTAAATATGTGCCAAAATTACATCATGGTTACCAAATTACATCAAGACAGATCAATAATTACATCCAAAAGTGAAACTAGTCAAACTGGCCGAATTTCTGAGCTGAAAAGTGAAAATTGGGCAAAATTCCTCTATGCGCCGCGCCAGAAAACTCAATGCGCCATGCCACTTTGAGCCTATTTTTGGGGCACTTCCTGAAGTCCAAATTTAGCTCATGATAGCTTGTTGGAAAGCCCTGTCTGTTTAATATCCAACCCAAGTGGAATTTCGAGATTTGGATGTCATTTGCCCCTCCAAAACTTCAATCTCCCAAGACTGGTTCCTGCTGGTGCAAAAGGTGGCATAAAGGCCATTTTTGGAGTTTTTTTGACCTTTAGGCAGCCCAGAACTTGATGAAATCTCTCAGACATTCCTGAGCATGCATAATTTATCATAAAAAACCCAAAAACATCAAGTTCCCCCCCAGAAGATGTCACAATCATAAGCGCGCTTTGGGCAGAAAAAACCTGTTTTGTGACCAAAAATTTCAAAAATGACAAAAGTTTCTCAAAATTCCTTGAAATTTGGACTGAAGGTTCCTCATCAATTATCATGCTTAGCCAAGGAAGCCTCGGCCAAAATTTGGAGTGGATCAGGCCTTTTCCGATGTTTCAGTGCTCTCCTCAATCTCGCCTTCAGGATCTTCATCCTGGCTCTGCAAACGTGTGTGCGGGCCCAATAGTGGTTCTTCATATGTCTGAGCATGTATTTGTCCCTATTGGCCTTCACCAACAACTTCTCAAGATTTCTGTTGACTCTCTCAAGCCAAATCTATCGCTCAAAAGGCGTCATGTCACCTGGTCTCTTTCGGGCCAATCCCCGATCTTCACGGATTCTCTGCAACTCCGTGAGTGTCTGCTGATCTTCCAGTTGTTTATTCTACTGCTTCAAATAATTTATAATCCACTGAGCTCTCTGCAGCTTCACATTCAATGTGTCAATCTTAGCCTTTTGTTCCTGGATGATCTCTCTCATCTTTGAGCTAGGAGAGCTCAAATCAACATCGATGAGTGTAAAATCAGTGTCTTGGCCTCCTAAAGGGCCCTCATCGTGCATAGGCCTCTTGCCTCTGTCCTGAACCTGTAGCTGTGTTGATGTTGAAGGCGATACCCCTACCACACCATGTGGAGATAGTACTCGCGCTGTTGATGAAGGCAACGAGACCCCTTCCACCCCAGGTGGAGATAGTACTCATCGTGCTGCTGCAAATAAGGCTCTATGGCATCTCTGATATGTCACACACACTAAAGCACTGATAGGCTCAATCTCGGGAACATCAAACTGATGTGAAGGCTCTCCCTCGTCATGAACAATCTCGGGAGGAGGCTAGGGGGCTGCAAAGAAGTCACGGGAAATGAACTCATCCCATGCAATGCCCTGCAATCCAAGCTGATGTACTACAATAATTTTGATGAGCGCATAATGATAAATGCTGTTATGCTGCTGCTCCGAAGTCTTTCTCTGCACCAGGGTAGTCATCCGCTCTATGTTCCGACACATGAAATATGGGATACTCATCAGTCTCACTCTTGTAAAATGCATCAAAAGTCTGATATGATATGCATAAAGACGTGAGAAACGGCCCTCACAGCTGAAATATCGGATGATGAGTTTCATCAATGGTGCATAAGACTCCTTCAGAAACCGGAATGGAAATACCCTGCTCAGCTACCTCAAATAACCAGGCCTGATGTAAGGCTCATAATATGCTCTATCCAGCTGCTGTCTCTTATTCCACTCTTCACCAATGTTTGGTATCCCAGTCGCCTCAGAAATGGTCTCGGGTGTCAAAGTGAAGTTCACTCCAGCAAGGTTTACATGACCATCATGCAAATGTAAAACAAATAGGCGAACCAACTCCTGATGGTGCTGAATCTGAGATATCATCTCACAATACTAAAAACATGACTGTTTTTGAAAGCATGTCATTGCAAGCGGGCAGGCCTGCAATTGAGCCAAAGAAGTGGGCTCCTCCCTGACGTGCCTACCACTTTTATGAGACCTCCTCGGTACATTTAGCGCGGTGGTTGAGTCACTGTCTTGCTCATATCCCTGCTCATATGATGAATTTGTCTCTGACATGATGCTGAAACAAGGTGTTTGACAAGTATGTGTTGATATATGTATGGTGGAAACAAGAGTTTTTTTTTCAATACCAAGTGTGCCACATATGTAATGAAAGGCTGCAAGGAAATATCACAATGAATACAATTGACTGTCAAGTGAATTTGGAGTGGAAAGACAGTCACTCACTGCTTGGGGAACTTCGGGATTAGGAACCTTTATAAGTGATATAGGAATAGGTGATAGTGACGGGGATAGTTTTTAGGAGCAAGAGTCAATGAAATGGCAAAATATACCTGGGTTAAGTGAAATCAAGGATAAAGAGGCAGTCCTTGAATGTTGTGGAAATTAGGATTTTATCAATGAAGGGAAGTGGTGGCAAGTGATAGGGTTTGAGGATTTAAAACATGGGAACAAAGGGTATAAGGGATATGGGACAGCGGGAATAGGAGAAAAAAATGTGGTATGATAGTGTGACAGTGAGGAAAGGGAGACTATAGTGGTCAATGGAAATAGTATAGCACCGAACAAATTTTAAACTTTGATTTCAAACCCCAAGGAGCGATTTTGGCAAAATGGAATACGGTTTATGTTTCACCAACCCAATTCTCTGATGTCTTCGCTTCTAAACCACAGCACACATAACTAAAAATCATTGAACAGGCTTTGTCAACTTACTTGGAGAAAAATGAAGTGAATCGAATTGAGTTTTTATGGAGCGGAAATTATTTTGGCCTTGGGGGCTCTGTGCGCCGCGCACAAGCCCAATGCGCCGCATCGTGTGGGTGCGCCGCGCCCATTGGAAATTACACTATGAACTCTGGCTCTATGCGTTGCGTTGTCTGGGTGCGCTGCGCCCTATCCCAATGCGCCGCGCTGAATTCCAACACACAGTCAGCCCTTTAAACTCAAAGTTTCGTCCCTCCAAACCTCAACATCGACTTCTCTCTTGGATTTTCTGAATATCTTTTGATGCAAATGGATTAATAAATTTGAGAAATATCTTATATAGAGATGGATTTAATTTTTGCTCCTCAATAACCCATTTTGTAATGTTTTTAGCTTTGACACTTTTTGCATTTAATACAACTCTGTCTTTTTGTTTCCTCACTGACTTTCTGAGCTTGAATGATGAAATTGGTTGATTTTTGCAGGGATGGTGGCATTGAACCTTGGCAAAGGATGACCAGAGTTTGAATTTGAAGTACTTCATGGCGGAAGGATACATATTTATTACAAAAACAAATTTGACAATTTCTTCTTCAAAACAGAGTTTTGAAGAAGAAACATCCTCGAGCATATTTGATGATGAAAATATTGAAATGAAAACTTATTGAAAATATCCTCATGGCCTGCGGGAATTTTTTAATATTTCTGAAGACCAAACCCTGGACCATGAAGTTAAAATGACTCCTTTTCGACCAAAATAACATCTATGACTGTAAATGACGTGAAATGAACTTTGATGAATTTTGAGAAATTTTGACCAACCCAGCAGGTACAAACATGAGGGAAACGAGAAAACCAAGCGCTTCCGTCAGATAATGGCATGCCCCTAATGGAATGCAGTTTAATGAGCTGAATGAGACACCTACAAAATGAAATGCAATAAGAGAAATGATCTCTGATAGAGGGATGTAAAGACCGACTCTAACACTTACGTCATTACTCAAATATATACTTTAGATAATGCACATGGTTTGATATTTTATTTTAAAATATGGCTACATCATCCAAATAAACTCTTACACTTTGTAAAATTAATCCATGAAACATGATGTCCATAGCCCTCTAAAAAGTAGTGCCGACATTGATAAGTCTGAATGGCATGCACTTGAATGCAAAATTTCCCCACTTTGTTCTAAAGGTGGTTTTTAGACGATCTGGTTCCACTAATATCATTGCATCATATTCGGAGAACCCATTTAGAAGCATGAAAATCTCCGACCCAGATACTGTTTGGAGTATTTATTCGATAGATGGCGCTGGGTAATTATCGTTTTCCAGTGCCGAGTTGAGGTTATCAAAATTGACACACAGGCATATATAACCAAAATTTTTCCTTATAGGGGCCAAGTTGGAAGCCCATGTATAATGTATTACTTTGAAGATGATCTGAGCATCTAGCAACTTCATTAACTCATTTTCGATCAGGGGCTCAAGTGTTGGATGAATTTTCTTCATCTTTTGTTGAAATGGTTTTGCACCTTCTTTGATGGGGATGACGTGCTATATAATATGTGCATCACATGTCTTTAAATAATCATAATTACATGAAAATACATCACAATAATTCTTGAAAAATATGTATGGAGGCTTACATATTCTGGATCGTCGTGGGTTCCCTAGTTGACTTATTCAAATGATAACTTTGAGCTTCGATTCTTAGTGCTAACTGGTCCTATCAAAAAATTTCGCAGGTCATAAATTTTTTATAGAGACACTACACCGTTAGCCATACTATTTCCTTTCGATCCTTCAACTTCTCTCTACAAAGCCTTGTCATGCTCATCTTGATCAATGGTTGGATCTTTAAACATGCTTATATTTTTTATAAAATGCAGTATCTACTAGTCATCATTAGAAACACAAAAGTTAGTCACATTATCAGGCACAAATGATTTATGAATAATCTCTATAGGAAAACTCTCTTAAAGGTTACATCCTAACAACTGCATTAGCTAACATATTTTCAGTGAAATTTCTAATTCTAGGAATATAAATAATATGAAATTCTTTAAAATGAGAAGTGAGTTGGAATTCGTCTTGCTGGTGGTTTCTCAAATTTGGTGATACATTATGGATAGTGTTTCGTACCTTACAAGTGACGATATTTGAATCAAAAATTACCGTAAGCACCTCTTCCTAGAGGTCAATGGCTTCCTTTTATACCAACACGAGTGCTTCATATTCAGCTGTATTGTTCGTGCACTTGAACTCTAAGAAAAATGATGAAATATGCCATTTATTATTTGGGTCTATAATAATACAACCAAATCCAGAGCCATACTGAGTCTTAGATCCATAGAAATACAAGGTCGAAAAATCAGTAGCTACTAAGCTTGTCCCTAAATTACTACTCCTATGTACATCTATATTACAAGATTCATTTGCACCAATTAGACTGCAAGGATGGAGCTCTAGCTGTGTATCTAGTGGAATGGGTGATGGTTTCACTTGGTAACACCCATGATCAATTTATAATTTTTTTTTTCCAAAAATAAGGTCAGAAAAGCCGAGTAGCTCATTGTGTGATTTAAATGGTGTCACAATGTTCTTCATGTGAGGCTCATTTTCTACTCCAATATGGTTGTTTGTGCACTTATACAGAATCCATAAATGTGTCCATTTTATTTAGAAATATCCTTGTCGCTAACTGCATGAATATATACTCAAAAGTAAACCATAGGCTTCAGGAAAGTCCACAATGACAATATTGGTGCATCAGTGTACTCTATGGTCTAGAAACAAGAGAATGATAACATTTTTTAGTTCATCAATTTCCTAGATTAGTGATCTATCTAGTTGTATCATTCGTGCATCGATTTTATTTCATTTAGCATTAATTTTATTGGCTAAAAATAGAGGAAAGAGGACATAAGAGGCATAAAAAGAAACAATAACACAAGTAGACATGACACCTCCCAAGAAGAGGATTAATCATAATACAATAACAAATTTTTAAAATTTGATCACTTGAGTAAAGGTGCTATTGAGACTGAGAAAGTGACATTTTTCTCGAGTAGTACTAAAGTGTGATTTTTTTTTAACGAATGAGATTGGGCCCGCCCGGATCAACGACTCATGATCGATTGTGGGACACCCCGCAGTGTAAAAAATTAATGGAGTTGGGGGGGTGCGATACGTGTAAATCCCGCATGAATTAGGGTACCCCCCTCACAAATAAGATTTACCAGTCATACCCCCCCCTGACAAACCACTCTTCCCCTATCTTCCCTCCTTCCATTCGCTCTTCTACCATTTTATCCATCCGCCAACATTACGCCATACTAAACCACTACCATCCCTCCCACCAAAATTAATGATGACCGTCGCTATCCACTTATTCCATCCAACGTTCCTCAACATTAAATCATGCACAAAAATAATGGTTTTACTATTTAAAATGTTATTCGTTCCATAATTGAATATTTTCAGCTATTAAAATCGTACATTTGCATTTTTTTTGTCGCTACAATTCAAATAACGATTCTGCACATGAAATTCTAGTTGTTGGGAAAAATACTCAGAGGGGGGGTGAATCAGTATTTAGGGCTGAACAATTTTCTTTTCTTTCTCGTAAAACCATATGTTACAGTACTGCATCCATCATGTATGTCCAGATATCTTATTATGTCTTTACTTAAAGCATTGCATCAGATAAGAATTAAGCATGAACAGAAATAACAGAACAAACATAAACAACACATATGAACACCAGGATTTAAGGTGGAAACCCAATTCGGGAGAAAACCACCGCTGCTGTAATCTCAGTCTTCAATATTTATTATAGAGAAAATGTCTTAAAATATATGCTGGTGCAGACTTATACCAGCATGAAGGCACCCACCTACAGAAGGCTACAACCTGCTCTTGTTTACCAGCCTCTCCTGGAAGGGAGCTACGACCCCCTGCTCTCGTTTACCAGCCTCTCCTCGAAGGGAGCTACAACCCCCTCACTGAAGGCTTCAACCCTCAGCACTACTGCGGACCACGTTTCATCAATATTCAAACCGGATCCAATAGCTTACACACAACATACCTTGCAGGCCACCAGATTTATTTATTTTATTCAGAGGTGCATCCTTAATTCAGCAATCTGTTACCCATTCCAAACAGATATAATTCAGAGTGAAGTATTCATTCACAACCCTTATATGTTCTTCATGATTGAACCAGGAATTAATCATCATATGATCTAAAGATCTTGATCAATCATCATATTCATAGGTGCGCCATAGATTCAGATATATCAGAGTTTATTTATACAGATATCTCTAAAAGAGATTCGTTTATTATCGACCCTTTCGCACACACACCCTTCTTCATGATTCTCATCACCTTATATAGTTTTCGCTTTTAATAAAACCTCAGGTCAAAACCACGAATCGCTAATGGTATTCCTTGACAGGGTTAAAATAGATAATCCAGCAGGGTCTCCATATCTTGAGTAACTCACACTGTTCTATTGATCTTGGTAATTAAATAATTAATTTAATACTTTTGGGCTTAACTTTGGGATTAAGGTTAACCCTTCGCATCAACTCTTTTCAAACAAATAATCTTATGAAAATATTTTGACCCCGGACGAACAAATATAGTCAATAGCCAATCCAATACGCGCACGGTACCATAAGTAAACTTCGCGCAAGTCCAGCATTTGATCACCGTTAGATTAGCAAGCTTCCAGGTCAACGGCGTATATGCATATCGCTCGACCTCCAATGCCGACCATTAACATGCGATGGCCTGCCATAACATTACTTTTAATCAAAATTCAATGAATTTTTTTTTTAACCTGGACTTCAATCCTTGACCCTGGGCCCACATCGCAGTCGGCCATTTACGATGTGCGATATGCAATGGCGTGATCAAACAAAAGTGCGCAAAGTTAACATTTGCGATTTGTGATGGGATCACATCGCAAATTGGTGATCAAACATATGGCAGAACACTTTGTAATATGTGATGGTGCGATCGTGCGATGGCGTGATGATCTCATATCACAAATATCCACATCAACAAGACATTTAAACACAAAACTTGCGATCTTGCGATTTGCGCTAAAGTGGTGGGGACCACTTGTCCTCCCTTTTAAGAAATTTAAAGTCTTTGTTTGTTTTATTATATTTTACTCTGCAAAAAGACTTCGCCCATAACAAAAATTAATTCTTCTCTGCAATATTTGGCTGCGGCCCATCAACAATCTGTTCTCTGTCTATTTTTCCAATTGATAGTTTAGGTGCTACTCGTGTCTTTACCTTTGTTCTCTGCAACTTTTCTTTTCTCTATTACATCTGAACTGCTCTGTAGATACATCAGATTTACATCATAGGACAATTCAGTTTCCATCAAGGACAACTTCATCAAGTAGGTTTCCATCAAGGACAACACTCTGCATCATATTGCCAACAATCTCCCCCTTTGGACTTGATGGCAACCATGATGTTGTTTGATCATCACATCAGATAGATAAATTGATTATAGCCATTATTCAAACACCATGATACTCTCCCCCTTTGACATCAAGGGCAAAGGGCGGACCAAAACAAGGTTAGATCTGATGTGTACTGAAGTTACCATGCTCCCCCTGAGATCATGCTGCATCTTCAAACATAATATGATCAACATGACTGTAGAAATGCCAACAATGCATCCTTTTCATATGACCAATGCTCCCCCTTAGCTTGTACATTCAGAGATGCCTAATAGCACCTCACAACCAATTTATCCTTCTGTATTTAAGTAGATCTGATCCTCTGCATGGTAGAGACTACTCCCAGTTTCTGTCTGAGATATTCGAATGCTTCCCTGGGTAGAGGTTTGGTAAATATATCAACAACTTGTTCTTTGGAGGGAACATACTCCAATTTTACCTTTTGTTCAAGCACTTGTTCACGTAAGAAGTGATATTTGATGGGAATGTGCTTGGTCTTGGAATGCATAACAGGATTCTTTGAGATACTGATGGCACTTGTATTGTCACACATAATGGAGATAGGAGGTGAACATTTGATTTGAAAGTCTTGTAAGGTTTTCATCATCTAGAGAAGTTGAGTGCAACATGATGCGACATCCACATATTCTGCTTCTGATGTAGATAAGGAAATAGATCTTTGCTTCTTGCTAAACCAAGATACTAACTGGGGCCCCATATAGAATGCACCACCACTAGTGCTTTTCCGATCATCAACACTTCCAGCCCAATCTGCATCAGTGTATGCATGAAGATTAAGATCAGCATTCTTTGGATAACATAGTCCAAAGTCTTGAGTTCCTCGTAGATATTTGAATATTCTTTTTACAGCCTGAAGATGAGACTCTTTTGGATTAGCTTGGAATCGTCCAACAATCCCAACTGCATGCATGATGTCAGAGTGTTGTCCTTGATGGAAACCTACTTGATGAAGTTGTCCTTGATGGAAACTGACATGTCCTATGATGTAAATCTGATGTATCTACAGAGCAGTTCAGATGTAATAGAGAAAAGCAAAGTTGCAGAGAACAAAGGTAAAGAAAGGAGCAACACCTAAACTATCAATTGGAAAAATAGACAGAGAATAGATTGTTGATGGGCCGCAGCCAAATATTGCAGAGGAGAATTAATTTTTGTTATGGGCGAAGTCTTTTTGCAAAAGAAAATTGAATAAAACAACCAAAGACTTTAAATTTTTGAAAAGGGAGGACAAGTGGTCCCCACCACTTTAGCGCAAATCGCAAGATCGCAAGTTTTGTGTTTAAATGTCTTGTTGATGTGGATATTTGCAATATGTGATCGTCGCGCCATCGCACGATCGCACCATCACATATTACAAAGTGTTCTGCCATATGTTTGATCGCCAATTTGCGATGCCATCCCATCGCAAATCGCAAATGTTAACTTTGCGCACTTTTGTTTGATCGCGCCATTGCATATCGCACATCGCAAATGGCCGACTGCGATGTGGGCCCAGGGTCAAGGATTGAAGTCCGGGTTAAAAAAAAAAATCATTGAATTTTGATTAAAAGTAACGTTACGGCGGACCATCGCATGTTAACGATCGACATCGGAGGTCGAGCGATATGCATATACGCCGTTGACCTGGAAGCTTGCTAATCTAATGGTGACCAGACGCTGGACTTGCGCAAAGTTTACTTATGGTACCGTGCGTGTATTGGATTGGCTATTGACTATATTTGTGCGTCCGGGGTCAAAATATTTTCATAAGATTATTTTTTTGAAAAGCGTTGATGCGAAGGGTTAACCTTAATCCCAAAGTTAAGCCCAAAAGTATTAAATTAATTATTTAATTACCAAGATCAATAGAATAGTGTGAGTTACTCAAGATATGGAGACCTTGCTGGATTATCTATTTTAACCCCATCCAGGAATACCATTAGCGATTCGTGGTTTTGACCCAAGGTTTTATTAAAAGCGAAAACTATATAAGGAGATGAGAATCATGAAGAAGGGTGTGTGTGCGAAAGGGTCAATAATAAACGAATCTCTTTTAGAGATATCTGTATGAATAAAATCTGATATATCTGAATCTATGGCGCACCTGTGAATATGATGATTGATCAAGATCTTTAGATCATATGATGATTAATTCCTGGCTCAATCATGAAGAACATATAAGGGTTTTCAATGAATACTTCACGCTGAAGTATATATGTTTGGAATGGGTAACAGATTGCTGAATTAAGGATGCACCTCTGAAGAAAATAAATAAATCTGGTGGCCTGCAAGGTATGTTGTGTGGAAGCTATTGGATCCGGTTTGAATATTGATGAAACATGGTCTGCAGTAGTGCTGAGGGTCAAAGCCTTCAGTGAGGGGGTTGTAGCTCCCTTCCAAGAGAGGCTGGTAAATGAGAGCAGGGGGTCATAGCTCCCTTCCAGGAGAGGCTGGTAAATGAGAGAAGGTTGTAACCTTCTGCAGGTGGGTGCCTGCGTGCTGGTATAAGTTTGCACCAGCATATATTGTAAGACGTTTTCTCTATAATAAATATTGAAGACTGAGATTACAACAGCGGTGGTTTTCTCTGGAATTGGGTTTCCACCTTAAATCCTAGTGTTCATATGTGTTGTTTATGTTTGTTCTGTTATTTCTGTTCATGCTTAATTCTTATCTGATGCAATGCTCTAAGTAAAGACATAATAAGATATTTGGACATACATGATGGATGCAGTACTGTAACATATGGTTTTACGAGAAAGAAAAGAAAATTGTTCAGCCCTAAATACTGATTCACCCCCCCCTCTTAGTATTTTTCCCAACAATTGGTATCAGAGTAGGTCCTTCTGAAAAAGCTTAGTCGCTAGAAGGAAGATCAAGCAAGATGAGAAATCAAGATGGAATAGCATCTATCAGGCCTCCACTCTTTAATGGAAACAATTTAATCTTCTGGAAAACAAGGATGAGATCCTATCTTCAGTCTCTGGGAGCAGAGGTATGGGAAATTGTTGAACAAGGATATCAATATCCAGCTACAGTACCAACAGATCCAACGAAAAGAAAGAATTATGAAACAAATGCAAAGGTAGTCAATGCTCTATTGGGAAGTCTAACTGAATCAAAATTCATCAAAGTCATGCAGCTGAATACAGCCAAAACAATATGGGACAAAATCATTCTAAGTTATGAAGCAGATGCAAAGGTAAAAAGTGCTAAACTCCAAACTCAGAATTCAATATGAGAATCTAAAAATGGATAATGAGGAGATCATTTCCAATTTATTTTTACGTCTTGATGATATTGTAAATCGTATGAGAAATCTGGGAGAAACAATAACCAAATCTACCTTGGTTGAGAAATTCTTAAGATCACTAACAACAAAATTTGAGTCAAAATTTTCTGCCCTTGAAGAAAAGTAGGATCTTCAAAATCTTACTGTGGTACAACTTCATGGCATACTAACTGCATATGAAATGAGAAGAGGAGGACCTTCTGAAGTCAAAGAAGTAGTCTTTAGAACTTCTAAAAAAGGGAAGGAAGTACAAAAAACAGAATGATTAGGATATATCTCAGAAGAAGATGAGATAAACTTTGTAAAGAAACTTCAATTTGGCACAGGACGGTTCAGAGGTAAGCTTCCTTTCAAATGTTTTGATTGTGGAAGAGTTGGTCATTATGCTGCTAAGTGTCCTTATAAAGAAACACATAAAAAGGGAAAGGAAGTAGCAAAAAGGAATAAGAATCATTTCAGCACTAGAAAGAGTTACTATACTCATGAAGATAGTGATGGGTTATCTGATAGTGAGGAAGAATGTGAACAAGATCTTAGACTTCTCATGGCATTCGAAAAATAATCTAGAGAAGAAAAGGATACCTTTGTGGATGCTCTAGAAGACAGTGATTTTCTTAATGAAAACAATAAACTCAAAATTTGCTTAGAAGAGAGCAAAATAATCATAGAAACTCTGAAAAATCAGCTTGAAGATAAAGAGAAACACAATGAGAAATTAGAATGTGAAGTAGTAGATCTAAGAAAAGAACTTGGGAAAGTAAAGACTTTGAATCTTAGATTTGCTAAAGGGTCTAAAACCTTAGATGAGATTATCAAGGTACAACGTTCTCCTCTTATAAAGACAGGTCTTGGATATATTGGAGAATCTTCTCAGGCTTCAGCACCAAATTATCTAAAAGCAGTTACAGCTGGTTTACAACATGCTGCCACTCAGCAAGGGAATAAAGAATCTTTACAGATAAAGCATGATCATCTCAATTCAAAAAACACTAACAAGAATGTCTTTCAAAGAAACACCAATCAACAAGTAAATTCATATAGAAGATTTTATGATCGCAGAAATTTCTTCTTCAATGGACAATGTTTCTCATGTCACAATTTTGGTCATAAAGCTGTTCAATGTGTTGCATATAAAACCATCATGACAAGAGAAGTAAGAAAGAAAAGGATTGATATTGAAACAAAGAAGAATACTTATAACAACTTTTCTCCTCTTAAAAATGAAGTTGAATGTGCTTATTGCAATAACTTTGGCCATGAAGAATCTGAATGCAGGAGCAAAGTTCAGCCAAAAGAACATGTTCCTTCAAGCTCCAAAGTATGGAAAAAGAAGGAATTACAGGTTGAAAATTGTGGCAGAGCGTTATTTGCAGAAGATGAAGAAAACCAATGGTACATTGATAGTGGATGCTCAAGACACATGACAGGTGATAAAGACAAACTTCTTGCATATAGTGCTCTAGAAAAGGAGAAGAATGTTACATTTGGAAATGATACTCCTGCGGTCATTAAAGGAAAAGGGTCTGTGTTTCTAAAAGAAAAAGTGAAAGCTAATGAAGTCATGTATGTGGATGGGTTAAAGCATAACTTGTTAAGTGTAAGTCAAATGTGTGATCAAGGAACTGAAGTTGTCTTTAGCTCAAAAGAATGTGTGGTACGTGATCTTGATACGGGAAAACAATTATAAAAGGAAATAGAACACCAAGCAATTTGTATGTATTGAAAAGCTATAAAGAACAATGTTATTTGGGTAAATCTTGAGGAAAGTGGCTATAGCATGAAGGTTGAGGGCATACGAAGCTTCTGCGGAAATCTCAAAAAATCAAGCAGGACTTAAAGCTATTAATGATCTTCCCAATATTGTCTGCACAGAAAATATATCATGTATAAAATCTTGCCAACTCGGTAAGCAAACCAGGGTACAATTTATTGCCAAGGAAGGATCATCAAGTAAGCCTCTTGAACTCATTCATACTGACATATGTGGACCTATGAGGAAAAATTCACCCCGTGGTGAAGAATACTATATCTTATTCATTGATGATTTCTCTAGAATGTGTTGGATTGGACTGCTTAAACACAAAGATGAAGCATTTGAGAAATTTCAGATCTTCAAAGCACTAGTTGAGAATGAATTAGAATTAAAAATCAAGTGTCTTAGATCTGATTGAGGAGGAGAATATACATCCAAAGAATTTCTTGAATTCTGTGAACAACACGGCATAAAAATACAGTTCTCTATAGCTGGCACTCCACAATAGAATGGAGTTGTAGAAAGAATGAACAAAACAATTCAACAAATGGCTAGAGCTATGCTTGATGATTCCGAAACACCTGACACATTTTGGGGAGAAGCAGCACATACAGTAGCAAACATTCTCAACAAAGCACATGTTCATGTAAATAGTGATAAAACTCCATATGAACTCTGGTATGGTAATCCTCCCACTATAAAGCATTTTAGAATTTTTGGGAGAAAATGCTTTATCAAAAATAATGATGAAAAACTTGGCAAGTTTGAACCCAGAGCTGATGAGGGAATATTTCTTGGTTACTCCTCTAGGAGTAAGGCATATAAATGTTACAATAAAAGACTTCGAAAGATTGTTGAATGTATTGATGTTGTGGTTGATGAGTCTACTGCAGCCCCAAAAGAAGAAAAGCAAACAATAGATGAAGATGATGAGGACACATATCCTCCTACATCAAACAGTAATGATACAAACAGTACACCCAGTGAAGAACCTGAAGAAGAGCTGTCTGAAAAGGCTCCATCTAGATATGTTCAAAAGAATCATCCAGAATCTCAAATTTTGGGAGAAAAGAAATCAGGTGTACAAACAAGAAGGACTCTTGTGGGACCTTCTAGCAATCTGGCATTTCTGTCCATGGTTGAACCTCACAGTGTCAGTCAAGCCAGCAAAGATGAATGTTGGATTCAAGCCATGAATGAAGAGCTTGATCAAATTGAAAAGAATCACACTTGGGAGTTAGTACCAATGCCTCATGACAAAAATGTCATTGGAACTAAATGGATATTCAAAAACAATTTAAATGAGAATGGGGATGTTATAAGAAATAAAGCTAGACTTGTGTGCAAAGGGTCTGCTCAAAAAGAAGGTATAGACTTTGAAGAAACCTTTGCTCTTGTAGCCAGACTTGAAGCCATAAGAATGTTTCTTGCATTTTCAAGCCTCCAACAAATCAAAGTTTATCAAATGGATGTTAAATCTGCTTTTCTCAATGGTGATCTAGAAGAAGAAGTTTATATAGAACAACCAGAAGGGTTCATTTTGGAAAATGATGAAAAAATTGTTTGTAGACTTAAAAAAGATCTATATGGTCTCAAACAAGCTTGAAGACGGTACTATATGCTTGCTAAAATGTCACAGCTAATAAGGTTTTAGAAAATTATAACATTATTGTTATACTAGCGAAAATAATTAGCTATTAATTCCAACACGAGTTGTATATGTTGATGATATCATTTTTGAGTAACAAAAGTCTGAATTAAAATTTACACTTCGATGTACAGCAGCAAGGTGGAAATACATCTTTTTTGGAAAACTAACATTCTTCCTTGGCTTGCAAAACATAGCAGGCTTGTGGAGTAGCATATTCATATACAATAAATATCTCAAACAAATCTTAGTATGGCATGGAAGATTGCAAACTTGTAAGTACACAAGGCAAGCAATTATAATGTCGATTCCAAGTCAGTGATTCCCATTGAATCAGGCAAATCCCCAGGATCTGTAAATGGAAGTCTGCCCCACCTCATGAGACTGGACTGGTGGATTGTCATCTGGCCAGTTAGGATTGTTAGACGTTTAAGTAACAAAAAGTCTCATCTTGAACATAAAAAGAATATTCAAATATCTACAAGGAACTCAAGACTTTGGTCTATGGTATCCAAAGAATGCCGATCTTACTCTTCATGCTTACACTGATGCAGATTGGGCTGGAAGTGTTGATGATCGGAAAAGCACTAGTGGTGGTGCATTCTATATGGGACCCCGGTTAGTATCTTGGAACATGATGTCAGCTCTATTGTTGTCTGAGAAGAAAGAATATGCAACAACACGCATCATGTTTGCATCAACTTCCTGGATGGTCTGAGCCTTATGGTTTATAAATCGAATGTTCTCCTATGTTGTGTGTGTTAAGTGCCATGGGCCTCCAAAAGAATCTGCTGTGCATTCGGGGCCAGCACAATTTATCAAATATCACTTTCCCGCACGAAACAGGTGCCGCGCTTGGACAAAAGGTGGTCAGATGCTCATTCTCCAAAGAACAAGTTGCTGATATATTTATGAGCACTCTGCCCCGCCGGAAGCATTCAAATGTTTCAGGACGAGCGAGACAGTCTGCTGTGTGAGAGGTCCGATCTGCTTGACCAGAAGGAGCATAAATTGGTTGTGAGGTGTTGTTAGGCATCTCTAAATGTACAGGCTAAGGGGGAGCATTGGTCATATGAAAAGGATGCATTGTTGGCATTTCTACAGTCATGTTGGTCATATTATGTTTGAAGATGCAACATGATCTCAGAGGGAGCATGGTAACTTCAATACACATCAGATCAACATACATTTGCATGTACTTTGTCCAGGTATAAGGGGGAGGAAATGTCAGCAAATGGACACAGTATAATGATTTTAAATACGTTTATCTATACAGTGTAGATGAATCAAACATATCATAGGTGCCATCAGGTCCAAGGGGAGTTAGTGAAATATGATAAAATTGACATCCTTGATAGAATTGTGATGAGGTGTCTATGATGGAAGCAGAAAGCCATCTATGATATAAATACAGTATATCTATAATTGGATTGAGATTAATAAGAAAGAAAAACAGAGACTATGGAAGACAAGGTCGAGAACAGGAGGTAACACTAATATAATTGAAGATGTAAAATGGAAAACAGTTGTGGCAGTTAGTAGTAATAAATATTAGAGAGGAATAATTTTTAATATGAGCGGGAAATCTTTTAAAATAATTGAATAAAACAACCAAATACTTTAAATTTCTGAAAAGGGAGGACAAGTGGTCCCCACCACTTTAGCGCAAATCGCAAGATCGCGAGTTTTGTGTTTAAATGTCTTGTTGATGTGGATATTTGCGATATGCGATCATCGCGCCATCGCACGATCGCACCATCACATATTACAAAGTGTTCTGCCATATGTTTGATCGCCAATTTGCGATGTGATCCCATCGCAAATCGCAAATGTTAACTTTTCGCACTTTTGTTTGATCGCGCCATTGCATATCGCACATCGCAAATGGCCAACTGCGATGTGGGCCCAGGGTCAAGGATTGAAGTCCGGGTTAAAAAAAAATTCATTGAATTTTGATTAAAAGTAATGTTACGGCGGGCCATCGCATGTTAACGATCGACATCGGAGGTTGAGCGATATGCATATACGCCGTTGACCTGGAAGCTTGCTAATATAACGGTGATCAGACGCTGGACTTGCGCAAAGTTTACTTATGGTACCGTGCGTGTATTGGATTGGCTATTGACTATATTTGTGTGTCCGGGGTCAAAATATTTTCATAATATTATTTGTTTGAAAAGCGTTGATGCAAAGGGTTAACCTTAATCCCAAAGTTAAGCCCAAAAGTATTAAATTAATTATTTAATTACCAAGATCAATAGAACAGTGTGAGTTACTCAAGATATGGAGACCCTGCTGGATTGCCTATTTTAACCCCATCTAGGAATACCATTAGCGATTCGTGGTTTTGACCCAAGGTTTTATTAAAAGCGAAAACTATATAAGGTGATGAGAATCATGAATAAGGGTGTGCGTGCGAAAGGGTCGATAATAAACGAATCTCTTTTAGATATATCTGTATGAATAAACTCTGATATATTTGAATCTATGGCGCACCTGTGAATATGATGATTGATCAAGATCTTTAGATCATATGATGATTAATTCATGGTTCAATCATGAAGAACATATAAGGGTTGTGAATGAATACTTCACTCTGAAGTATATCTGTTTGGAATGGGTAACAGATTGCTGAATTAAGGATGCACCTCTGAAGAAAATAAATAAATCTGGTGGCCTGCAAGGTATGTTGTGTGGAAGCTATTGGATCCGGTTTGAATATTGATGAAACGTGGTCCGCAGTAGTGCTGAGGGTCGAAGCCTTCAGTGAGGGGGTTGTAGCTCCCTTCTAGGAGAGGCTGGTAAACGAGAGCAGGGGGTCGTAGCTCCCTTCTAGGAGAGGCTGGTAAACGAAAGAAGGTTGTAGCCTTCTACAGGTGGGTGCCTGCATGCTGGTATAAGTCTGCACCAGCATATATTGTAAGACATTTTCTCTATAATAAATATTGAAGACTGAGATTACAGCAGCGATGGTTTTCTCCCAAATTGGGTTTCCACCTTAAATCCTGGTGTTAATATGTGTTGTTTATGTTTGTTCTGTTATTTCTGTTCATGCTTAATTCTTATCTGATGAAATGCTCTAATTAAATATGTAATAAGATATTTGGACATACATGATGGATGCAGTACTGTAACATATGGTTTTACGAGAAAGAAAAGAAAATTGTTCAGCCCTAAATATGGATTCACCCCCCCTCTCAGTATATTCTCCTCCTTGATCAGATCTGAGACACTTGATTTTTAATTCTAATTCATTCTCAACTAGTGCTTTGAAGATCTTAAATTTCTCAAATGCTTCATCTTTGTGTTTAAGCAGCCCAATCCAACACATTCTATAGAAATCATCAATGAATAAGATATAGTATTCTTCACCACGGGGTGAAGTTTTCCTCATAGGTCCACATATTTCAGTATGAATGAGTTCAAGAGGCTTACTTGATGATCCTTCCTTGGCATTAAATTTTACCCTGGTTTGCTTACCGAATTGGCAAGATTTGCATATGATATTTTCAGGTAGAGTAATATTGGGAAGATCACGAACAACTTTAAGTCTGCTTGATTTGTTGATTTGAGAGAAGCTCAGATTCCCCAACCTTCTATGCCATAGCCAATTTTCTGAATATTTACTCAAATAACATTGTTCTTTGGGGTTCTTCAATATATACAGGTTGTTTGGAGTTATTTTTCCTTTTATAATTGCTTTACCTGTATCAAGATAACGTACCACACATTCTTTTGAGCTAAAGACAACTTCAGTTCCTTGATCACACATTTGACTTACAGTTAACAAGTTATTCTCTAATCCATCCACATACATGACTTCATTAGCTTTCACCTTATCTTTTAGGAAAACATACCCTTTTCCTTTAGTGACCGCAGGAGTATCATTTCCAAATGTAACATTCTTCTCCTTTTCTAGAGCACTGTATGCAAGAAGTTTGTCTTTATCACCTGTCATGTGTCTTGAGCATCCACTATCAATGTACCATTGGTTTTCTTCATCTTCTGCAAATAACGCTATGCCACAATTCTCAACCTGTAATTCCTTCTTTTTCCATACTTTGGAGCTTGAAGGAACATGTTCTTTTGGCTAAACTTTGCTCCTACATTCAGATTCTTCATGGCCAAAGTTATTGCAATAAGTGCATTCAACTTCATTTTGAAGAGGAGAAAATTTTTTATAAGTATTTTTCTTTTCTTCAATATCAATCCTTTTCTTTCTTGCTTCTCTTGTCATAATAGTTTTATATGCTATTGAACAGCTTTATGACCAAAATTGTGACATGAGAAACATTGTCCATTGAAGAAGAAATTTCTGCGATCATAAGATATTCTATATGAATTTATCTGTTGATTGGTGTTTCTTTGAAATACATTCCTGTTAGTGTTCCTTGAATTGAAATGATCATGCTTTACCTGTAAATATTCTTTATTCCCTTGCTGATTGGCAGCATGTTGTAAACCAGCTGTAACTGCTTTTAGATAATTTGGTGCTGAAGCCTGAGAATATTCTCCGATATATCCAAGACCTGTCTTTATAAGAGGAGAACGTTGTACCTTGATAATATCATCTAAGGTTTCAGACCCTTTAGCAAATCTAAGATTCAGAGTCTTTTGTTTCCAAGTTCTTTTCTTAGATCTACTACTTCACACTCTAATTTCTCATTGTGTTTCTCTTTATCCTCAAGCTGATTTTTCAGAGTTTCTATGATTATTTTGCTCTCTTCTAAGTAAATTTTGAGTTTATCATTTTCAGTTTTTGTGTATAAGTTTCTATCAGCAAACCCTTTTGAAAATCCTTGTTGATGAAGATATTTGTCAAGACAATAGTACCATGCCCTTGGAGCTTGTTTTCCAGAAGATTAAATTGTTTCCATTAAAGAGCGGAGGCCTGATAGATGCTATTCCATCTTGATTGCTCATCTTGCTTGATCTTCCTTCTAGCAACTAAGCTTTTTCAGAAGGACCTGCTCTGATACTCACACTGTTAAAAACACGTAGGGTGGTGAATCAAAAGATTAGGGTCAACACTTTCTTCCTTAAAACCATAGTGTTACAAGACTTATCCATCATGTATGTCCAGATATCTTATTATGTCTTTACTTAGAGCATTGCATCAGATAAGAATTAAGCATGAACAGAAATAACAGAACAAACATAAACAACAAATATGAACACCAGGATTTAAGGTGGAAACCCAATTCGAGAGAAAACCACCGCTGTTGTAATCTCAGTCTTCAATATTTATTATAGAGAAAAAGTCTTACAATATATGCTGGTGCAGACTTATACCAGTACGCAGGCACCCACCTGCAGAAGGCTACAACCTTCTCTCGTTTACCAGCCTCTCCTGGAAGGGAGCTACGACCCCCTGCTCTCGTTTACCAGCCTCTCCTCGAAGGGAGCTACAACCCCCTCATTGAAGGCTTCGACCCTCAACACTACTGCGGACCACGTTTCATCAATATTCAAACCGGATACAATAGCTTCCACACAACATACCTTGCAGGCCACCATATTTATTTATTTTCTTCAGAGGTGCATCTTAATTCAGCAATCTGTTACCCATTCCAAACAGATATACTTCAGAGTGAAGTATTCATTCACAACCCTTATATTTTCTTCATGATTGAACCAAGAATTAATCATCATATGATCTAAAGATCTTGATCAATCATCATATTCACAGGTGTGCCATAGATTCAAATATATCAGAGTTTATTCATACAGATATCACTAAAAGAGATTCATTTATTATCGACCCTTTCGCATGCACACCCTTCTTCATGATTCTCATCACCTTATATAGTTTTCGCTTTTAATAAAACCTTGGGTCAAAACCACGAATCTCTAATGGTATTCCTGGACGGGGTTAAAATAGATAATCCAGCAGGGTCTCCATATCTTGAGTAACTCACACTGTTCTATTGATCTTGGTAATTAAATAATTAATTTAATACTTTTGGGCTTAACTTTGGGATTAAGGTTAACCCTTCGCATCAACGCTTTTCAAACAAATAATCTTATGAAAATCTTTTGACCCCAGACACACAAATATATTCAATAGCCAATCCAATATGCGCACGGTACCATAAGTAAACTTTGCGCAAGTCCAGCGTCTGATCACCGTTAGATTAGCAAGCTTCCAGGTCAATGGCGTATATGCATATCGCTCGACCTCCGATGCTGACCGTTAACATGTGATGGCCCGCCGTAACATTACTTTTAATCAAAATTCAATGATTTTTTTTTTTAACCCGGACTTCAATCCTTGACCCTGGGCCCACATCGCAGTTGGCCATTTGCGATGTGCGATATGCAATGGCACGATCAAACAAAAGTGCGCAAAGTTAACATTTGCGATTTGCGATGGGATCGCATCGCAAATTGGCGATCAAACATATGGCAGAACACTTTGTAATATGTGATGGTGCGATTATGTGATGGTGCGATGATCGCATATGAAAATTATCTACATCAACAAGACCTTTAAACACAAAACTTGCGTTCTTGCGATTTGTGCTAAAGTGGTGGGGACCTCTTGTCCTCCCTTTTCAGAAATTTAAAGTCTTTGGTTGTTTTATTCAATTTTCTTCTGTAAAAAGACTTCGCCCATAACAAAAATTAATTCTCCTCTGCAATATTTGGCTGCGGCCCATCAACAATCTGTTCTCTGTCTATTTTTCCAATTGATAGCTTAGGTGTTGCTCTTGTCTTTACCTTTGTTCTCTGCAACTTTGCTTTTCTATATTACATCTAAACTACTCTGTAGATTTATCAGATTTACATCATAGGACAAGTCAGTTTCCATCAAGGAAAACTTCATCAAGTAGGTTGCCATCAAGGACAACACTCTCCATCATATTTCCAACACTATTAGAAAACGATATCCAATCATCATATCCAACCTGAAATCATCCTACATATGGGTAAATTATTATCAATTTCCTGAGCAACTTGATATCCTAATGGCTTCCTCTAGGGGAAAGTAAAAAAAGCTACAGAGAATCCCCGATACCCCTTGTGATTAACTTAAATGAAATCCCATTAGTTTATAATCACTTTAAATTTACTAATACCAATTGTGAATGTGATCTATACGAACTTCACAATTGGGCTTTTCCAAAGTATGAAGATGCTAGTGACGAATTTTATTTTTGGGAGCCCCTTTTGCCTCAGTTTTGTTTCCCACAAACCTATCAATTTCCAGAATTCATTACCTTGTGTGGAGCTCGATACCTACGTATCCAAAGATGTGTAATAGCCAAAAATAATGAAACTCTTTTCTATGTAACTTTTGAATTAATTTTCCAAGCTCTCCAGCTAAATCCTCGAGAACCCTTACCTATGTTGTATATTGATGCATTAATGGAAATTTACCAAAACTTATCATTTTGAGACAAAGCTCATGTTTTTGAATATTTATTTCATGAGAATTTTGAATTAACCATTACCGATCCTCCCTATTCTACTACTATGTTCCATGAAATGTATAGGCATGCCATTTTCCTATTGTCTTTTCTATTAGAATACCCCAGTGATTAATGGGTTGATGAAGCCATTTTGGGTTTTCTGTCAGTATTTCCTCTAGTAAAAATCCTTCAATAATGTTAAATTACAGTTAGTTTTTGTTTGATGCGATTCATGATAAATTCTTGAGGTTCAATGCAGAAGGTCCCTTCAAATATAAATCAGTTCTAGTTTACTTATTTCTATATCATCATTCTAAAAGATGTAAGCTCCCTTTGTAAACATTATATTCTTCACGTAGCCCACAGTCAGTCATTCACTGGACATCACTAGTGAGAAAGACCTAAATTTCTGTCTATGGATTTTTTTAGTAAATAGTGATGTTGTTCCTATAATTTCAACCAAGACCAAGAGAATTTTACATCTGTTGGAGACTAGTATTTATACCAGAATTTGAATGAAATTAGGATTTATGGATGTGAATCAAAAGCATATAATTTTCTTGTATTCTTGCCAATGAGAATTGTCTCTCTTGAATATATTAGGAAAATGATGAATGTAGCTGAGGTTCATTTTGTTGCTAGGAAACAAAATGCTTAATTTAAATTGAAAGCACATGTTGGCTCTTTTATAGCCAACAAAAGAGAAGTATAGAAATAGGTCGATGTTTTGTTAAAATAGATGAATTTCAACATGATTTTCAGTTGGTATTATGACCCACTGGGAATTATATCATCAATAAGAGTTGCACAAAAGTCAGAACCTTATACCCATATACCCAACCCAAAGATTAAAAAAATTTCAAATAAAGATGATTGGATGAGAATACCTTACAAGAAGTTTGGAATAATATCCAATGAATGAATGTTAGAGATTCCAAATACTATAGAGAAGGAGTTAAAAAGGCCAACAGAAATTCAGTCTCTTACTGTTATTATTAGTGTAGCCCCCTTGTTATTGTTGTTCCCATGTAGTACCCATAATGATATTATTGTGCCCCATAACAACCCACTATTATTATTGTTGTTATGTAGGCTATGATTATATTGGGACTCGTTAGAATCCTATATATAGAAAGTAGGTTTTTTTTATTTAAATCATCCAAGAATTGTTCATTTATGTAATGTAAAGGAGGTTTCCCCATCGAAGAGGCTGATTTATAAGTCATTTATCTATCTTCTCTTCTATTTTGTGAGTTGGTTACATAACATTTGGTATTAGAGCATGGGATTCTAGGGTTTCGCTTCTTAAAATAGGACATATTGGAATTTGATCTATAACCTTTTTTGAACGAGGCTTCAAAAGTTGAAATTTTTACAATGTGGAGAAGAAATCTTTTAGAATTTCATGTAAAAAATTTAGACCTTGGTTCGAAATATTTTCGGAGATATGATCTATGCAAGTTAGGGTTTTTGCATACATCATAATTTCATCTCATGCAGGTGACCGAGGGAAAAGCATCATAACTTTTGTTTCAGGAATCAAATTTGAATTATGTCAAAAGTAGTTGAAATTGCATGGAATTTAGTTTCTTTTCTATTGATTTTTGTGATGAAGGTTGAAATAGTGACATGTGGCACGTTATACAAGTTCGTTTACCCAAGTCTGAAGGAAAGAGTGTCATCATGGTGGTAGTTGATAGACTTACCAAGTATGCACACTTTTATGCATAATATCATCCATTTAAAGCCAGTGCAATTGCTACTGCATATATGGAAATAATTCAAAAGCTACATGGAAACCGAAATAATATTATAAGTGACAGAGATCCCATTTTCACCAGAAATGTTTGGACGAAATTATTTTCTTCTCTGGGTATTCAACTAGCTCATAACTCATGTTATCATGCTCAATATGATGGCAAATCTGAGATAGTGAAAAAATGTTTGGAAGGATGTCTTCAATTATTTGTATATGGTAAATAGAAAAAATGGGTCGAGTGGTTACCTCTACTTGAATGGTGACATACCACTTCCTTCCACACTGCAGTAAAAATGACCCCATTTATGGCACTTTATGGATATCATGCACCTTCCATCACATCATCTTTAAGAGAAATTTCTAAGGTTAAAGAAGTGGAAGATCACATCGAGCATCAACAACAAGTTCTCCAACTCTTAAATAATAACCTAAATTTGGTGCAGAATCGAATGAAACAATAGGCAGATCAACATCACAGCGAAATAAATTTTGATGTAGGTGATTGGGTGTTTTTACAGCTATAACCATACAATCAAATGTCCCTCAAGCAATCTAAGAAAGATAATAAATTATCGCCAAATAATTATGGTCCTTACAACGTGTCGCAAAATATTGGTACCATGGCATACATATTGATGCTTACGGTATCTTCCTAAGTGGACCCAGCTTTCCATGTTTGATTCTTAAACAAGGTTATAGGTGACAAACTCTGAGTTCAAAAAATATTTCTAGAACTTGACGAGGAAGGAAAAATCATATTGGAACCTGAAGTATTCATGGAAACAAGAATTCGAAAGTTACAAAATCAATCAATTTCAGAGTATCTCATCAAGTGGATGAACTTTTCAGTTGAAGATTGCACATGGGAGGATGAGAATTTTATACATAGGAATCCATAACTACTCAAGTGTTGAGGAAAATAATTTTTTTAAGGAGAGGGGCATGTTAGGTTCCCATAATACTAGTGTAACCCCTTATTGTTATTGTTAGTGTATCCCCCTTGTTGTTATTGTTGTTACCTTACATTATTAATGTTACATAGGCTGCGATTATTTTGGGACCCCTTAGACTCCTATATATAGAAAGTAGGTTTTTTTCATTTGAATAATCCAATAATTGTTCATTTATGTGATGTAAAGGAGGTTTCCCCCTCGAAGAGGTTGATTTCTAAGTCATTTATCGATCTTCTCTTCTATTTTTTCACCTGGTTACATAACAAAAATTATATAGGATGTAATTCTATAACAAATGCTTATATAGCAGGGACATCTATAATGACAATGGTCACAAAATAAACATAGGCTACTGATTAAAATTCAACAGAGAAATTGTCCACGGCCATGGGATATTTATCTTTGAAAGATAAAGAAATTGAGGAACTTAAACTGAAACTTAAAAAGATTCAAGAAAGTAAAATAAAAAATGATAAAGCATACTTGGCTAAAATTCAAATGAATTTCAGGTTAACTAAGAAATTAGAATTTTATGAGAATGAATCTTTGATTTCACAAAGAAAATATTTGGATAAATATTAATGCATCTATAACTGAGTTATGGAATTCTATTGAATATTTTTTTAGCAATAAGATTTGTTGCAGAGATCAAAAGCAACAGTAGCATAAATCAAAGAAGCTATGGACCATAAACCAGGGTAAGCTACAAGGACAATTAAAGTCTTAAAATCCAAAATAAGGGATTAACTTGAAGAATTTGGGATTGAAGACAAAATGAAAGGAGTCTTAGAGGAAAGAAAAATTTTTACAAAAAGAAATTTGATGTTGTATCTAGAGAATACATGTTAAAGCTTGCAAGTTCAGATTAAGAAATTCCATAGAAAGTTCAATGCTCTACATCAAAAATGACTCCTAGGTTTCAAGGTATAGGTGGCCAATTGATTCCACTGGAAGATTGGTTACATGAGATAACTACAGACAAAACCAAGTTTGCCAAAATCAGAGGAATAATAACTAGAAAAGCTTTCATCGAAGGCTTATATTAGGATTTATTCATTCAACATGAAATTAAACATTTTTTTTAACTAGGCCTAATTTTGAAAAATATACTGAAGTTGATGAGTCGTACATGAAGTTGATAAATTTTTCTATCCTACATGATAAGAGATGGGATAAATTATGTGAGCTCATCGAATAGAACAAAATTGTAAATTTCTTTAACCAGAAGCCATATAAGTAGGAGAAGACAACAAATTAAGAAGATGAGTGAACAAAAAATCAAATTTCTAGAAACAATCATAAAAAAACCCTCGAAATATGTGTAGAATGTTCAAACCAGATCATATTTTCTATTTTTCAATTCTATTTTTGTAAATATCCAAATCCGTTTGGATGATATTCTAGTTTGTAAATTTTTTATTATTCAAGTCTAGATATTTTGATTCAAACCCTATAAGTATTTCGTAAATCAAAGGAGAAAGGGTTGAACCTTTTAGCCCCACAACGTGCCAAGGCCGAGAAAGGATGTCGATGGAGGTAACTTGAAACCAAACTTTCAATTTGGTAGTTAGCCCTACCGCACCAAAGAGGGCTCTCTCTATGAAATCACAGCCAAAGGTTTTGACTCAATGAGGAGTAGATTTTAGGCTATTTAGGTCATCTCTAGGGTTTTGAAAAATTGATGGTTTTTCCATTGGATCAGGGAAGAAAACTAGGTAGCTAGGTCAAATATATGAAAGGGTTATAACTGAAAATATATAAAGGAGAAAGGTAGCAATGCTTTAGTGATGGGCTTAGGGTTTTTTTAGTGTAGTGTAGCATTTGAAAGAGTGGATAGTATATTAATGAGCATAGATCATGAATTCATTAAAACTGAAGGAAACAAACATAAACTGATATTCCAAAACAAAACAGAGCTTGTGAAGAATTCTTCTTATCAAAATTTTAGGAAGATCACTGAAGAAAGAAAGGCATGGAAAGAGAACATGTATATCATTTATAAAATACTATAATAGAGAAATTACAACATCAAAAACTCACTGCACTTGAATTCCTAGATAATAGTTGCAACTGGTCCTTTGAATTTTTGAATAAAATTTGAAGCACAGGCTGTAGTAGTCTCAAAATTCTCATGTCCAATCATCAAAATGACTAAGAAATGCATAAATATAGACAAAAAAAAATTTCCCCTCTCTCAGGGGTTAAATCCTTGAGTGGAGGAACTAATCGCATGATCCTCTCACCTAAGACCTAAAGACTAGGGAGGCTAAGAAGACTCTCCCCAAGATAGAAAAACTAATACCTTTGACCAAAAATGGCTTTGCAAGCATGTATATACCTAATTTTTACTCTAACCAGCATAACTACACATGTTTACATCATCAAAACATCAAAAGTGACAAATTACATTAGTGGAGGTCAAATATGGACCAAGTCAACAGAGAAAATTGACTTTCAGGCAAAAACAAAATGAAATCAGGCAAAAGCACAACGTGCAAGGAGAAAGCGCAGCAAAATTGGCAGAAGTGACTTTTGGGGGCCTTCCTGAGGTCAAAATGTTGATCTGAAATATGCTGGTGAAATATCTTCCTATTGGATACATGATAGAGTCTTAAAGCAGTGAAAACAATTTCTCCTAGCCCCTCAGAAATTCATTCTCCCTTAGGTACTCCAGAAACGCAACGAACTGTTCAAAAAGAGGGTAGAAATGTGGTTTTTGGGTCATCTCACCTGCCAGATTTGATGAAAATATGCTCCCAGTAGATATAAGTGATGTATAACTCATTAGAAATAAAAAAATGCAATGTTTTTTTCATTTATAGCCCCCCATAAAAAGTGTGGCATGGGGCACAGTTCGTTTTTCACCTAGTGACTATGTCAAAAACTGCAAAAAACCATAATTCTTCAAAATTTTCCAAATTTTCTCCAAATTTCCTCAAAATTGCTCCAAAATTAATCCATGAAGTGTTGAGATGAATTTCTATGCTATGAGGGAAGCATCAGCTAGCAAATCCAGCTTTCGCTTCTCCTTTTCCTCCATTAGGGTTTCTTTGAGTTTGCCTCCAAGTTCTTGATTTTTGCTTGAGACGCCTGATTTTTATTGTAATAGTGCATGAAAATGAGCCTCTGAATCTTATTTTTCTTATTAGCCCTCTTCAAGATATTTTCCAAATGATCATTGACTCTATCAAGCCAATACTCCTTGTATTGCTCAATGTTTGCTAGTATGACCTCATCCATTGTCATCTGCGTCTTTGGTGGAAATGCCTCTCTTTGTTGTTGAAGTGCCCTTTTTAGGCCTATATTTCTTGGCCTCTTCCTTCTAACCTTATCTTCATGCTCATCTAAATAATCTATATCAAAAATTTCTTTTCTGTTTACATCCTCTTTACTAGCATCAACTTTATCTCTATTTAAAATTAGTTGATTTACCTTCAATTGCATGTTCTCCCGCTCTAGGAATGAAATCAAGAATTTGGCCTTGAAAAATATGTCATTTAGCTCTATGATATTAGCATATTTATCTATGATGACCTGCTCTTTTGATCTATGCCCCAATTCAGCCTTGTCAGTGTCAAAATGGATAGGCTCCTCATCATTCAAATGTGCCTCATGTTGTGGTGATGATATATGTTTTGCTGATGTAGGCTTGGCCCCTTCCACAATGTTTGGAGAAAAAAAAAACCTCCTATCTCTTTGATATGTTTTTTTCACCTCAGCCCTAAATGTATTCTTCACTGAAACTCTGCTAGATGAGCCAATCTCCATTTTCTTGGATGTAGCTGATGGTGTAGCTAATGATGTGCATTAGCTAGTAGGCTGACTAGCAGATGGAAAAAAGACATGGGACTGCATGAATGTATCCCAAGTGACATTATTCTCTACAAGCTGCTACAAAACAATGATTTTGATGAGGGAATGGTGAAAAAGGCTGGCTTGATGATCACTTTCCCTATGTTGCACTTTCTCTGCCATTTTGGTCAAGCTCTTGTAGAGGTAGTAGGGTAGGTTGATAGGTTTTACATCTGTGAAGTGCATGAGCAACCTGACATGGTACTTGTACAATCTAGAAAATATGCCCTCACATTTAAAGTACTTCATAATGGCCCTCATGAATGGATCAAACTTGTAAAGTAGTTTACCAAAAGGAAACACTTTCTTAATGGCACCTTTGTAGTGACCTTTGATGAAAGTTTTGTAGTTCCACACATCCAAATCTGGGCTCTTATACAACTTTTCCCCACTGTTTTGTATCCTCGTAGCTATATATATGGCCTCAGTTGAGATTGTGAAGCTCATCCTTGCAATTATGACCTTATCTATCCTAAGGTTAGTGGAAAACAAGCTTTCAACTTGGCATGGTATTTTACCTTTTGAATTTTCTCACAAAACCTTAAGAACCCTAAATTTTGAAAACATTGCTTCGAAAGTGAAGATAACATCATCTCAAGAGTTTTTAGTGTTTCAAATCTTGACACTTGACCTCCCTTGTTATAATTTTTCCTTTCTCCCTCCATGTTTGACAGTTTGCAAGGCAAAACCCTAGTGGGAAAAATAGGGGTAGTGAGTGAGGTGAAGGGATGAAGGGGTTAGGGAATGGACATGAGGGTAATAAAATTTAGGGAAGTAGGTATGGGTTATAGGGAGCTTTGGGAAGTGGAGGGGGTGAAATAAGTGTAGGAATTGGACTAGGGAATTTTTACATAGTCCAAGCCCTAGAAACTGCCCAAAACGCAGTGTAGACGTAGGGTTTGGTTGTTGGGGATAGGGGAATTAGAGTAGGGGAGTGTAAGGATTTTGGGAAGTGTGTCTGAGTGTGTGGGAGGGTAAAATGTATTTGGGATAGGTATTTTAGCTTTCAAACTTAAGAAAAGGTTTCAGCCACCAAAACGCAGCGTGGGGACAAATGGAGGTTTTGCACCATAAAAAAAATCAAGTAAAGCTTATAGGAGGAATGAAGGGGCTTTAAATTACTTGTAAATTCATGATGACGACTTAAATTACCATACATAACCTTTGGAAGTAATATTTATGGCTTTTGGAGTGAAAACACAGTGTATAGGTGAAAACGCAGCTTGTTGCCTAAAAGCACAGCGTGGCAGCTTGGAATCGCTTCTTTGGAATGACTTTTGATGCTAAGAGCATTGAGGTTTCCTTTTCTAGTGAGTGAGAGATATTTGAAAATGAAATGACTGAGAGAAATTATTTTGATGGTATTTTATAGCTTGTGGAAGTCTTTTTCTTCATGGTGGTGTGGTGGCCCACCAAGTACTTTTCACTTTTTCTTTGAAAACTATGCATATTTGAATAATTCAGAGCTTATTACATCATAATTGAATAAAATTACAAGTGAAAAAAACTTTATTGAGAAAATTCCCTATTAATACTCCTTCATTTGTGGATTTATTAATGAAATGACTGATTTTGGTGACGTAAACCCTAATCACCTAATGGTGATACTGAGCTTAATGAGAACTATGGTGACATGACTGAGAGGAAAATGATGACTTTGCAATGATGACTCATCCAACGGAGAGATGGCAATGACCAACAAATTTTTTTTTTTAATGGAGCGGTAATAGACCTAGACACCACTAGCCAGTGGCCAAATTTTATTTGAAGACCTACTGAAGCCATACAAATTTGACTCGGCACCCTAACAAAAAATTTGAAAGAGAAAATTTGATCACTGGTGATAGGCAGAACTGACTGACACTAACAGAATGCTTGTGATGAACCAATGATATGACTATAATTTTCTAAGATATTTATGAAGTTAATAGAAGGATTCTAGATTCATTCTGAGCAGCTTGTGTATCCATGTGATTTTTTCTAGTTATTCATGTATGTTTCCATTTTTATTTTTTCTACACATGCTCAAGGTAACATAGGAGTTTGGGTAAGATTAGATTGAGTATAAATCTCTTTGAAATCCCATCAAAACTTTATAATCATTAAAAGGGATTAATTAAACGAACTATTTGTCTTGGTTAATTCCTCTAAATCCTTTAATTGTTTTGTTCTGTCATCTCTTGAATGTGTTTTGTTTGGCTATAGAAATTTTCTACACGTATATGTTGGATATGATAAACTAAATGTTCAGTATGAATTTTTAGCAAGTTATATACCTTCCTAATTTCTTCTTTCAAATAAATTTAAAGATTAATTCTGTAAGAAGTGAAGAATCATACCTTTTATATTTTCGAAAGTACTTATGATTTACATATGTTTAAATTTGAAATCATTGGTCATCCAATTAAAATGAAAACTTTACTTAGATGCTTTGAAGTTTATTTTCCCTGGGAAAATGATAATACTTGCCTCTTAATGGTGGATAAGAGGTTAGTAGGCTAAAATATTTCACCTGGAAACTTCAGATTTGAAAATATGGCTTCATGCAGGAATACCATATCTTAGTCAGATTCAGAGCTTCTCTGTGGTTTATTAGATACAAAGAAACTTGTGATAATTGCATCTATTAGATGAAGGTTAGAGGACTTTGTTGCTGCTTCTGCCTCTGTTTTACTTAATTTTCCCTCACAATATGACCATTTTCAGTTAAATCCAAGACCTTTTGAATCATCAGATATTCCTCCTAAGGTTTTATAACTCCTTTCTAAAGGAGTATATCAAGAATCAATCTTATTAATTCATCAAATTGAGACATTTGAAGTTCCTTTCCCTCATTTAGAACTATCTGAAAGTGAGGAAGATCTAAAACATACCCTTTTTGAATTTAAACCAACTGATTTTATATACTTTGTGGTACATACTTACCCTTCTACTTCTATTAAACCTGAAGAGGAGATTAATATTTATACTAATCCTCTAGCTTTTGAATATTTGGAGAGGGATTCTTATGAAGTTAAAAAATTAATCATTAATCCTCAGTTTTTCCAAAAGCCTAAATCTCCATCACAACCATCTTTCAGTATATTTTTTTCTCCAAAACAGATAGCTTCATCACAAGATCAAATGACTAGTATTCAACCAATTGTGACACCATGGTATCCAGTATTCGTTCTTCCACCTATATTTGCACTTCACGATTTTTCTCATGGGTATTTAAAGAATTTACCTATATTTAATAGATAAATAGGGAATATTTCTAAATAACACTTAAATTATTTCCTTGAATTTGCTGACAATATGAAAATTGAATATGAATATTTTTATGCAATACTTTTTGTTTAATTATTAGAAGGAAATGTCATAATTTAGTTTAGACAGGTTCACGTCAATTCTATAAAATCATGGGCTGAATTAACCAACATTTTCAAGAACCAGTGGGGAATAAAAAAGGATCTTGTCTATTATTTAATAGAATTTGAATATTTAAGAAGGAATCCTTGTGAACCTATTGCTGCTTTTATTAAGAGTTTTAATATAATTTATAAAAAATGCCCCCAGATTGTAAACCTTGAGTCACTGCAGCTAAGGTCATATTATATAAAGCATTTGAATATGATTTTGTTGTAGTTCCTAGAGAAATAAAATTTTAAACTTTAGAAGATATGCAAACAAATGGAATTGAAGTTGAAGCTAATAGGTCAACATCTAGTAAACTGAAATCTAAGTTAGAAAATGATGAAAAGAAAATTAAAGATAGAGAAGAAAGTGCATCATCATCAAAAAATAAATATGACGAGCATAAAATTGATGAAATAACTTATTTACTAGGGAATATTTCTAATTAATTTAAAGAATGGAAGCTCAACCTGGAGTAACCCAACAAGTTGAAAACATGACACAAGTTCAATATAGAAAACCTTTTCAACCTCAAATCTTACAAAGGCCAAATACAGATCAACAAATTCAACCCCCATTAACGATTCATGATCAAGATCCTAAATAATATGTTAATGTTGTTACATTAAATTACATCAATTTTTTTTTGGATCCATCATCTGAGAATGATATTATTTCAATCAGTTAAGATCAATCACTTGTTCAAAATAAGGAAACCTCTCAAGTTTCAAAATATCAAGATTTTTCTGAATTCCTTGTTGTTGAATTAAACAAAACTTATGACTTGAGACCAATATCAAGACCTGGTAAACCTCTGAAAAATGTTACCTTTGATGAACCTCAAGTAAAAAAAATCGAAACACAAACATCATCAGTTCAACCACAGAGTTAGTTACAAGAACAACTTACTATTGCAATTTTTTTCCAACTATTTTTAATGTTGAAAATGAGTTAGAAAGGGTTCAAATCCAATTCCCTTATTCGAACAATCTAAGAAGAAAGTTTTTAAACAAAAATTTTCTAAATGGCTTCAATCTTCCAAGTAGATGGATAGGGAGATGTTATTAGTTTATAAGATTGTTAGACACCATGTTAAGCACACACATGGTGTATGAGAAGAATAAACACACACACATAAGAGACTCAACACAATGAAGGATAAGTGTGAGGCTTTCTTATTTTCCATTATACAAAGATGCACATTTATAGTACAATGGTGTGACTCTTGGTTTCACATTCCAAGGTCACTTAGACTCCATTGTGACTTTTCACATTCCACACCTACCCATGTAGGATTAGGTGTTCCAACATCCCCCCTTAATCTGAAGGGGTATGTGTGAGTCCAAGAAAAGAGTTGTAATACAAATCTGAAAAGCATGCATGGCAGCACTTGGGCTGAATCAAGTCTTTGAAATGTTGGAAAAAAGAGGTGGTTTAAGGATGACCACCAACACTGGAACGCAAGACTTGTTACAGTTCCTGGAACTCTTCCAAAACTAGCAAGAAGCTAAAAGCTTCTGCTAGAGGAATTGTCCCTCATAAAAAAGGGATACCTTCAACCTAAAAGAAGGGAGGTCTACTACCTATGATGGTTTTAGGATTACCAACAACTCTGGAATGCTTGAAGCATTTCCTGGAACTCAACCAAAGCTGGCAAAAAGCTGAAGGCTTCTGCTAGAGGAAGTGTTCCTCATTTATGAAAGGGAGACCTTCGACCTAAAAGAAGGGAGGTCTACTACCTGTGGTGGTTTAAGGTTGTCCACAAACCAAAGATGATGGTTTAAGGTTGTCCACCAACCGTAGGCATGCTCATGGGCATCCATGTCTCTGGCTACATCTCTGAATCTGGAATGACGAATTGTGGCTCAGGCTCGCTTGAACTGCTGTGTCTCTGGCTACAACTCTGAACATGGAATGAGAGATTGTGGCTCAGGCTTGCTTGATCTGACGTCGAAGCTTGTACATGACCACCATTTTACCCCCTATCAGGGACAAGGTGAGACGATGGCGAAAACTCAACTGCAAGTTTTCTCAATATATGAGAACAAGTTTTGACATGTGTCTTAAACATCTTCTTGGCTGTTGATGCCCATTTCCAAGAAGCGATCCATCCAAGATGAATCTTGGTTCTTGCAGGAGGCTTATGTCTAAAGCATCTATGTGAAGAATGAGTGTGCCGACCACAGTGCTTACATGGATGAAGATCAAAACAGTGATCTTTCATATGACCAACTCGATCACAGTGTTGGCATTTTCCAATCTGATGTTGTTGTGGAAGTGGAGCAGGATCTGGAACAGCCGCTGGTGAACTGTGATACAAGAATCCGACACTCTGAAATATGATGGGCTTGGTGTAGTCTGGAATATGAAAGGACACATCCTTGTCATATCCAAGACCAGTTCGGTGCTTGTTGTGGAAAAGCTCTTCCCAAGGTCTGATGATGGGCTTAGGAAGTGCAGGCTGAGCTGCTGCATCTGCATGAAAATCTGCTCTAGTGCAAGGAACTGAATGTTAATCAACTGAAAATTTTCTGACTTGCTACTGATGGGAGTCTTTCATAATGTTCTGAACAGAAACGGGTTCAGAATGGTGACTCTTTTGATGAATTTCCTCTTGTTGGAGCTGAGATTCCAAATGCAAAAAATCAATCTTTTCTTATGCATCTTGTAAACAAATTTGAATATTACAAAGAGCATTCTTGCTCATTTTTATCATATCATCAACATTGGAATGAATGAGGTTATTCAACAACTCTAATGCCTCATTGATTTTAGCCATTTCAACAACTTAGGCTCAAAAAATGAAAGGGTGTCAGCTTCAATCGAAAATGCACCCGTTTACAATGTGATTCCTTTCAAACAAATACAAATGACTCCAAGGAATTCTCAAAGCACAAAATCTGCTCCTCAAATGATGGAGGGCAATCAACAATCCAACAACTCAAATTTACACTTCAAGTCTTATTTGTAGCTATGAATGAAGAAGCAATACAATACAATATTTCTGCAAATTATTTTGTAAATGTGCAGCTTAAAACACTATGCAGCTGAATTTTTTCTTCAAATAATTGTTTTTCAATGATGGCAAACTTGTCTTCTCATGTAAAATTCTTCAGAAAATCACCCTCTTATATATGCCACAAATCATAAAATGTCAAATCTGCAATTTTCTCTATATATTCAGTCCATCTGCTCACATGTAATTTCCTCTTTTTCTGCTGTTCATATTCTCTCTTTCCTCTCTCTCTCTCTCTCTATTGTTTTTTTTTTTTAATTAATTAAAAAATAAATTAATTAAATTAAAAAAATGAAATTGGGAAACTCATTAAAGGGAAGGGGAACTATGAGAATTTAAAGAAAAAGTGAGGGGAGGGGAATTAAAAGGGAGGGGGAATTTAAAAATTAAAATGGAAATGGAAGGGGATTTTAAAAAGTTTTAAAAATTAAAAAAAAAATCGAAATTTGAAATCGAATTTTTTTTAAAAAAATTTAGATGGCTGAACGGTTAAAAGAGGAGTGGCCGAGTGAGAAGGCCAGGTTGGAGGGTGTGGAAAGGGGGGACAGAGCTGCGTATTGCAGAGGGAGGGAAACGCTGTAGTGGGTAGGGAGCGGGTAGAGCGAAGGGGAGGCCGAGTAGGAGTTTGAGTAGGGGGCGCGGGGGCCGAGAGGAGGGAGGGAGAGGTGAGGGGGCTCAGGTGTGGGGAGATAGGAGTTGAGTGGAGGAGTGTATGCGTAGAGCGAGGGTGCAAGGTTTTGGAGGGGCCCGAAAGGCCGAAGGGTGAGGGTGTAAGGGGCGGCCGTGAGTGCAGAGGGCCGGGGGGGTCGGGTTTTGGCAGTGGGTAGGGGAGTTAGTGCGTGGGTGAGAGCTCGCAGGTTGAGCAGGCGGGTAAGGATGGCTGAGGGAGCTCGTGAGGATAGGGAGCGTTGTCGTGAGGTAAGGGGAGGGGCGTAAGGAGGTGTAGGAGCGCGTCTAGAAGGAGGAGGGCGTTTGAATAGTAAATGAGGTAGGAGAGTGTTGCGTGTAAGGGAGTAGAGAGGTATGAGGGGGCGCAGATAGTGGAGTAGGGAGGGCGTTAGATTGAGGGCGTAGTTTTAGATTCAGGGTGAGGGGGTAGGGGATGGAACGAGTTTGAGTGATTTGCAAGAGATTTGCAGGTTGCAGGGGTAAAGAGGGGGCCCAAAAGGCCAAAAAATGATTTTTTTTTTTTATATATATATTTTTAATTAAAATAGCATAAAAGAAAGTAGGAGAAATGAATTCTCAGAGACAGCAAAATTTTTCCAAATTTATAGCAGAAACAAATCCAACATCAGAAAATCTTAGAATTCTTTTGCAGTAAAAACCAGAAACTTCTACTTCAGAAACCCTCTTTAAAAAAATTTTCAACAACTCTTCAAAATGCAGAATTTAAAAGTGGAAAAGTGAGAAGGGGGCATATGGAAGTCGGGAATAAAGAAAACCAGTTGCACAATCTTTGCTCTTCTTCCAAAACCGATCTGCAGGGGATCCACGAATGCTTCTTCTTTTCAAAGATTTTCGAATCTTGCAGAGAAACTCTTTCCCAGTGATAATGGCCAAAAGGACTCTTTGCAAAAACTCTTTAAATCTTTGCAAAAACACCGAGAATTTTTTGCGGATACTTACGAGGAGCCATAAACACAAATGGCTCACTCAATTTGGAGCAGGGCCAGCAATCGCCCGCTCTGATACCATGTTAAACACACACATGGTGTATGAGAAAAATAAACACACACACACAAGAGACTCAACACACAATGAAAGATAAGCGTGAGGCTTTCTTATTTTCCATTATACAAAGATGTACATTTATAGTACAATGGTGTGACTCTTGGTTTCATATTCCAAGGTCACTTGGACTCCATTGTGACTTTCGCATTCCACACCTACCCATGTAGGATTAGGTGTTCCAACATCCCCCCTTAATCCGAAGGGGTATGTGTGAGTCCAAGAAAAGAGTTGTAATACAAATCTGCAAAGTATACATGGCAACACTTGGGCTGAATCAACTCTCTAAAATGTTGGAAAAAAGAGGTGGTTTTAGGATGACCACAAACACTGGAACGCAAAACTTGTTGCAGTTCCCAGAACTCTTCCAAAACTGGCAAGAAGCTGAAAGCTTCTGCTAGAGGAATTGTCCCTCATAAAAAAGGGAGACCTTCAACCTAAAAGAAGGGAGGTCTACTACCTGTGATGGTCTTAGGATTACCAACAACTCTGGAATGCTTTGAAGCATTTCCTGGAACTCAACCAAAGCTGGCAAGAAGCTGAAGGCTACTAAGCTGAAGGCTTCTGCTAGAGGAAGTGTTCCTCATATATGAAAGGGAGACCTTCGACCTAAAAGAAGGGAGGTCTGCTACCTGTGGTGGTTTTAGGTTGTCCACCAACCAAAGATGATGGTTTAAGTTTGTCCACCAACCGAAGGCATGCTCATGGGCATATGTGTCTCTGGCTACATATCTGAATCCGGAAAGACGAATTGTGGCTCAGGCTCGCTTGAACTGTTGGCTACAACTCTGAACATGGAATGAGAGATTGTGGCTCAGGCTCGCTTGATCTGACGTCGAAGCTTGTACATGAACACCATTTTCCCCCCTGTCAGGGACAAGGTGAGATGATGGCGAAAACTCAACTGCAAGTTTGCTCAATATATGAGAACAAGTTCTGACATGTGTCTTAAACATCTTCTTGGCTGTTGATGCCCATTTCCAAGAAGCGATCCATCCAAGATGAATCTTGGTTCTTGCAGGAGGCTTATGTCTGAAGCATCTGTGTGAAGAATAAGTGTGCCGACCACAGTGCTTACATGGATGAAGATCAAAACAATGATCTTTCATATGACCAACTCGATCACAGTGTTGGCATTTTCCAATCTGATGTTGTTGTGGAAGTGGAGCAGGATCTGGAACAGCTGCAGGTGAACTGTGATACAAGAATCTGGCACTCTAAAATATGATGGGCTTGGTGTAGTCTGGAATATGAAAGGACACATCCTTGTCATATCCAAGACCATTTCGATGCTTGTTGTGGAAAAGCTCTTCCCAAGGTCTGATGATGGGCTTAGGAAGTGTAGGCTGAGCTGCTGCATCTGCATGAAAATCTGCTCTAGTGCAAGGAACTGAATGTGAATCAACTGAAACTTTGCTGAATTGCTCCTGATGGGAGTCTTTCACAATGTTCTGAAAAGAAACGGGTTCAGAATGGTGACTCTTTTGCTGAAGTTCCTCTTGTTGGAGCTGAGATTCCAACTGCAAAAAATCAATATTTTCTTGTGCATCTTGTAAACAAATCTTAATATTACAAAGAGCATTCTTGCTCATTTTTATCATATCATCAACATTGGAATGAATGAGGTTATTCAACAACTCTAATGCCTCATTGATTTTAGCCATTTCAACAACTTAGGCTCAAAAAATGAAAGGGTGTCAGCTTCAATCGAAAATGCACCTGTTTACAATGTGATTCCTTTCAAACAAATACAAATGACTGCAAGGAATTCTCAAAGCACAAAATCTTCTCCTCAAATGATGGAGGGAAATCAACAATCCAACAACTCAAATTTACACTTCAAGACTTATTTGCAACTATGAATGAAGAAGCAATACAATACAATATTTCTGCAAATTATTTTGCAAATGTGCAGCTTAAAACACTATGCATCTGAATTTTTTCTTCAAATAATTGTTTTGCAATGATGGCAAACTTGTCTTCTCATGTAAAATTCTTCAGAAAATCACCCTCTTATATACGCCACAAATCATAAAATGTCAAATCTGCAATTTTCTCTATATATTCAGTCCATCTGCTCACATGTCATTTCCTCTTTTTCTGCTGTTCATATTCTCTCTTTCCTCTCTCTCTCTCTCTGTTGTTTTTTTTTAAATTAATTAAAAAATAAATAAATTAAATTAAAAAAATGAAATTGGGAAACTCATTAAAGGGAAGGGGAACTATGAGAATTTTAAAAAAAAGTGAGGGGAGGGGAATTCAAAGGGAGGGGGAATTTAAAAATTAAAATGGAAATGGAAGGGGATTTTAAAAAGTTTTAAAAATTAAAAAAAAATCGAAATTTGAAATCGAAATTTAAAAAAAAAAATTAAATGGCTGAACGGTTAAAAGAGGAGTGGCCGAGTGAGAAGGCCAGGTTGGAGGGTGTGGAAAGGGGGGACAGAGCTGCGTATTGCAAAGGGAGGGCAACGCTGTAGTGGGTAGCGAGCGGGTAGAGCGAAGGGGAGGCCGAGTAGGAGTTTGAGTAGGGGGCGCGGGGGCCGAGAGGAGGGAGGGAGAGGTGAGGGGGCTCAGGTGTGGGGAGATGGGAGTTTAGTGGAGGAGTGTATGCGTAGAGCGAGGGTGCAAGGTTTTGGAGGGGCCCGAAAGGCCGAAGGGTGAGGGTGTAAGGGGCGGCCGTGAGTGCAGAGGGCCGGGGGGTCGGGTTTTGGCAGTGGGTAGGGGAGTTAGTGCATGGGTGAGAGCTCGCAGGTTGAGCAGGCAGGTAAGGATGGTTGAGGGAGCTCGTGAGGATAGGGAGCATTTTCGTGAGGTAAGGGGAGGGGCGTAAGGAGGTGTAGGAGCGCGTCTGGAAGGAGGAGGGCATTTGAATAGTAAATGAGGTAGGAGAGTGTTGCGTGTAAGGGAGTAGAGAGGTATGAGGGGGCGCAGACAGTGGAGTAGGGAGGGCATTAGATTGAGGGCATAGTTTTGGATTCGGGGTGAGGGGGTAGGGGATGGAACGAGTTTGAGTGATTTTCAGGTTGCAGGGGTAAAGAGGGGGGCCAAAAGGGCAAAAAATGATTTTTTTTTTTTTTTAAATTATATATATATATATATATATATATATATATATATATAATTAAAATAGCATAAAGGAAAGTAGGAGAAATGAATTTTTAGAGACAGTAGAATTTTTCCAAATGTACAGCAGAAACAAATCCAGCAGCAGAAAATCTCAGAATTCTTTTGCAGTAAAAACCAGAAACTTCTACTTCAGAAACCCTCTTTAAACAATATTTCAACAGCTCTTCAAAATGCAGAATTTAAAAGTGGGTAGAAGAAATTGCATGGAAGTCAGAATGAAAACCTTCAGATGCACAATGCTGCTCTTCTTCAAAACCAGTGCTGCCAATTTCTGAATGCTTCTTCTTTTCAAAGAAGATTTCTGAATGCTGTAGAAAATCTTTGACTGATGAAAGCGGCAAAAAGGACTGCTGCAGAAACTCTTTAAAATGCTGCAAAAATGCCAAGAATTTTTTGCAGATATGAACAGGCCATAAACACAAATGGCTCACTCAATTTGGAGCAGGGCCAGTAATCTCCCGCTCTGATACCATGTTAAACACCATGTTAAGCACACACATGGTGTATGAGAAGAATAAACACACACACACAAGAGACTCAACACAATGAAGGATAAGTGTGAGGCTTTCTTATTTTCCATTATACAAAGATGTAAATTTATAGTACAATGATGTGACTCTTGGTTTCACATTCCAAGGTCACTTGGACTCCATTGTGACTTTTCGCATTCCACACCTACCCATGTAGGATTAGGTGTTCCAACAAATATGAAAAACCCTGAGTTGTTTTTTGTTCTACTTCTGATATGATTGATGAAAGTGTTCCTCCTTTTTATGTCACATTGAAAGTTCATGATTACCTGTTATACAATTTTATGTTAGATTCTATGGCTTCCAATAATTTAATTCCTAAAGTAATCATGGATCAAATCCAACTGCAAATTACTAGACCATATCATGATATGTACACTTTTGAATTGTAGAAAGTACCTTGCTTAGGATTAATTAAAGATTTAGTTGTAACACTATCTCACATGCCTATCAAAAGTCTAGTCTTGGATATAGGTGTTACAAACATTCCTCCAAATTTTGGAATGTTATTGTCAAGATCTTGTTGTGCAAATTTGGGAGGAAGTCTATAAAATGTCCTTTCCTACAATCCTATTCTACGGAGGTGAACAATTAAGACTATAGAGAAAGGTGAGATTTATCAATATTTTTTTAAAGAAAATAAGGCAATTAATCATCCAATTTATGCTCTTGATCAAGATTTTGGATGATTTAATTTAACTACTAATGATATTTCTAATCCTCAAATTAGTATTGAATAAAATGTTAATACACCTCACATTTTAGATACTAATATTTGGAAAATGTATTTTTAGGGAGCATTTTCTAAAGATGTGGTTGGGGATAGATTTGTACTCATTTATCATGATAATAGAAATATAACCCAATACTTTAAATTATATTTTGAAGTCACAAATAATGTGGTTGAATATGAAGCCCTGGTTTTAGGATTGGAGTTAGCTAAGAGTCTAAAATTTTAAAATTTGGCAGTATATGGTGATTCAGAGTTGATTGTAAAACATATCATACATCTTTATCAAACTAAGTATCCTAGGCTTAGAGCGTATAGGAATGAATTTTGGGATTGTGTAGAAAATTATTTTCAAGCCTTAAATATCACATCAATCCCAAGAGAAGAAAACATCCATGGTGATGCTTTGGAAATTTCTGCTAGTTCTTTCAAAATTCCCGATCCTTTTCAATTACAATATCAAATTGAAGTGAAGTATAGACCTTCAATTCCTGAAAATATGAAACACTAACAAGTTTTTGAAGATGATGAGCAGCTAAAATTTTGTTTACAACAAGTAGATGATTTTTCTACTTTACATGTTCAAGAATAACACATTAATGAAATCAAATCAAATGAGGATGATCAAGATTCACATTTAAAAAAAAAAATTGTTGATCATTATATCATGCAGTTATCAAATAGTTATGTTCCAAAATGATTAGTTCCCCTTGAAAAACTTTTTGATCATAATGATGTGCCAAAAAATTCAATGTTATATTCACAACAAGAAGATGTTCAAGATTTTAATATTGGTACTTCTGAAGAAATCATAAATGTTAAAATTTCAGCATCATTGCCTCAAGAAATCAAAGAAAAATATATCAATATTTTTAAGCATTATAGAGATGTATTTTCATGGTCATATGAAGAATTGAAAACCTATGATACAACCATTATTGAGCATAAAATTCATCTCAAACTAGAAGCTAAACCAATTCAACAAAAAATAAGAAGAATAAATCCAATCTTTCTTCCAATCATAGAGAAAGAAGTAAATAAGTTGTTGGATGCAAAAATTATTGTTCCCTTAAGGAATTATGAATTTATAGCCGAACTAGTACTTGTTAGGAGGAAAAATGGTGAATAGGACTCTGTGTTGACTTTAGGAATCTGAACAAATTGTCTTCAAAGGATAATTATCCATTACCAAAAATGGAGCAATTAATTCAAAGAGTATTAGGTTCAAATAGGATTTCAATATTAGATGGTTTTTCTGGATATAACCAGATTTTTATTAGTGAAGAAGAAATAGAAAAGACAACATTTACAACTCCATGGGGAACATTTATGTAAGCCAATATGCAAATTAATTTAATTAACATTAGAGCAAAATTTCAAAGAGAAATGGATCTCGCATTTTTTGGTAAGGTAAATTAATTTATTGCCATTTATCTTGATGATTTAACTGTCTTTTCTAATTCTCATGAGAAACATTTGAAACACTAGAGGAAAGTTATTGAAAATGTAGGAAATATGGGATTTCGCTTAATCCTAAAAATTCAGTTTTTGCAATGAAATAAGGAAAGCTATTAGGACATATAATTTCAAAGGAAGGAGTTGCTATTGATCCAAAGAAATTTTTAGAAATTTACGTAATTAGTTTTCCTAGAAAGAAAAAATAAATTCAGGAATTTTTAGGAAAGATAATTTTCTAAGACGATTTATAGCTAATTATGTTGAGATTGTGAAAAATATTACTAAAATTCTCAAGAAGGATAAATAATTTAAATGGAAAGTTGAAGCTAGATATTTTTTTCACAATAAAAAAGGCAATTTCAGAAGCCATAGTGCTAGATAGTCTATATTGCAGACAATTGTTTAGTATCTTCTCATTTGCCTGAAATACTATCATAGCAATTTTTTTTATTACAAAGAAATAAGGATCAAAATGAGCAACCAATTTCCTTTTTCAGTAAGTTTATGAGGGATGCTGAATTAAGATTGTTATAGGTCAATTTGGGCATCATCCCCCAGAACCAATGAATAGGGTCTATCATCCCCTTAATTTAAGTTTCTATATGCCCTAAGTTAATACATTCCATTTATGGCTTCAATTGTGAGATTTTCGAGGTTTGAAGTGTATATTATATGACCCATTGACTGACCAATGCTCCTTTGCGAGGGAATAACTGCGTTACAGTGCCAATACCTCGATGCAAGGGTGCACTGCAATGCGCTTCCCGAAACTCAAGGATGCATTGGTCACCTAGGAGTGAAATCAACATTGTTCAGTGAATCTCCACATGACCAATGTCTTCTAGAAGAGTCCATAGGTGTTATACTTTGAATCCAAATGTCCATCCACCACCTTTGAAATTGGAAACATGTCTCCCCTATTATTAGAAATCCATTCAATTCCATTCAATGAGAAACTACCATCAGTTTCCTTATAAATTGATCACTCATCTAAGTGCTAGGGAGGAAGAATTTTATGCAAAGTTATGTTGGTGGATTCTCATTTGATAAGAGATTGGAAACACTGATATGCTACTAATATGACGGTGGATGTGATGAGGATGGAATGAAGTTGGAGCAGGTCGACGACAAATCGATCTATTGGTTGTAATATTCTCCTCCTACTTTCTTAATAAATATATATGTTCATTTTATCATACACATGTTTATATTTTGTGAAATGTATTCTTGATGATATATGTATTCTCATATCTAATCGATTTGATTTTATTAAGATAAGTAGATACTTGTATATTTGTATGTTGTTTGCTATTCTCTGTATTTGATTGTAGAAATCGATCTAGCGGCTTGAGTTTGATTGAGAGAGACAACAACAGTGACATAAGTAGAAGGAGAGAAAAAATATCACACATAGGCTTCTTTCCCTTTCTTTATATCTATTTGTCTTAAAGAAAATAGTATTTGTATTTCTTTTTTTGTTTTGAGTGAAGGAACACCACATGTAGGGAATTTAGTTTATGCATAGATTAAAATTATGTATAACAAATTGGTGACTCTGCTGGGGAGTAACCCATCATTCCTGGTGTTTCTATCTCTGTTTACCATCATCAGTAGCATCTAATTTCTGTTATCAATCATTTGAATGAAAAAAATGCTTTAGAAGTGTGTTTAGCTGCTTGTTTTACAAAATTAGTTGTGCCCAATGCACTGTTGGTCAGGGTACAGTGCACTACAGTGCAATGTGTTCCATTCAGGGGTTCTCTGCAATGTACTCTATCCCCTTAGAGGTTGTGTTGTCCCCTCAGCCAACCAAATTGCATCAAAAATTTTCATTGATTTCAATTTCAGCCACTTGTCTATTGTATTCTTAGATGTCTGATTTCTCTTAGACACTAGTAAACTTTCCTGTTCTTCCTTCTTTGAAAAGTAACTAGTTCAAATTTTCACTATCCGTTTTCTTTATCATTGGAAAATAAAATTCAAAGTAGTTATTTTTTGCATTAGATCATTTCTGTTTTCAAAAATGAAATTTTTGTTTCATTCCTCATTTCTTGTAGGAAAATTTTAGTTTCATTCTTCATTTTCCTAAGTGAAATTGTTGTCTTATTCCTCATTTCTCAAAAGAAAACACTTGCTTGATTAATTTGTGCATTTATTTTCCTTTCTCTCATTTAAATTAAAGGGAACTGAAAAGAAAAACATGCACATGAATCTAGATAATTGTGTGTTTTGCATAGGAACAAGTTAAGGAAATCTGCATTTATTTTGTGCTCTTTGTTGTATGCTCAAAATCTGATTTCTCTTTCCCCTTAGTAGCTAGGATTTTCATTGAAAAAGCTAAATTCAAATTTTTTCTTATCATTTAGTTTTCATTTTTAGGAATTTCCATTACATCACATGGTGAACCTCAAAGACAAACTTTTAAATAAGATCAACATAAAATTTTCATCAATCAACCTAAGAAAAAATTGTAACATTAACGATAACATTTAGAAGGTCTAGGCAAGAGATGTGTTCTAGCATCGTTAAAAATAGTAGTTGTCGCCAACTTGTCTACGATACATTTTGAGTGTGAAATATCACTGCACATACGTAATTATATCAAAGCTCGTCCACGTACCTTCGGGTATATAGGGCACTGTTCTAGTAAGAAAAGTATAAGGGGGTGCTCTCACTGTACAGTTTCGTGTTAGACATTGATAATAAAAACTTGGGCCACCACGTACCTTCAGGTATATTTGGGAGGAAAAATTTAGGTTGCTTACAATGAATAGGTAATTGAGTCGGCCACCTTGTAACTTTTGATACACCGAACACAAGATTCGGGAGATTTCCTACCCATACTTCTTGGTTCGCTAGGAGGTATTCTACAGTTCACAATTACTTGGTAAACATTTTGCCTAGAATTAAGCTTTTATTTTGTTTATTTTTTTTGTAATAAAATAAATCAGTCATCATGGAATAATAAAATCCCTTTCCCCGTTGTTCATGTAGAATATCACTTAAACCACCTTTACCACCAGAATCCATTTTTGGTCGGCGAAGGTGACATCATTCTACCGAAACTAGTACCATCAATACCTCTGGTGTACCATCTTCATCACATATACTAGAGTCGTATTGAATCGTTTCTACACATCCCAATTCATCCACTCTCATCCAAATGGAGTCCTCACAATGACCTACGGACACGATCCATCCAATCAATGATACCATACCTCTCGAATCCGATGTTTTTAAACTAGAATTCGATCTAGATCCCATAATTCTTTTACTAGAACATTTAGATCTTGAATTCAAAAAACTAGATGTTGTTCCTGCATCGGTCACTCCACAGTCGATTGTAGCCATTAAGTATCCCATATCACACAATAAACCACCTGAAATATATCTCAGGCCTGACGGTGAAATCCTTCTACCTGGTTTGATTTTGATTGAGGAAGAACCTTAACAAGAAACATGCCCTTCAATTCCAACCCATTTTGGCCCAGAGCTTTATCTTTACAAGACTATTCTTTGGTTGACTTACACTGCTTCTTTTGATGTTATCTCAATTCGAGTTCCCATAGATCCTATAGGGTATACATTGGGCTGTATGACCATGGCTAAGTCAACATCTATGGTTGTACTATCTGTTACAGTTGTGACAACATCTATTGTTGCTACCTCGTTAATGTTTACCACATCACCAGAGTCACATCTATATAGTGGTCCTTCCGTCCCACTCGGTTAACATTCATTATCTGGAACCTACTCTAGTGCATCCTCAAATCCATGGAATTCACCCATGTCATATTCTGGTATTCTATTTGGTACATATCTAATGACTACTGAACGGCTTGATCCTTTATATACATATTTAATGCAACATCAAGCTAGTCCATCTAGGTATATTCCATCTAGTACAATCTCAACTAGACTCCCACCATTTGGAGAATAATATATTCCGTCTTATTTACTCCTCATGATGGGGGGCATCCTATGGTCACCCATTTTGATAGTACTCCATCGTTTCATGGTCACCTTAATGTTGGAATGACTGTTTGTCAGTGGCATCCTATCATGCTTGTTCAACCACAAATGGTTGCGCATTAATATCAACCGGTTTAACCTATTGCACCCACATCTACTCCACTTGTTAATACTTCATTACCCCTGTTACAGGCTCAAATTGATAAAAATAAACCATCTCAAGTGGGTCCTTCAACCCATTACCCTCAAGTTTTTTGCCCCAAGACTCCAACCCCTTCGGCTGGTTTACAAAAACCACTTGTATCCTGAACCTTTCATTTACAAACTAGATTACCATTTTATGGGATGTTACAGGCGCAACTATTTATTACTTATTCACAACCGGGTCCAAGATATTATGGTTTAGGTTATAATATCGGTGGGAAGTCACCTTGGCAGCCACAACCGCAAATTCCACAACAATCATTCCAACAACAAGTAGCTTACCCAGGTTTTGGTCAATTTAATCCTCAAGCATTTGGTCATAAAAAACCCTATCTAGGTTACTAGAAAAAAATTCCTTATGCTGGTGCTCAAAGGCCTGTTTCCCAAGAAATTCCATCATATCCTGGTTATGCTCAACCTTACTTAATTCGACAGTTTCCCTTTTCCGCAACTTTAGAATTACTTGATTTAAACCAGCTTAACAATGATCCAATCAACTATTCTCCCTGGTGGCCAGTGATACCACATAAATTACCCTCAGACATTCCATAGTTCAATGGAAACCCTGGAGAAAACCCATCATTTCATGTTGTGACTTATCATTTATAGTGTTCATCCAAATCCTTAAATGATGACTCTGTTTGACTACGTCTTTTCTAGCATATGCTCATTGTTCCGGCTGTGAAATGGTACATTGAGTTACCACAAGCTTCATTTTATAATTTCACTTCCTTATCAAATACATTTTTGACCCAATTATAGTTACGAATACGATATGAAACTGGAATGACACTACTGACCAATTTTAACCAGAATACTGCTACTCACATTTTTTATCATATTCATGAGTGGCATCATCATCATAGAGTGGTCAAAACATTTTTTCCAGATCAGCTCCTTCTTGAGTGGTTCATTAAGTCCTAATTGCCATCTATCACCTAGGATGTGGCTAAAGGTGGAGTCGTCACTGAAGAGAAGGTCATTTCTCATTCCTTGTACTTAGATTTGATATATACTTAGTCTGACATGCTCTATGAGAAAATTCCCAACGTGCCGCAAATTAATTTTATTGTTCCTCCTCCATATAAGGACTCTCATGCCAACGACGGTATGATTGGTATTGCAAGCACACAATAATATACTACATCTGATCCTGTAACTTCTTCCAAAATTCATGTCGTCACATCTGATAAAGGAAAAAGTGAGAAGCAACCCAGAAGTAAGAAAAAGGGGACAGTGAAGAAAAATAAAAATTCAACCCTGCGGGAATGATCATCTAATCAACAAACTGGAAATAATTGGAAACCTCATTACCCTTGCATAATATGTAATGAGGAACAATTTTCTCGAGACTTTCCTCAACATGCCTATTATAGGTCAATTTGGGCATTATTCCCAATGACCTAGTTAACTGGGCATCATCTCCATGACTAATGTATAGGTTCTATCATTCCCTAAAATTTCAATGGCTATATGCCCTAAGGAAAAGAACAAGACTGATCAATCAAGGAATTTCATCTACAAAGGTTTCCAAGGTTTTAACTTTACAATATATCATATGAGAGCTCATCAACGCTGTCTCTAAAGGGACTAAGTGCATTGCATATGCAGGTAGCCCCATGCAAGGCTGCTCTAGTACAAGGCACTTCCCGACATCTATGGGTGCGTTGGTCACATTGGGAGTGGAATTCTCATTGTTCCAGAATCTCCACTTGACCAGTGCCTTCTAGAAGAGTTCACATGTGTCAAAATTCGAATCCATGTGTCCATTTGACATCTAAAATATTGGGAACATTTCTTGCCTATTATTGGAATGTCATTGATTGTAAAACTACCGCAGCCTCTCTATAAATTGAGCACAAATATTAGTGTTTGATAAGGAAGAATTTGTGTAGAGAAATGCTGGTTGATTTTGCATTGAGGAGATTGATTTGAGTGACAGTTTTCCAGAGATATATGCATTGTGATGAGGTTGGGATGCTGCTGGAGATGGTAACACAAAATTAGTCATTTGGTTGTAGCCTCCCCTTCTTGTTGGGAAAAATACTGAGAGGGGGGGGGTGAATCAGTATTTACTGCATAATCAAATCTTTTTACTTTTTCATTCCTTAAAACCCATACGCTACTTTCCTTCAGTAAACTGGCGTATATACGCGGATCCCCTATATGAAACTAGCGTATACACAGAGATCTAGATATGTCATTAAATCTTCACTTCTATTATTCCATCATTCATTCATCAGATGTTTAATAAACAGTAAACATGTGCAGTAAGAACAGAATAAACCATCACACAAAGCATCACACATGAACACCAGGATTTTTAGGTGGAAACCCAAGTCGGGAGAAAACCACCGCTGCAGTTGCTCAGCCTTCAATATTTTATTATAGAGAAAACATCTTACAACGTATGTGCTGGTGCAGACTCCTACCAGCACGCAGGCACCCACCTGCGCTCGTTTACCAGCCTCTCCTGGAAGGGAGCTCCAACCCCCTGACTCATTTACCAGCCTCTCCTGGAAGGGAGCTACGACCCCCTGCTCTCGTTTACCAGCCTCACCTGGAAGGGAGCTACAACCCCCTGACTGAAGGCTGCAACCTTCAGCACCACCTTGGACCACGTTTCATCAATTTTCACACTGGATCCAACAAATTCAATAGAACAACACTTGCAGGCCACATTTCATCATATTTTCATACTGGACCCTTTCCATACTTTTAAGCACAAACATACTTCACCAACTGATACAAACAACTCAGCTCTGTAGTATACAGATAGCAGTAACACAGCAGAATAGATCAGACATTTCTTACCACAGTCTTTCAGCAAACCCTAGTTTGCATACGCACTTTCACTTCACTGATGTCGCGTATATACACTCTTCCATCCACACAAACCAGCGTATACCTCAGTGTATATTTCATTGCGCATACGCGCTTTTACTTCATCGAAGCTGCGTATATACGCGCTTCCTCCGCGGCGAAGTAGCGTATAGATCTTTAATCATTACAGAGCAGCATACTTCATCAGATCAGATATTCAGTTCAGATCTACCCTTTCGCTTCAGACAGATGTTCGCCTAGATGCTCGCCTCATCACAGATCTAAGCCTTCCATAATCAGATCTAGCAAATACAAGAGAAATTCAGATCTAGATCCCCTTCTTCATCATTGGTGCTTCATACATTCAGATTTATCATTCAAGTGTAACCCTTTTCATTCAGATATACTTCAGAGAGAAGTATTCATTCAAGCTCAGACATCTTGCACCCACACTCATGTTATGCACAATGAATTTGTTCTCCTTATATAGGTTTATCCTTTTTTAATACCATGAGCCCCTTTTTCAATACCATGGGCCAAAACAATACCATGAGCCCAAAACTACCTGGACGGGGTCAATTAGGCGGATCATTACCCAATACAATGGGTCAATACCATGGTGGTTACCCTTGGTTTTGCACTTTTTGAGCGCTTTAGCCCATACGCGACTTGGCATGTTCTTTTCCGCGTGCATACGCGACTTCCCCTAGTCCAATCCGCGTATACCTAGAGATATACTCTTTTCATCATACTTTGAGTACATTCTGAATTCTTTTCTTCATTGCCTTTTGTACATACTGTAGATACATCATATTTTCTTCATCGGGAACATATTCTTTCAAGCACAACTTCATCAAGTGTATTGCCATCAAGGACAACACATGTCAGAAGTTTGTCCATGTCTTCATCTTCATTCGGTGGGTTGCCATCGGGACAACACACTACGCATCACTCTTCTCAACAATCTCCCCCTTTGGACTTGATGGCAACCACGATGGTGTTTGGTTACCATAGCAGATAGATACCATGTCACTCTCCCAAAAATGTCACTCTCCCAAATGTTTGACATCATTATCTTCTCTTCATTCAAACACCATGTCACTCCTCCCACTTTTGACAGCATCAGGGCAAGGCGGATCAAAAGTAACACTCTTTCTCCTTTTCTCTATCGCATTGGAAGAAACATTCAGATGCGATGTGTTTGAAGTGGCCAAGCTCCCCTTTGAGTTCATGTTGAATCTTCAAACATATTTGTCAATGAAGTACACAGCTCTATGAACTTCCTATCACCAAAGACTCATACTTACATCAATTTTGCATCAGTGGATTTACTGTGAGACTCAAACTGCCCAACCAAGTGGGTTTACAAATTTGACTCGGCTACCCAACCAAGTGGGTTTACAAAATTTGACTCAGCTACCCAACCAAGTGGGTTTACAAATTTGACAAGTCCTCTCATGACTGAATATTACAATTTTACATCATGGGTCTCAACATGACCTTTTCATCAAAAATACAAATATGAATTTTCATAATTAATGTAAAAGATATCAGAGAGATCATATATCGGAGCCACCATAATGCCGACGGTAATTAAAGGCAAAACAATGCTCCCCTGATCTATGCATCAGCATCCTTTCCACATGACCAATGCTCCCCCTTAGCTTGTGCATCCTAAACACTTTCAACAGCAAATCATCGAGGCATCTTCATCAAAACATTAGAAACGATTATGAGAAGCTGGAACACCACCGGGAATGCACCAACGATGCTCGGAGATACCAAACAACAACTGAAAATTTGTCTTTGAGAAAAGTCTGAACCAACCAAATTGTCGACGCTCTAGGTAATAAACGGTTTTATGGTAAAAGAACTTAACGTACATACGCGGCCATTTTTGGGAAACCCGCGTATCCCAAGACATCTTCTAAAATTCAATCGGATGAAGTTCTTTGTAGAACAGGAACCGGAGTGTTAAACCTTTTACGAGATATTTGACTGCTTCCCTGGACTACATATAAATAGAATAGTGTAGTTGTGTCTTCAAGCATCATCCAACGGTTGTAGCATCAGCACAATAGTAACTAACCCTTCAGATTCTTTGCAGCATCAATACAATCTTTCCAAGAAAGATTCTCATATCAGAACAACATCTTCAAATATGTGTCAAGCAATCATCCATGTGGTCCAATATCACCATGATCTTCAAGATTTAACATGAAGTAACATATGTAGGCAAACGATCTCAACCATAGTAACCAACTCTGCATGATCTATTCTTATTTCTGAATCAAATGACATCCAACTCATCCATGTGTGAGTACAAAAGATAATTATCAGCAACCAGGGCTCAAAAACTCATTATAATAAACCATGTACCAAGTCATCATAATTTGAGCATGAGTATCACAAAAACCAAAGAATAAACGGTCATATTGCCAACAATGCAATCATTAGTCTTCAACTTTCATGCTCCCCCTAAACTTGAAGTGCTCTTCCTTAACTGTGCAATACGAAACACCTTCAACGACAGGATACTTGACAATAATCTCTTCATGATCTGTCCTCATCTCTGAATTATAAGACTTTCATCTTGACAACGAATGCTCTTCATCATAAAACAATCAGGCTTCATCCATAATCTTTAGCAAAAATAACCAAGTATCATTTCATTAACATGAGTATAACCAGAATAGTGCAATCATTAGCAGTCAGACTGATGCTCCCCCTGGACCTCTGCTCCAGATCTTCAGCTATCAGATAAATTCTCTTATCATCAATGCATACGCGGCTGTGTCTACTGTAACTCGTGTGTATACGCGACTTTGTTTCATAGAACCCGCGTATGGAAAGTGAAATATAGAAAATTTCACACCTTCATCTCCTTCTGCAATTTTACCTTTTGTTCCTGTCTTTTCTTCACACCAGATGCACTGTCAGAAATGCATATAACCAGAATAATCAAATCAAACATGAGAGACATCATACATTGCTCCCCTTGTGACGATACATTACTAAATCTGATAATGCATCCCACATCATTCCTGCAGTCAATCAGAGAAGTAAGCTTCAGAAGCGGATGACTGCAATAGGGTCAGAATTTCCTACGTTTCTGATCGGTCCTCCTTCTTGAATTGAGTGTTTTCTTCAAGAAAATCATTGTCTTCTGAAGCATCCACAAAAACATCCTTTCTTCTCTAGATTGTTTCTTATTCCATCCTCCATCTTCTTCTGATTTGTTTTCTTGTGTCAGAAATTTCTCATTTCATTCGGCTTTGTATTCCTTTTATATATGTCCATACTTGTTACAAAGAATAACATCTCATGTGTCCAGAAAAATAAGCATAAGAATCATAATGAGTATTTCTATTCTTCCTCCTTTTACAATCAGCTGCTTTGTGTTCATACTTGTTACATGAAAAACAATATCCCTTGAAGAAACCAGAGTACCTTTCTGTGTAGGAACTGGTTGTTTGAGGCTGAAATGATCTGCTCCTGCAATTTGCTGCAACATGTCCATAATTATGACATTTAAAACATTCAACGTTCTTGAATAAATTCCTTTGAGAGTTCATGATTCTTGGTTGAGCTTTTGTCTCTTTCAATACTTCAGGTTTTGCATTGACATCCTCTGAATTTTATTTTCCTTGTGAGCTAGATTCTCCTTTAACAGTTTCATGGAAACCAAGACCAAGTTTGATAGCAGGAGACCTTTGATTACTTAGAATGTTGTCCAAAATATTAGTACTATCTTGAAACCTCAAAAGCTTAACTTTTTCTTCTAATTTACCTTTGAGAATGTTTACCTCAACCTCCAAGACTTGACATTGCTTTGTCATGCTTTCTTCTTTCCTTCTTCCATCTTCTACTTGATCCTTCAGATTTAGAATTTCTTCTTTCAACCAATCTTCATTTCCTTCACATGTTTGTTGCAGCTCCTCATTCTTCTTATTTGATTTTTCCAGATCTTCTTTGAGAAAGATGATTTCTGCTTCAAGGTCTTCCTTTTCAAATGATTGTAGAGGTTCCTTATTTTTCTTACTTGCTGCTTCTAAATCTTCCTGAAGACAAATGATTGCAGCTTCAAGTCCTTCATTCTTCTTGCTTGATTTTTCAAGATCTGCTTCTAGATCTTTAATTTGATTGGATGCATAAGTATGAAACCTTTGATACTTGTCCACCTGTCCATTCAGCATTTCTATTTGATCTTTCATTTGTGAGATCATCTCTTTATAGATAGTTTCTTATTGTATGAACTTTGTAGTTCTTCTCCTTTAATATTGAGCTTCTTCTAGATCCACAACTTTGCTACTATCTTTACTATTGTTTGCACAGAAAGAGTTATCACAAGTGGCCTTCTCCTTTTTTCTTCTTTTCCATGAGTGCTTGTAGATCTTGTCCAAATCTGTTTCATCTTCTTCATTTTCTGCTGCACATGTTTTCTGAGATATCTCTTTTTCAGTAGCCTTCTTCTTTTGCTTCTTAGCCATGAGCACTTTCAGATCCTGGTCAGAATCTTCTTCAACTTCACTGGACACTTCATCATCATCTTCTTTGGCATAATAACTCTTTCTCTTCTCAAATTGTTTCCCGTTACCATGCTTTTCTCTATAAGAACATTTAGCAGCATAATGACCAACTTTTCCACACTCAAAACATTTGAAGGGAAGCTTACCTTTGAATCTTCCAGTACCTAGTTGGAGCTTTCTCACGAAATTCACTTCTTATTCATTGGATATATAGCTGGATTCTTTGAAAACTTCCTTTTCCTTTCCTTTTGTAGATGCCTTAAAAGCAGCTTCTCTTACTTGAGAAGGGCCTCCTTGTCTCATTTTAAAAGCAGTCAGAGTACCATGTAATTGAACAATAGTAAGAGTTTGCAAATCTTGCCTTTCTTCAATAGGCTGAAACTTTAGAGTCAAATTTTGAGAGTCAAGATCTTAAGACACTCACGAGAGTAGTATCGGCCATGAGTTTCACCCAAATTTTTCATCAATTTACAATATCATCTAGACGAAGAAAAGCATGACACTTTCATCCCTGTACATCTTCAAATTTTCATATTCAGACTAAAGTTGGAGTTTTGCACTTTTTATAGCACAGTAATACTCCTTCATAGCTTAGAATGATTTTGTCCCATGTATCTTTTCTTTGAATGTGTTTGCATTACTTTAGCAAATTACGATTCGACATGCTTCCCAATAAGACATTCTTTGCTGGCATTGATTTCATACTTATTCTTTTCAGGCTGCACTTGGTAGGAATGCTCTGAGAATATTGATAACCTTCTTACACGATTGCCCATACATACTTTCCAAGGCTGCTATAAAATGTAATTTCTGTCTGTGCAATTCAGGAAAATCGATTTACTTCCATTGAATAGAGGTGGCTTTAGAGACATTACTCCTTCACAACTTCCCATTGCGACGGATCTCCTTCAAGCGATCAAGCTTCTGCAGAAGGACCACGCTCTGATACCAATTGTTGGGAAAAATACTGAGAGGGGGGGGGGGGGGTGAATCAGTATTTACTGCATAATGAAATCTTTTTACTTTTTCATTCCTTAAAACCCATACGCTACTTTCCTTCAGTAAACTAGCGTATATACGCGGATCCCCTTTATGAAACTAGCGTATACACAGAGATCTAGATATGTCATTAAATCTTCACTTCTATTGTTCCATCATTCATTCATCAGATGTTTAATAAACAGTAAACATGTGCAGTAAGAACAGAATAAACCATCACACAAAGCATCACACATGAACACCAGGATTTTTAGGTGGAAACCCAAGTCGGGAGAAAACCACCGCTGCAGTTGCTCAGCCTTCAATATTTTATTATAGATAAAACATGTTACAACATATGTGCTGGCGCAGACTTGACCAGCACGCAGGCACCCACCTGCGCTCGTTTACCAGCCTCTCCTGGAAGGGAGCTCCAACCCCCTGACTCGTTTACCAGCCTCACCTGGAAGGGAGCTACGACCCCCTGATCTCGTTTACCAGCCTCTCCTGGAAGAGAGCTACAACCCCCTGACTGAAGGCTACAACCCTCAGCACCACCTTGGACCACGTTTCATCAATTTTCACACTGGATCCAACCACTTCAATAGAACAACACTTGCGGGCCACATTTCATCATATTTTCATACTGGACCCTTTCCATACTTTTACTTTCACAACATACTTCTGGTAGTCTGAGACAACTCGGCTACAATGTTATGCGGTCATGAGTAACACACGCACTGAATCGGACATTTCTTACCACGGTCTTTCGTAAGCCCTAGTTTGCTCCTTTGAAAAACTTGCTACTTCTTGATGCTTCGCGTGTATACGCGCTTCCTCCACACAAACCGGCGTGTACCTCAGTATTTGTGTATGTTCATTAGCATGCATTTTGCTTCTCGAAGGCTCGCGTATGTCAACGCGCTTCCTCCCGCGGCAATAGCGTGTAGATCTTTAATCATTCGGAAGCGACATCATTATTGATCAGAACATTCACTGATTTCAACCCCTTTGTCCCAGACAGATGTTCGCCTAGATGCTCGCCTCATCACAGATCTAAGCCTTCCATAATCAGATCTAACAAATACAAGAGTAATTCAGATCTAGATCCCATTCTTCATCAATGGTGCATCATACAATCAGATTTATCATTCAAGTGTAACCCTTTTCATTCAGATATACTTCAGAGAGAAGTATTCATTCAAGCTCAGACATCTTGCCCTAACACTCATATTATGCACAATGAATTTGTTCTCCTTATATAGGTTTATCCTTTTTTAATACCATGAGCCCCTTTTTCAATACCATGGGCCAAAGCAATACCATGAGCCCAAAACTACCTGGACGGGGTCAATTAGGCGGATCATTACCCAATACAATGGGTCAATACCATGGTGGTTACCCTTGGTTTTGCACTTTTTGAGCGCTTTAGCCCATACGCTACTTGGCACGTTCTTTTCCGCGTGCATACGCGACTTCCCTTAGGCCAATCCGCGTATACAAAGAGACATACTCTTTTCATCATATTTTGAGCACATTCTGAATTCCTTTCTTCATTGCCTTTTGTACATACTGTAGATACATCATATTTTCTTCATCAGGAACATATTCTCTCAAGCACAACTTCATCAAGTGTATTTCCATCAAGGACAACACATGTCAACTGTCACATGTCTTCATCTTCATTCAGTGGGTTGCCATCAAGGACAACACTCTGCATCATATTTCCAACACTTCTATCATTAATAAATAATACAACTTTCTTTTCCCTATATGCATCTGTATTGGCTTTGATTTTCCATATTGCAAGATCTTAGTTGATGTATATGGTTTATGCTTTACTGATTTAGAAAACTAACTTGAATAGACATATGTATTATTGCTACCTTCTATTGTTTAGTGTTCATTCTTGCAGGAAATATTTTTCACAGCCGACTGGAATTTGAAGCTACAACGGAAGCGACTGAAGGAATCATTTAGAAGCGCTTGGATTCAAAGTAAGCATATAATCCATTTTGTGTGTCTATTCTTAGTTAGGAAAAGCAGTCGTATAGTCTTTAACCTATTTTTCTAGATTAGCACCTATCTAGGGAAGCGTGTTTTATCCGTAATTCGCAATTTTTTCCAACAAATTGGTGACTCCACTGGGGAAATTACTCTTTATCCTAGGTGTTTTAGCCTCTGATTTTATCTGTTTATTCACCCAGTATCTTTTACTCACAAAGATTAGGCTTTTTGAGATCCAAATTTGAAAAATAAGTGTGTTAAACAGCTCTGTTTTTCCTTTGACACTGCACCCAATGTACTCTTGGACAGGATACAGTGCTTTGCATAGAATTTTCTCCATTTCAGGCCTCCGTTGCAAAGCACTGTCTCTCTTTAGAGACTGCGTTGCCTTCTGAAGCCATCCAAATTCCCTTGAATTGTCTTTGCAGTTTTTTTCAGTTTGTTTGCTGATGTGCTTTGAGAAGCCTAAGCCTCATATTGACCAGTGAATTCATCTACCTCTTCCTCCTTTGAGATAAAATTTGTTCAATGTTTGTTTAAAATATTTTTCTTTATCATTGGCAAGTCAATTTCAAAGTATTTTTATTGTCGCATTAGATCCATTTTCTTTTGAAAAAGGAAATTGTCATAAAGTCTTCGTTTCCTAATAGGATAAATTGTTGTCTTATTCCTCATTTTTCCTTCAAAAATAAATTGTTTTTTATATTTCTCATTTCTCAAAGGTAAAAGGCATTTGATTTTGTTGATTTAGTGTACCTAGTTTATTTTCTGCATTCATAACATTAAAGGAACTAAAAAGAGAAATTTGCATTTGCATGTGGTGGTTTGGGTGTTTTGCAAAAATGAACAACTAGGAAATCTGCATTTATCTTGTGTTTTTTTATTTGTTTGCTCGCAAATTGATTTCTCTTTCCCTATAGTAGCTAGGATTTTCATTGAAAAAATAAAAGTGAAAGATTCATTATCATTCTTAATTGCATTTTAGGAATTTTCCAATACATCATTGCGGTGAACCTTTGAAAGGAAAATTTTTAAGCAAGATCAACATAAAATTAATCTCAATTTACCTAACAAAGCATTGGAACCATAATGATAACATTTAGAAGGTCTAGGCTAGAGATGTGTTCCGGTGTCATAAAACATAGCAGTTGTCGTTAACTTGTCTAAGATACATTTCGAGTGTGATACCTCACTCCACGTATGTAAGTATATCATAGCTTGTCCACATACTTTCAGGTATATTGGGCGATTTTACAGTACGATAAGTATAAAGGGGTGCTCTCACTGTGCCGTTTCACATCAGACAATGCTAATACAGACTTAGGCCTCCACATACCTTTGGGTATATTTGGGAGGACAAATTTTAGGTGCTATCCATCCATAGTGAACCGAGTTGGCTGCCTTGTAAATTGTGATACACCGAGCATAACATTCGGGGAGATTGTCTTCTCGTACTTCTTGGTTCACTAGGAGGTATTCTGTAGTTCACAGTTTGTTGGTAAACCATTTTTCCTAGCATTTCCCTTTAATTTTTTTTATTTGTTTTTGGTTAAAATAAATCAGTAATCGTGGAAGAACAAAATCCTTTCCCCCTTCATTCGCATAGACTAGCGCTAAAACCACCTTTACCACCAAAAGTTACTTCTAGTAGGCGAAGGAAATCATGATTTTTTGAATCAAGTACAATTCATACCTCTGGTGAAACATCATTTTCCCATAAACCAGAGTTAGCTCAAGTTGTTTCTACACATCCCGGTTCTTCTACTGTTGTCGAAACAGAGTCTTCACAGCTATCCAGGGCTCACAATCCATCCAATTAGTGAGACCATACCTCCTAGACCCAATGTTGTTCAACCAGAAATTGATCCAGATCCTATCTCTTCTTTGCCAAAACATCTGAATCCTGAATTTGTACAACTGGAAGTTTTTCCTACCTTGGTCATCCCACAAATTTCTATAGCTATTGAATCTCCCATATCACACAGCCAAACACCTAAAATATACTTTGGGCCTGATGGTGAAATTCTTCCCCCTAGTTTAATTGTGATTGAAGAAATCGCTCAAGACGATACACCTTTAACTCCAACCCATTTTGGGGATGACCTTTACCTATACGAGTCTTTTTCTCAATCGACGGCCTATACTTTTGTTAATCTTGTTCCTTTTCAAACTCTTGTCGATTCAAAAAGGTATGCATTTGGTCAAGTAACCATGACTGAACCAACATCTTCGATTGGGCCATCTGTTCCAATTACGTCACCTCCCTCCCTAGCTACCCCGTCGATGTTTATAACTTCACCAGAGTCATATTTTCATGGTGGCCCTTTGGTCCCATCAAGTTACAAATCAATATCTGGAATTTTCTCTGGTGCATCTTCAAATCCATGGACTTTACCAATGTCATCATCCGAGATTTTAATTGGTAATCCTATAGTAAGTAATGAACAACTTGATTCATTATACACATCTTAAGGGAAATATCAAGCCCATCCTTCTAGGTATATTCCTTCAAGTAACATATCAACTAGACTCCCAGCATTTGGAGAGAAATATTTTTCATATTATTATCCTCCTCATGCTAGGGGGCAACCTTTGGTCACCCAATATGACAGTACTCCATCATTTTTTGGTCAACCTAATTTTGAAATGCATGTTTGTCAATGGCAGCCCACTTTTCCTATCCAACCACAAACGATTATACAATCATATCAACCAGTTCAACCTGTTACACCCACATCATTACCACTTGTTAATACACCATTACCCCTATTACAGAATCAAAATTTTGTACAACCTTATCAAACGGGTCCTTCAACTCAATATCATGAAATTTTGGGTCCACAGACTCCAAATCCTTCGGTTAATTTATTACAACCTGTATCCAGAAATATTTATTCAAAAGCTGGTTTACCATTTTATGGGATGTCACAACTGCAACTTGGTTATACCTATCAACCGAATCCAAGTTATCCTAAGTTGGGTTATAACATTGGTGGAGAGACCCCTTGGTAGCCATAGGCAAAAATGCCTCAAACTTCATTTCAACAAGTATCATATCCAGGTTTTGGTCAACAGAATCCTCAAGTGTTTTCCTTTCAAAACAACCCCTATCTGGGTTACCATCAACATATTCCTTATGCTGGTGCTCAAAGGCCTGTTGCTCAAGCAATTTCATCTTACCCTGGCTATGATCAACCTAGCTCAAAGGCCTGTTGCTCAAGCAATTTCATCTTACCCTGGCTATGATCAACCTAGCTCAAAGGCCTGTTGCTCAAGCAATTTCATCTTACCCTGGCTATGATCAACCTAGCCTTAATCAACAGTTGCCATTTGTTACAAATTTAGAGTTATCGGATTTAAATCGGCTAACTAATAATACAATTAATTATGCTCCTTGGTGGCTGGTGATACCTCATAAATTACCCTCAGATATTCCTAAGCTCAATGGAAACCCTGGAGAATATCCGTCGACTCATGTCATGACTTATGATTTATGGTGTTCATCAAACTCCCTGGATGATGATTCTATTCGACTACATCTTTTCCAGTGTACGCTCACAGGTCTGGCTGAAAAATGGTACATTGAATTACCTAGAGCTTCTTTTGATAATTTCACAGCCCTAGCTACTGTATTTTTGACTCATTTATAGTTACCCATCATATATGAAACTAGAATGGAACTCTTGACCAATTTCAAATAGACTAATGCTACTCACATCTCTGATCATATTCATGAGTGGTGTCGTCATCGTCGAATGGTTAAGACCTTTGTTCTGGATCAACTCCTTGTTGAATGGTTCATTAAGTCCCTGTTACCATTTATAACTGAGGATGTGGCTAAGGGTGGTGTCGTCACAGAAGAGAAAGTTATCTCTCATGCCGAGTATTTAGACTTGATTTATACTCAGTCTGGCACGCTCCATGAAAAAATTCCTAATGTGCCGAGATCTAATTTTACTGTTCATCCTCAACTAAAGGACTCTCATGCTGGAGAAGGCTTGATAAGAACTGCAATCACACATCATGCTACTGCATCTGATATTTCTCCTTCTGAAATTAATGTCATGTCATTTGACAAAGGCAAAAGTGACAAGCAACCTAGAAGTAAGAAAAAGGGGAAATCTAAGAAAAAAAAACCTCTAACTTGCAGGAAATATCATATGATCAATCTTCTGGACCTCAGAAACCTCGTTATCCATGCTTAATTTTTAATGAGGAACACTTTTTTAGCGATTGTCCTCACCATGCTGAAGTATCAAAAATCATCAAGAATTCCCATGCGTCAGCTGTGTTGATAGACCCATTTCAAAATCCGGACACAAACATGGTTGCTACGGATCCAACTCCTAGTTCCCAAGTATTAATGTTATCTGTCACAAAAACTTCAATAGATATTTTGGTGTCAACGCGTAATAAATATTATGGTAGTCAGGCCATTGATCAACCTACTACCTCGACAATGAATCAATCTACAGAATTAGTATCGCCTACTTCTATTCATGAATTGACAATTAAGCCACCAAAGGGAGTAATTCATAAATCGACATATAATCCTCAAGCAAGAGATGCACAAAATTATAATATAGTTGAATATTTAGCTCAATCCCCTTCAGTTATGTCTGCTATTGAGGTATTACAAAATTGTCCCTCCCAAAAACTGGCTTTATTGTCGGCTAACTGAGTGCTGGTTTCATATACCCTGTTCTGCTAACTGAGTTGGTTTCCAATTTTATTCCTATCATGAAAAAGTAAGGAACCATTAGAGTGTGCATCGATTATAGGGATGTCAATATTTCTTGTCCAAAAGACAACTATCCTACTCCCTTTATCAACCATATTATTTATGATTGTGCTAGATGCGAAATATTTTCTTTCATGGATGGATTTTCCAGCTACAATCAAATCAATATCTGCCCAGATGATCAACAAAAGACATCATTCATTTGTCGCTAGGCCACATTCGCTTATAGGAAACTACTATTCGATTTAAATAACGCTGTGGAAACTTTTTAGAGAGCAATGGAATATGATTTCAATGACATCAAGCACATTTTTCAACTTTATCTAGATGATTTACCAGTGTATTCGCGAAATCAGACTGATCACCCAATGCATTTGAGAGCCATTTTCTTACGCTACCGACACTACAAAATACACCTCAATCCACATAAATGTATGTTTTGTGTTGGTTCTAGTCGATTTTTTGGATTCGTAGTCTCAAAATAAGGAATTCAAATCGACCCATTGAAGGTTCAGGCCATTCTTGATTTTCTTGCGCCATCAAACTTACTTTAGATACAGAAAATTCAAGGAAAGGCTAACTTCCTAAGAAGGTTCATTCCAAAATACGCTTAAATGGATAAAGGATTTACTCGACTATTGAAAAAATGGGTTCCCTTCCATTGGGACCAGGTTTCACAAGCTTCTTTTGATGTTGTCAAGGACACTCTTGTCCGAGCATCATTAATGTATCCCCCTAATTATCAAAATGATTATTTCCTATATATCGCCGCGACTAAAATGACCATTGCTATGGTATTGGTCCAAGTGGAAAATGGAATTGAACATCCGATCTATTATTTGAGTCGTAATCTCAATGATACAGAAGTTAAGTATTCATACGTAGAAAAGCTTGCCTTATCAGCTATTCAAGTTGTCCAAATATTTCACCATTATATCTTGATCCGAAAAGAAGATATAGTTTCGGATTGCAACCCCATGACTTGTATCTTATCACGTCAATTTCTGGGGGGGAAATATTCAAAATGGATTGTCATTTTGTTGGAATTTTATTTGGAATTCATCAAATCCAAGTCAAAGAAGTCTTTAGTTTTGGCTGAGCTTCTCTGTGACCTTCCCTTTCATAGTACTGCAACTACGTCGGAACCATCAATTCTAGATGAGTCTCTATTTCTAATCGGATCATATGATCCTTGGTATGGGTATTTCATCATTTATCTCCAAACCCAAACTTTTTGACCTGATACCTCTCGCTCTGAACAACGACTTATTCAATACCAAGCCAAAGATTATCTGATTATCGGCGATACACTTCATCGTCGTGGTGTCGATACCATTTTAAGTAGGTGCCTCACTCATGAGGAGGCTGAAAAAGTGTTAAATGATTGTCATGATGGGGCATGTGGTGGAAATTTATCTGGATCTGATACCGTGTAGAAGATACTCCATGCTGGTTACTTTTGGCCTACTATTTTTCGAGACTGCATCCTCGCGGTTAGAAGTTGTCATGCATGCTAGGTTTTTTATTGTAAAATCCTCAAATTTCCAGTGCCAATGGGACCATTTTCGAAATGGAGTATTGAATTCATGACCTGTAACCCTCGTTCATCCAAGGGGCACAGTTATATTATTGTCGCAGTTGAATATTTCACCAAATGGGCTGAACCGATGCCTACATTCAACAACATAGGAAAAACAACTGCATTATTTTTCTTAAATCATGTTATCACTTAGTTTGGGGTCCCATATGCTATAGTTAGAGATCATGGGAAGCATTTTTGCAACCACATGATGTTTGAATTGACTGCCAAGTTAGGATTTTCACATGATAATTCTTCTCCTTATTATCCACAATCAAATGGACAAGTTGAAGCTATCAACAAAATTCTTAAATGTATGCTTCAACGAATGATATGAGTTTGTAAAATAAATTGGCATTTTATCCTGTACTCCACCTTAAGGGCATATCGAACCTCGGTGAGAAACGTAACTGGCTTTACTCTTTTTCAATTGGTGTATGGTCTGGAAGCTATCTTACTAATCCAAAGTGAAATACTGTTGTTAAAACTCGCAATTTAGTTATTACCTGACACCTCAGAAGAAGAAGCATGTCTCCTTAACCTCATCCATCTTGATGAAATGTGTCGTGAAGCCCAATTGGCCAATGAAGCACACAAGAGACATATAAAGGCGCAATACAAAAAAAAATTCCAGCCTCGCATTTTCTCAGAGGGCGACTTGGTCCTTCTTTGTGATAAAGAAGATGATGTAATAAGTACAAGAAAATTTGAGCCATTATGGCATGGCCCCTATATTGTCAAAAGAGTTCTTTCTAAGGGCACCTATGATTTGGTTGATTAGGATGGAATTCCATTGGTGCAACCTAGAAATGGGTTGTATTTGAAAAGTTACTATGCTTAATCATGAGCGTAGTAATTTTTTTGTATTATATTGTATATATATGCTATTGATTTGCATTCGCTATCTTAATTTCTTTTTAGAGTTTTCTTGACGTTAGTAATCCGCTTTACATTTCATTGCAGATGTCTGAATATTCAGAACCCATTGTTGGATATGCTGATGGTGCTAGTCGTAGTATGCAGAATCTATCCTCTGCATCGTGGGCCATTTTCACTCTGAATGACGAGTTATTGAGTTTTCAAGGGATTTGTATTGGTAGATCGACGAAAAATATCACTGAGTATAGCACGTTGATCGAACTTCTCTCTAATGTCATTTCATTTGGTATTAACCATATCATCATAAGTTTAGACTCACAACTTTTGGTATTACAACTTACTAGTGTTTATACTGTTAAAAATTCAACATTGCATAGATTCTTCCTTAGAGTTTGACTTTTGGAAAGACACTTTGATTTTATTCAATATCAACACATTTCTAGAAATTTGAACACATTGACTAATTCATTAGCTAATCAAGTTTTAGATAGACATTTGCAACATATGTAAATAAAACATTCACATCATTGAATAGGATTTCACAATAAACATAGGAAAACACTAAAATCATATAGATAGATAGTAATAGGTTTTTACAAAATTTGTGCCCAAGAAACATTGGTCATCTAACCTCAAAATGTATGCAAAATATCACAAGTAAACTAGTGGTGCTTGTGGTAAAATGTTATAGATATAGCTATCCTATGAAGTAACCGCATCCAGCAGTTAGGAACCCCAATAGTGTGTCGCTACAGTTGCATAGGAAGCTTTTCGATCCGACAATCCGAAATCCCCAAGGTAAAACCATCTATGTGTTGCTGAAGTTCAGTCAGAGTCTCAGCGATATCAAGGTCCTGAAGGACTGCTCTCCCAATAGCCCTCTCTGCTGGTACGTCTTCTTCGCACTATGGTTCCACTACTGGTTGAACATGACCAACATCTGCATTACATCAAACATTTAGTTTAGTCTTGGGAAAACCTCAAAATACAAAAAATTTGTATAAACCTTAGGAAAATAAAAAACATGGTCAAAACATTCTTACCTATTGCACCCCACTGAGCACCTTCTGGTAATGCTAAATTTGGGTCCCCTCGAAAATCGACGCCTGCATATGCATACTCATCGATGGCGACAATCTGTCGCCAAAACTAGGAAAATAATGCATTCAATAACACAAAAGTAGATTGCCTTGCATACCGACTCATGAGATCTACCCATCTCTACATCTGAGGATCTCCAACACTAGCTATATCCAGTGTCACATGTTGTGGCTACATCAGTGGAGTCCGTTCCAAGGCAAAGCATATAAGGATAGAACCATAACTAAAATTCTTCTTCCTTCCTCCATTTTCTTTATTCAGTTGTTCCTTTATCTGAGATAGAATATATTTAGACCAGTTGAAGACTATTGGCTCCATACACTCTAGCGCGTACTACATATACGATATATTCGCTACATGTAGTGTAACAGTACTAGCAAGTTTTGTGATCGTAAAAAGGATAGTTCTCAAAGGCAAATCTCTAACATCCTGGATGTTAATATTTCCATCTTTGCTTGGCTCTGACCCTAAATAGCAATATTGCAAAACATAATCTCTCACTATCTCTCCTCCTACAACAGACCCTAAGAGTGAAATGGGCAAGCCTCTCCTTGACAAACCTATGAGAAAGTACACATCCTCGACTATTATAGTAACCACTTGGTTCTTAATATGAAATGTCTCTATAGCTGGATCCCATGCTCGAACTAAGAACTCCAATAGTTCTATTTGTTGTCTCATCCCAGAAAATTTGAAGTACTTAAGAAGTCCACAATCTCTTAGGGCTCTTACTCTACCTTGATCATTTAAGGCAATCATATCCTATTCTTCATGTTCTCTTTCCCTCCATTTAATCATCATTATAATCCGATGGAAACCTGAAATACAACCATAAGATCCATTAGATTCCATTCATTGCAAAAAGCCAGGTCAATTTTGGGCATAATGAGAAAATAAAAAAAATTGAATTTCTCCCAACGCACTTCCTAACAAGAGACAATTCTTTTCATATACAAGTACCCTTGATTGTACCTGCTATGCAACGCAAGTTTCGACATTTAGGGGTGCATTGCCCTCTTTTTGGGAAAAATTTACCCTAGGGGCCTTAAAACCCTAAAAATGTGCAAAAATTGGAAATGAAATGAATACTAAAGGAAAGAGGAGGTTCATATCGCTAACCTGGATCAAATGACAACGAAAACCGTCCACAGAAACGAACACAATCAGCAGTTGAAGTTTGGGGGAAAAATTAGGTTCAGAGCTCCAAAATGCAAATGGTAACTATGGAATGGTAAAAATGAATAGTGTAACTACTTTTAATAGTCATTTAATTACTTGCAAGTTAAAGTTTTTGCTATGACTATAGTTTTATTATGTTTTTATCATGAAACAGGTATTTTTAATCCACTTAATGTTGTTATGAATAGGATATGCAAGTGATGAACAGATTAGTTGTGTAGATTTATTTCGCGGAATGACTTGACCACAAAGCATACTTTTTCTCCTTATTTTTCAAGCTTTGTTAAAAGCGAAAAAGGATTTGAAGTGCACTTTTGTGTCTTTTTTGAGCTTCGATAACAACAAAAAAGGAACCCCTGGAGTCTTCTTTCAGCTCTTTTCAAACTCTGATAATGTGAAAATATTTTCAAGCATTTGTCTTTTCGAGCTCGTAAAAGTAAATGAATTGATATCTACTCAGTATAAGTTTAATCCTTTTCCGGACTGAGATAGATTATTTACGAAAAAGGAATACTTTGGTTAAGCATTACCAAAGAGGTTCTCTTAGATATTATTTTACACTTTTTCAGATATGAGTGACAAATTTACGAAAAAGTACTTATGGAGTTTTCTTTCGTCCTCTTTTTCAAACTCTCTAAATATGAAAAAGGACTGGGCTATCACTGTCGTTAAGCTCGTTAAAACAGAAAATAGCGATGGGCTTGTCGATCATGGAAAGAATCGAGTTTCATTCATCTATAGACTCATTAAATTATTAAATAGCGATACATTATTTTCCTGAAGGGTTGAATTATAGATCAAGAAAATGTTATACTCCTCAATATTGTTAAAAAATAAAGAAGTACTGGTCGAAAAATGACTGGGGAAAATTTGGGAAACGTGAGAAAAAATTCTTTATGGTAGCAAGTCACTCTTGAACATGAAACTTCCTTCACTCCATGTTTGTGACTGTTTGGGTTGGGTAATCATCTTGATGGTTCATTCATACCTATGGTTCATCATACCTTCACTTCGGTTTTGGGTCAATGCCACCAACTGATCACAGTGTCGCTAATATGTTCAAGAGAAGTCATCTAGTGAATAAACTCATCCATCTGCAATACTCGTAAACCTTTATTCTCATGACCGTCATCCATGAAAATTTCTATATCAAGTCATACCCTTTTCTATGAAATCAGTAACTCTTGTTTTGAAATAAGGCGACTTCCTGTCGACGACAAATCAATATACAGGAAGTTCACTTAGAAACATCAGATTCCAGTACCATGAGGCTTTTTACCGAATCGGCAAGATCCTCTCTTCTAGACCTTTGACCGAAAGATATTGTTTGGCGTTCGACATCAAATCATATATTCACTCACAAAATGTACTACAATACCTTGAAGGCCATTTTCATTAATGGCAGTTCTCTCGCGTTTCCTAACATCTCACATCATTGGCTGGTAATCAAACGATGTCTTTCCATATTCGATGACAAATCATATATTCGCATGGCTAGAATTGTACCTAAATGATCGAGTGAACGAGATAAGAAGACCCGAATCTAGTTTCCGCCATTCGGGATGCGATTTTAGGATTATTGTACACATCATCTGTACAGTGACCTTACATATAGATCATAATATAAACATGGGCCTATATTTGTAGGCATGTCTGCATTGGGCAACATTCCAATGTCGATGACTTTCTGAATTATGTACATGTTATTAGATTGTTTATGTGTTGAACATGGGAATTCCTACCCTTAGCAATTATGATCAAGAGGATATATCATGATGTAATGTATTATAATATTGATGCAGGTTGTCACTCTGCTTCATCTCCAACTCATCACAGTGTAAATCATATCAATCAAAATATTTTTGTTATTATTCTGACTTCATGCTTTAGGGGGAAATTGTTATAGGTCAATTTGGGCATCATTCCCTATGACCTAGTTAATTGGGCATCATCTTCAGGACCAATGTACAGGGTATATCATCCCCTAAAATTTCAATTTCTATATTCCCTAAGACAAAGAACAAGACAGATCAATCAAGGAATTTAATCTACAAAGGTTTCCAAGGTTTGAAGTTTATAATATATCATATGAGAGCTCATCAACGTTGCCTCTAAAGGGACTAAGTGCATTGTATATGCAGGTAGCCCCATGCAAGGATGCTCTGGAAAACAGTTCCTGACATCTATGGGTTCGTTGGTCACATTGGGAGCGAAATTATCATTGTTCCAGAATCTCCACTTGGCCAGTGCCTTCTAGAAGAGTTCACATGTGTCCATTTGACATCTACAAGATTGGGAACATGTCTTGCCTATTATTGGAAACTCATTGATTGTAAAACTACCTCAGCATCTCTATAAAATGAGCACAGATCTTAGTGCTTGATAAGGAAGAATTTGTGTAGAGAAATGCTAGTGGATTTTGCATTGAGGAGATTGATTTGAGTGAAATTTTTCTGGAGATATATGAATTGTGATGAGGTTGGGATGCTGCTGGAGATGGTGACACAAAATCAATCATTTGGTTGTAACCTTCCCTTCTATCATTAATAAATAATACAACTTGATTTTCCCTATATGAATTTGTAGTGGCTTTGATTTTCCATATTGCAAGATCTTAGTTGATGTATATGGTTTATGCTTTATTGATTTATAAAACTAACTTGAATAGAAATCTGTATTATTGCTATCTTCTGCTATTTAGTGTTCATTCTTGTAGGAAATATTTTGCACAACCGGCTGGAATTTGAAGCTACAATGGAAGTGACAGAAGGAATCATTTAGAAGCGCTTGGATTCCAAGTAAGAATCTAATCCATTATGTGTGTCTGTTTTTAGTTAGGAAAAGTAGTCGTATATTCTTTAACATGTTGTTCTATATTAGCACCTGTCTAACAGCGCCGAAGTCTCAAAAATCCTTAAGACCTTGACTGCATCTTTTGTGTTGACAGATCCATTTCTTAATCCAAACAAAAATATGGTTACTACGGATCCAGCTTCTAGTTCCCAAGTGATTATGCTATCTGTCACAAAGCCAAAAACTGATGTTTTGGTGTCAACATGAAATAAATATTTTGGTAGTCAAGCTAATATCATCCTACTACCTCAATCACGAATCCTTCCATGAAATCAATTCTGCCAACTCCTATTCCAGAGTTAAGAATAAAGCCATCAAAGGGAGTCGTCCATAAATAGACATTCAATCCTCAAGCTCGAGTAGCTCAAAATTATAATATAGTCGAAGATTTGGCTTAGTCACCTTAAGCTATGTTGACGCTTGAGGTACTTCAAAATTGTCCCTCCTAGAAGCAGGCTTTGTTGTCAACAACTGGTGGAATCGACCTGACAGATTCCAATCTTGTATTCTTTAATCAAATTGGATATGTGCCACAATTACGAGCAAAATTAACATTCTCCATCCAAGTAAATTTTCTCAATCAGCTCAAAACATCATACTATTATTGATGAGTGAGCATATACTTGTATTATGTCACCAAACTACTAGAAATCACTTGGCTTGTCGCATCTATATCAATCGCCTACGACGTTGAAAGCTTTTTATGGTCATACTTATAATCCTTACAGTATCATTAATAAAATACATGTCAAACTAGGCGGAAAAACTGTAACTATTGAATTTGAGGTCATTGATGCAGCCCTTGATTACAACATTTTACTCAGAAGGCCATTGGTCTACACTATGAATGTGATCGTATCTAATTACTTTATAATGATCACCTTCCCTCATAAAGGTGTTATCATTGTCATCAATCAACTCTCCTTTTCCTCTAATTCCCAGGTAACTGGAAGTGTTCCGTTAGTTCACGCACCCCAGCTAGAACTTCAAAACATTAGTGTAGGAACCTTAAAGGATTATTCCCTAATGGGCACCTTTGCATTAGTGCTGCCTGTGACGTCGACAAAAAATACAAGAATAGAGACATGCTGCATGATATCTTCCACTTCATCTGACTTAAGGAAGATTACCAATGATTATGAAGTTGTTACGTTGGATGAATTCCTACTACCCATCCCAATTGAGCTGGCATAACAATCAATCCACATGACTTGGGTGGCAAATCCTAATTCATCGTCGTTGATCGTTTAGGTTGATGATTCATTATATTTCTATACTCCATCTGATCCTTTTTCATCATTTTATTGATTGATGAGAGAATTGTGGAATCCATGATGCCAGAAGGAGAACCATGGGAAGATCATCATCATCTTTCCCATATTTAGGATTATGAAGAAGATAATATTATTGAACTATATCACCCTTCAAACAAAACATTATTTTAAAATTCTACTCCCATTAATGCTATCGAATCAGAGCGAAATTTATAAAATATTGAAGAAACAATTTCTATCGATATTTTGTCCAAACTCGTCATTGTAGAAAACATTCATGTCGGCATGTATTGTTCTCCATCTCAACTCGAAACTTATAACTCTCTCTTTCGTGAATTCCGATATATATTTTATTGGTATTATGAGGAAATTCCACGTATATATACTAGTATCGTTGAACACAACATTAAAATGTACCCTGATGTCAGAGTGGTACATCAACGCCTTCGTCCTGTTCATCAAAAGAAGGTTGTTTCCATTAAAGCAGAAGTTGAAAATCTTTTTCATGTTGGTTTCAATTACCCTGTTCTACTTACTGATTGGGTTTCCAACATTATTCCTGTCATGAAGAAACAAGGGACAATCAGAGCGTGCGTCGATTATCAGGATGTCAACCTTTCTTATCCAAAAGACAACTATCCCACTCCCTTTATCGAACAAATTATTCACAAATGTGGTGGGTGTTAAATCTTTTTGTTCATGGATGGATTATCCAGTTATAGTAAAATCAATATCCACCCAGAGGACCAATATAAGACATCATTCATCTATCGCTGGGGTACATTCGCATATAATAAACTTCCATTTGGTTTAAAAAATGTTGGGGAAACATTTCAGAGAGAAATGGATTATGAGTTCAATGATATCAAGAACATTGTTCAACCTTATCCAAATGATTTACTCGGGCATTCACGAAACCGAACTGATCACCTGATGCATTTGAGAGCTATCTTCTTATGCTTTCGAAACTACAAAATATGCCTCAATCCATAGAAATGTGTGTTTTGTGTTGGTTCTAGTCATTTTCCTATATTCGTCATTTAAAAAGATGGAATTCGAATCAACCCACTGAAGGTCTAGGGCATTGTTTTAATATTCCCTTTTTTGGTGTCGCCTATGACAGGGCTAGGATGGACTTCCAGAGTTAGGAGTAGACCAGTCATAGGTATAGGTTGGTGTCATCAGCGGGCCCAAGGGATTTTTTGGGGGAGTTTTGAGGAGTTTCTATGTGGTCGGGTGGCATTCTCTTGATATATTCCATCATCCGAGTAGTTTGGCTTTTGCTCTGGTGAATTCCGACAACTTTCGAAAATATGAGTTATTTATGGGCTTAACTCAGCTAATTATGCTCACGGTGGAATTCCAGGAGGAATACATGACAAAACACTTTAGTGTAATATCTCATTAGAACTGGAATGAGGATACCTCCATGATGGGATAGCTGGAAATGAGTTTTAGTGACTAAAGAAGACGTAGTAGCCGATTTACTCTTTTCTACATTAAAAAGGAATATTTTAATAAGAGGGAAAAGTGCTCCATGAATAAAATAATAATAAAATAATGCTCTAGAAGGCTCCAACAGATATATAAAATAAAGAGAGGAGGCCATTGAGATATATCTTCGAATCATATCATTTTATTGTATGAGAGGTGTGAGACGTGGTTCTCTACTTCAGCCGTAGCCTAAGGACAGAAACCCTCGAGTGATTTGTGAGCATTGGACGAAAACCCAACTCTCTTGTGGAGACATCACTCAAAATTTTTGCAGAGCTTCAGGGATTTGTGTGAGGATCATTCAGATCTTCAACAGGTACTTCATTGGATTCAGTGGTAGCCGTTGCCGGAGGGAGAGTGCAACAGCTCATTTTGGAAGGCCACCGCCGTGTAGCAGTGCAACAGCTTGTATTGTTGGAAAGTTTTCCATATCAGTTCTTTTTGGGTCAAATTTATATGTAAACCCCATTATTATTTATAATAAAATCTAATATTCTTCCTGTTCTAGGTGGTATTGGATTGCAGTGTTTATGTGTTTAATTTTACATGGCAATCTTCTGTTAAATGCATGTTGATTTTATGGAATATTTTGGGAATTAAGTAAATTTATGAAAATTTAGTAAAATATCCCATTTAGGGATATTAAAGTGGTATTGGAGCTTCAATATTGGATCAGCCTGCAGGTTTCTAGTTTTTAGTTGTAGCTATTTTGGTTAGAAGGGCCTATGTAGCCATTGAAGGAGGCTCGTTTGTGGGAGCTGCATTGGTGGGATTTTAAAGATGGGGTGTTAGGAAATTGATAGGAGAGCCATATGAGGAGGTTGGCTGGGATTTTGGAGAGCAATGATTGATAGTAGCAGCTGCAGTGCGAGAAAACGAAATTAGAAGAGGGCCAAACTACAAAGGGTCATATTTTGAAGGTTGGAATTAGAATAAACACTTTCTAGTTTTTTCTGGGTTTTGGGCAAGGATCACCATCTCAAATTCCTAGAATTCTCTTAGCAGTTTTCAGTGGGTAAATCAGAGGCCAAATTCAGGTAGCAATGTAGTCTTGGAGCAGCAGTGCAGTTTCTGGAGGAGCTTGCTATTGGAGTGGTTGGATTTCCTTGCACTTATCACCTGGTGCTTGTAGCTTGCCTTGTGAAAGTCCACCTAAACCACTGTTACTTCCATATATGTCGTTGGAACAATGAAGTTTTTAAAAAAACTCCTAAATAAACATAGTAGTGCCTCAATGGGTTGCGATCTAAACCAAAGACAAAAAATATTAAACAATGCAGAAGTTAGTTCCTTGAAACAAAACAACAAACCCTTCTCCAAGAAGGTACATAATTTTCTCCAAAAAAGGCATCAGAGGAATTTACAAAAGGAGGAAGAAGTGGGAAATTGGCTTTATGAACTTGGGATGGACTTAAAGAGTGGAAGATCAAAAAATGACTTTCCCATGCCAGAGAAACTGGAATCCTTCCTTTCAAAGGTAGAGCAATCTGATTGGAGTTTAAATTAGGCTTTGGAGCCATCTATGCTTGCATTGGTACAAGCTAGATTCTTTGAACATCCAAGTGAGAGATTCAAGCTTATAGCTGCCTCTTGTTTCAGTGATATTTTGAGGATAAGAGCACCCTTCCCTCCCTACAATGATGACATTATGAAAATAATTTTTAGACTAATAGTAGTAACCTTTCAGAATTTTGAAAACTGTGTAGGCTCTACATTTGGGAGGAAGCTTAAGGTTTTAGAAGTCATGGCCATGATCCAGACTCATGAGATCATATTTGGATTTGAGTGTGATGGCTTGATTCTATAGATGTTCCAATGCTTCTTCAGCATTAGGAGACATCACTCTGACAAAGTCATAGCACACATGCAGTCCATCCTGTCGTCATGTATGGGAGTCCATGAGGTCATTTGCTAGGAGTTACAGATTAGGTTACTGAGCATTTGGAGGAGAGAGCAGTTGTCTCACCTGCTACCTATGAACTAGCCCAAGGACTAGCTGAGCATAACATTGAGCTTTTCAGGAGACAGTTGAAAATGGAGGAGTTGTTCTAGTTTGGTGGATCATGCAACAGAAATGAGCTGAGAAGGAAGGGACTTTGGTTCATCTGCAAAGGACCTTGGGGGCCTGATCACTCATGCTTAGGTGATGTAGATGTTGCGGCAGAGGCAAAACATAAGGGAATTCCTTCTGTATGCCAGGGTGAGGACTCTTCTTCAGATGAGTCCATGGGATTAGTTGAGGATGCTTCTGGGGAGCAAGAAAAATCATGTAGAGGTGATGAAAGTAGGCCATATTTGTATTCTAGTGTGCACAGTGAGCTATCAGGGGACTCTATTGGAGATACTCTAGGTGACGAGTCACTTGTGACAATTTAGCTAGAGCAGCATATGATGGAGCCTGAGTTAGCAGAGGAGGATACTATGCACATAATGCATGATAGTCCCTTGGGGGAGAGCCAAATGGAGGCTAACACTGATTCTATGATGCATATATGGCTAACCTCAGGGTCGGCTATTGAGGAGGAGCAATCAGATGCACAGACATCGAATACGGTGACAACAATTGTAGATCCATATCCTCTGGAGATGGTGGAGGTTGATGGGATAGTTATACATGGGGTTAGTGGACAACCAGAGCATTACATTCCCGATCAAGAGAGGGAGGATTTGCTGGAGATGGTGGAGTATCCATCTTTGGGCCGACGCATTGATGAGGTGCAGATATATGTACATGAAGTTGGAAGAGCTACAATACTTTCATTGAGTAGCAATCTCCAAGAGTACATCGATGGGGTTGGCAGCATATCTTTCCCACCTTGGCCCATTATAGAGAGAGGGGACTTCTTCTATAGGAATATTTCGTTGGCAGACGAGGCAGAGCAGCATTAGTTGATTATGAGTTGGAAACAGTTCTCTGGGAATATTCCATATACAGTTGACACTACATTGGATTATTCTTCTAGGATAGATTGGCGAGAGGTCATGAGATGGTACCCTCTTGATGGTATGATTTTCTTCGTAGGGAGCACAATAGAGCAAGGGCCCTTAGACATAGCAGATGTTATATATTCTAGCTGGCAGTGGGGAACAGGTCGTCATTTCTTTACCACTCCATCCCGATTTCAAGAGAGCAGGATCAGAGTGGGATTGAGTTAGGACTTGGATTGGAGAGAAGTGATGAGTTGGTACAAAGTTGATGGGGTAGCTTATATAGTTAGAGGTACAACACAATAGGAGCCAGGGAGACTTGATGCTTGTTGGTGGTCTTCACCTCTTAGAGCATCAGTTATAGCTAGAGGCAATGCCCAATCCAAGCCGTGGGACTTAGGCGATGATTTGCCATTGTGGCGTGGGGATCCAGGGGGATTGATTGTTGACTGGTATAGTGAGATATCAGTTTGGGATCCTAACATTAAGGGATCTATTCCGAGTGGTTTGACACGGGTGCATAGCAACACCTAGAGGTTTGTATGGGATCCAGGCATTGGTTCTTAGTTGTGGCGGGCCAACAGAGTGGCCCACATATTTTGATTGCTTGAGAGAAAGCAATATTAGGGCGGAGGGTCTATAATATTGCCTTTTTGGTGTCACCTATGTGTTGGGAAAAATACTGAGAGGGGGGGTGAATCAGTATTTAAGGTTGAACAATTTTTCTTTCTTTTCTTTTAAAATGATATGTTACAGTACTGCATCCAAAATGTATGTCCAGATATCTTATTATGTTCTTGCATCAGATAAGCATTAACCATGAACAGAAATAACATAAAAAACCATCAAATCGTGAAATACACATATGGACACCAAGATTTAAGGTGGAAACCCAATTTGGGAGAAAACCACCGCTGCTGTAATCTCAGTCTTCAATATTTTACTACAGAGAAAAATTCTTACAATATATGCTGGTGCAGACTCATACCAGCACGCAGGCACCCACCTACAGAAGGCTACAACCTTCTCTCGTTTACCAGCCTCTCCTGGAAGGGAGCTTCAACCCCTGAACATAACACCAGTTTCTACTGGCAGGAAACTTCTACTTCCAAAATGAAAGCTTCAACCCTCAGACTCACTGCAGACCACTGTAACCAGATTTTCAGAGAATATAAGAATTCAACATCCCGTGTATCCTTCTGTGTATATTAATCTTCAGAAACTCCAACCAGATCCATATGTGTTCTTCAGCAGACATGCGCTTGCTCTTCATCGTTTCTTCTGTTGAATGATCTCAAGACTCATCACCTTTAGATCAATATCTTGATGGATGCATCATGGACTCAGAATCATCGATTAAGCACGTCGTCTGTCCATACAGATATTCCTCGGAGGAATTCCTTCTTCGTCAACTCACTCCCGTCATCGATCGAATAATAATATTTTCATTTATATAGTTCTCACCTTTATTAAAACCATGAGTCAAAAACCATTTCAACCGCTAATGGTATTCCTTTTACAATATTTCCAATAGTTTGGCCCTCAGGGTTTTTATTTCTTATTAAATTATTTATCAATTGATAAACAAATATTGCATAGTCATCATTACGTCACTGCGGGGGCTCTTGCGGTATGGATGAAATTTTGGCTGGTGCCCCCGCACTTAATCTCCACCGTCAATTTCCGGTCAATGCTTGATTTCTTGTTCAACTGCGGAGGCACCCCTTCTGGTTTTTAAAACTTTACACTGCCCCCCGTAATATTATTTTTAATTAAAAATTCAATGAACTTTTAATCCAGACTATATATAAAAATCCAATTCTTTCGAATAGTTTTAATATTAATAAAAATTTGACTCCTGGCCCACATATTCGCCCCTCCATACCAAAATAAACTTCGTGCAAGTCCAGTGCCCGATCACTGCTGGATTATGAGCCTCCAAGATCGACGAATATCGCTTGGGCAACTTGCACGAGCAATAATGCGCGATGGCACGTTGTACTTGTGTTATTATTCACGCATCTTGATTAAACACCGGGCAAGTCTGACGCACGATCACCATCCGATTGCCCCCTTTCAGATCGACGGCGCAAAAGGAATTTCGCTAGCCGTCCTGGGTCGATTGTTAACGCGCGATGGATGATCATTATCGTGCGCTTGGCGGTTTTGCAAGGACGCATGTCAACACCTGTATGGAATCGCTCCCCATCCAGGAAATACTGCGTATCGTCGAAAGGTGGTGCGAAGAAACCCACGGTTTCGCTCCACACCGCCGTCACTGTTCCTCTCGGTCACGGTTCCGCCTTAGCACATGGTTCCATCAGCCTTATTATTCAAAGCGATTTAAAGCTCTTCTTCAATGTTTATTTATATATTTGGTTTATTCATACTCCAGGTTCTATTACACAGTTAACGCCGAGACTCGTAGACCTTTCATACTTATGCAGAGGCAGAGGCGAATGACTGCGAGCATTCAGGGGTTCAAAACCCAGTCACCAAGGTTCATATCATATATTCAACGAATATATATATATATATATATATATATATATATAACTCTACTGTCGATCATATTGGTTCCTCGAACAACTTACAGAACCAGAGCACCATTAAACCCCTCCATTATGCAGATTCACTTCACTGTGCCATGACCTTAGCAACCCGATATCGTATACAAAAGCATGAATCTATCCATAGATCACTACACAGAGTTGCAGGGAATTTCGTACGAGAAATGAACCAATCAATACCCCAATTGCTCTAGGTATTCTCCACTTAACAGAGTATCATTGAAACTCAACCATACACAGATTTTCTTTATCTTCCAACAAGATACATACATATTCCATCTTCAATTCTGCTATAACCTCTTTGTCCATATTTCCTTGATTGATACTGTAGCTCTGTATCTCAAACTGTAGATGCATTATTTCTGTTCTTCTCTGCTCCATCTAGATGACAATTTCTTTGCCATATCCTTTGCCATCAATGACAATATTTCCAACAATCTCCCCCTTTGGCATTGATGGCAATATTTGTTGCTTTTCCTCCCCCTTTGACATCAATGGCAAAGGGTTGACATTACCATGCTCCCCCTAAGATCATGCTGCATCTTCATAATATAGCAAGATGACTTATGAAGACCAACAATCCATCCTTTTCATATGACCAATGCTCCCCCTTAGCCTGTGCATTCAAAGATGCCCAATAGCACCTCACAACCAATTTAGTCTTTTGTAATTAAGTAGACCTAATCCTCTGCATGGAAAAGACTACTCCCAGTTTCTGTCTGAGATATTCAAATGCTCCCCTAGGTAGAGGTTTGGTAAATATATCAGCAACTTGTTCTTTAGAGGAAACATATTCTAATTTCACCTTTTTCTCAAGCACTTGTTCTCGTAAGAAATGATATTTGATGGGAATGTGCTTGGTCTTGGAATGCATAATAGGATTCTTTGAGATACTGATGGCACTTGTATTATCACACATAATGGAGATAGGGGGTGAACATTTGATTTGAAAATCGTGTAGGGTTTGCATCATCCAAAGAAGTTGAGTGCAACATGATGCTGCAGCCACATATTCAGCTTTTTCTGTAGATAAGGAAATGGAGCTTTTTTTCTTGCTGAACCAAGATACTAACTGGGACCGCATAAAGAATGCACCACCACTAGTGCTTTTCCGATCATCAATATTTCCAGCCCAATCTGCATTAGTGTATGCATGAAGAGTAAGTTCAGCATTCTTTGGGTACCATAGTCCAAAATCTTGAGTTCCTTGTAGATATTTGAATATTATTTTCACAGCCTGAAGATGAGACTCTTTTGGATTAGCTTGGAACTGTCCAACAATCCCGATTGCATGCATGATGTCTGGTCTTGTCCCAGTGAGATAAAGTAGATTTCCTATCATAGATCTATATTCTGGTTGATTTACTGTGGGGGAATCGTCATTAGAACTGAGATTACATCCGGTTATCATTGGTGTACTTACAGGTTTGCAATATTCCATGCCATACTTCTTCAGGATTTGCTTGAGGTACTTTTCTTTTGATAAGAATATACCATTTGTTTCTTGCTGCACTTGCAGGCCAAGAAAGAATGTCAGTTCCCCAACTAAAGACATTTCAAATTCTTGCTGCATATCAGAAGCAAATTTTTGACTCATAGACTCTTTATTACTTCCAAAAATGATATCATCGACATATACAACCACAATCAACAGTTTGTCATTTTCAGTTTTTGTGTATAAGTTGCTATCAGCAGACCCCTTTGAAAAACCTTGTTGATGAATATATTTGTCAAGACGATAGTACCATGCCCTTGGAGCTTGTTTGAGACCATATAGAGCCTTTTTAAGTCTACAAACAAGTTTTTCATCATTTCCCAAAATGAATCCTTCTGGTTGTTCTATATAAACTTCTTCTTCTAGATCACCATTGAGAAAAGCAGATTTAACATCCATTTGATAAACTCTAAATTGTTGGAAGCTTGAAAAAGAAAGAAACATTCTTATGGCTTCAAGTCTGGCTACAGGAGCAAATGTTTCTTCAAAGTCTATACCTTCTTGTTGAGCATACCCCTTGCAAACAAGTCTAGCTTTATTTCTCATAACATCCCCATTCTCATTTAACTTGTTTTTGAATATCCATTTAGTTCCAATGACATTTTTGTCATGAGGTCTTGGTACTAATTCCCAAGTGTGATTCTTTTCAATTTGATCAAGCTCTTCATTCATGGCTTGAATCCATCAGTCATCTTTGCTAGCTTGAATAACACTGTGAGGTTCAATAATGGACAGAAATGCCATATTGCTAGAAGATCCCATAAGAGTTCTTCTTGTTTGTACACCTGATCCCTTTTCTCCCAAAATTTAAGATTCTGGATGATTCTTTTGAACATATCTGGAGGGAGCCTTTTCAGAAAATCCATCTTCGGGTTCTTCACTGGGTTCATTGTTTGTATCACTACTATTTGATGTAGAAGGATATGTGTCATCATCATCTTCATCTGTAGTTTTCTTTTCTTCTTTTGGAGCTGCAGAAGACTCATCAATAACAACAACAATACATTCAACAATCTTCTGAAGTCTTTTATTGTAACATTTATAGGCCCTACTCCTAGAGGAGTATCCAAGAAATATCCCTTCATCTGCTCTGGGTTCAAACTTGCCAAGTTTTTCATCATTATTCTTGATGAAGCATTTGCTTCCAAAAATCCTAAAATGCTTTATAGTGGGAGGATAACCATACCAGAGTTCATATGGATTTTTATCACTATTTACACGAACATGTGCCTTGTTGAGAATGTTTACTGCTGTATGTGCTGCTTCTCCCCAAAATGTGTCAGGTGTTCCGGAATCATCCAGCATAGCTCTAGCCATTTGTTGAACTGTTCTATTCATTCTTTCTGCAACACCATTTTGTTGTGAAGTGCCAGCTACAGAAAACTGTCTTTTTATGCCATGTTGTTCACAAAATTCAAGAAATTCATCTGATGTATATTCTCCTCCTCGATCAGATCTGAGACACTTGATTTTTAGATCTAATTCATTCCCAACTAGTGCTTTGAAGATCTGAAATTTCTCAAATGCTTCATCTTTGTGTTTAAGCAGCCCAATCCAACACATTCTAGAAAAGTCATCAATGAATAAGATATAGTATTCTTCACCACGTGGTGAATTTTTCCTCATAGGTCCACATATGTCAGTATGGATGAGTTCAAGAGGCTTACTTGATGGTCCTTCCTTGGCATTAAATTGTACTCTGGTTTGCTTACCGAATTGGCAGGATTTACATATGATATTTTCAGGTAGAGAAATATTGGGAAGATCACGAACAACTTTAAGTCTGCTTGATTTGTTGATTTGAGAGAAGCTCAGATGCCCCAACCTTCTATGCCACAGCCAATTTTCTGAAGATTTACTCAAATAACATTGTTCTTTGCAGTTCTTCAATATATATAGGTTGTTTGGAGTTCTTTTCCCTTTTATAATTGCTTTACCTGTATCAAGATCACGTACCACACATTCTTTTGAACTAAAGACAACCTCAGTTCCTTGATCACACATTTGACTTACACTTAACAAGTTATGCCTTAATCCATCCACATACATGACTTCATTAGCTTTCACATTTTCTTTTAGAAAAACAGATCCTTTTCCTTTAATGACCACAAGAGTATCATTTCCAAATGTAACCTTCTTTTCTTTTTCTAGAGAACTATATGCAAGAAGTTTGCCTTTATCACCTGTCATGTGTCTTAAGCATCCACTATCAATGTACCATTGGTTTTCTTCATCTTCTGCAAATAGCGCTATGCCACAATTTTCAACCTGTAATTCCTTCTTTTTCCATACTTTGGAGCTTGATGGAACATGTTCTTTTAGCTGCACTTTGCTCCTGCATTCAGATTCTTCATGGCCAAATTTATTGCAGTGAGCACATTCAACTTCATTTTGAAGAGGAGAAAAGTTGTTATAAGTATTCTTCTTTGTTTCAATATCAATCCTTTTCTTTCTTGCTTCTCTTGTCATGATGGTTTTATATGCAACACATTGAACAGCTTTATGACCAAAGTTGTGACATGAGAAGCATTGTCCTAAGAATAAATTTCTGCGATCATAAATTCTTCTATATGAATTTACTTTTTGATTGGTGTTTCCATGAAAGACATTCCTGTTAGTGTTCTTTGAATTGATATGATCATGCTTTACTTGTAAATATTCTTTATTCCCTTGCTGAGTGGCAACATATTGTAAACCAGCTGTAACTGCTTTTAGATAATTTGGTGCTGAAGGCTGAGAAGATTCTCCGATATATCCAAGACCTGTTTTTATAAGAGGAGAACGTTGTACCTTGATAATTTCATCTAAGGTTTCAGATCCTTTAGCAAATCTAAGATTTAGAGTCTTTAGTTTCTCAAGTTCTTTTCTTAGACTTACTACTTCACACTCTAATTTCTCATTGTGTTTCTCCTTTTCTTCAAGCTGATTTTTCAGAGTTTCTATGATTATTTTACTTTCTTCTAGGCATATTTTGAGTTTATTATTTTCATCAAAAAAATCACTGTCTTCTAGAGCATCCACAAAAGTATCCTTTTCTTCTCTAGATTCTTTTTCAAATTCCATGAGAAGTCTAAGATCTTGTTCACATTCTTCCTCACTATCAGATAACCCATCACTATCTTCATGAGTATAGAAACTCTTTCTCGAGCTAACATGATTCTTGTTCCTTCTTGCTACTTCCTTCCCCTTTTTATGTGTTTCTTTATAAGGACACTTAGCAGCATAATGACCAACTCTTCCACAATCAAAACATTTGAAAGGAAGCTTACCTCTAAACCATCCTGTGCCAAGTTGAAGTTTATTTACGAAGTTTATCTCACCTTCTTCTGAGACATATCCTGATCCTTATGTTATTTGTACTTCCTTCGCTTTTGTAGAAGTTCTAAAGATTGCTTCTTTGACTTCAGATGGTCCTCCTCTTCTCATTTCATATGCAGTTAGTATTCCATGAAGTTGTACCACAGTAAGATTTTGAAGATCCTGCTTTTCTTCAAGAGCTGAAACTTTTGATTCAAATTTTGCTGTTAGAGATCTTAAAATTTTCTCAACCAAAGTAGATTCGGTTATTGTTTCTCCCAGATTTCTCATGCGATTTACAATATCATCAAGACGTAGAAAGAAATTTGCAATGCTTTCTTCATTAAGAATTTTTAGATTCTCATATTGAATTCTGAGAGTTTAAAGTTTAGCACTTTTTACCTTTGCGTCACCTTCATAGCTTAGAATGATTTTGTCCCATATTGCCTTTGCTGTATTCAGCTACATGACTTTGAAAAACTCTGATTCAGTTAGACTTCCCAATAGAGCATTGACCGCCTTTGCATTTGTTTCATAGTTCTTTCTTTCAGTCAGATCTGTTGGCACTGCAGCTGGATATTGATATCCTTGTTCAACAATTGCCCATACATATTCTCTCAGAGACTGAAGACAGGACCTCATCCTTGTTTTCCAAAAGATTAAGTTGTTTCCGTTGAAGAGAGGAGGCCTGATAGATGCTGTTCCATCTTGATTGCTCATCTTGATTGATCTTCCTTCTAGCGGCTAAGGACCTGCTCTGATACCAATTGTTGGGAAAAATACTGAGAGGGGGGGGTGAATCAGTATTTAAGGCTGAACAATTTTTCTTTCTTTTCTTTTAAAACCATATGTTACAATACTGCATCCAACATGTATGTTCAGATATCTTATTATGTTGTTGGATCAGATAAGCATTAACCATGGACAGAAATAACAGAAAAAACCATCAAATCATTAACTACACATATGGACACCAGGATTTAAGGTGGAAACCCAATTTGGGAGAAAACCACCGTCATTGGGAATCTCAAATTTCCTTCAATATTTTATTATAGAGAAAACTTCTTACAATATATGCTGGTGCAGACTCATACCAGCACGTAGGCACCCACCTGCAGAAGGCTACAACCTTCTCTCGTTTACCAGCCTCTTCTGGAAGGGAGCTTCAACCCCCTGAACATAACACCAGTTTCTACTGGCAGGAAACTTCTACTTCCAAAATGAAAGCTTCAACCCTCAGACTCACTGCAGACCACTGTAACCAGATTTTCAGAGAATATAAGCATTCAAAATCCTGTGTATCCTTATGTGTATATTAATCTTCAGAAACTCCAACCAGATCCATATGTGTTCTTCAGCAGACATGCGCTAGCTCTTCATCGTTTCTTCTGTTGAATGATCTCAAGACTCATTACATTTAGATCAATATCTTGATGGATGCATCATGGACTCAGAATCATTGATTAAGCACGTCGTCTGTCCATACAGATATTCCTCGGAGGAATTACTTCTTCATCAACTCACTCCCGTCATCGATCGAATAATAATATTTTCATTTATATAGTTCTCACCTTTATTAAAACCATGAGTCAAAAACCATTTCAACCGCTAATGGTATTCCTTTTACAATATTTCCAATAGTTTGGCCCTCGGGGTTTTTATTTCTTATTAAATTATTTATCAATTGATAAACAAATATTGCATAGTCATCATTACGTCACTGCGGGGGATCTTGCGGTATGGATGAAATTTTGGCTGGTGCCCTCGCACTTAATCTCCACTGTCGATTTACGGTCAACGCTTGATTGGTTGTTCAACTGCGGAGGCACCCCTTTTGGTTTTTAAAACTTTACACTGCCCCCCGTAATATTATTTTTAATTAAAAATTCAATGAAATTTTAATCCAGAATTTATATAAAAATCCAATGCTTTCAAATAGTTTTAATATTAATAAAAATTTGACTCCTGGCCCACATATGTGCCCCTCCGTACTGTGACAACAAACTTCGCGCAAGTCCAAAGGCTCAATCGTTGGATTAAGTAGCCTCAAGATCGCATCGATATCGCTAGGGAAACTTGCATCGAGAGTCAACGCATTTACGGCACATCGTGACGGGGGCAAGTGATTTTCCACATCTTGATTAACCGGCAAGTCCCACTTACGATCACCCGGCCCGCGCCTCTTTCAGATCGATCGCAAAAGCACTTTACGGCCGCCCTGGTCGATTACACGCGCCATGGACGATCATTATCGCGGCGCTTGATATTTGCAAGGACGCTGCGTCAACACCAGTGGAATCGCCTCATCCAGGAAATACCGCGATCGCCAAAGATGTGCTAAGAAACCATTGCTTGGCTTGCCACAACCGCCATCGCCTTTCGGTCACCCAAATTTCTTCTTAGCACATGGTTCCATCAGCCTTATTATTCAAAATGATTTAAAGCTCCGCTTCAATGTTTCTTTATATATTTGGTTTATTCATACTCTAGGTTCTATTACACAGTCAACGCCAAGACTCGTAGACCTTTCATACTTATGCAGAGGCAGAGGCGAATGACTGCGAGCATTCAGGGGTTCAAAACCCTGTCACCAAGGTTCATATCATATATTCAACGAATATATATATATATATATATATATATATATATATATATATATAACTCTACTGTCGATCATATTGGTTCCTCGAACAACTTACAGAACCAGAGCACCATTAAACCCCTCCATTATGCAGATTCACTTCACTGTGCCATGACCTTAGCAACCCGATATCCTATACAAAAGCGTGAATCTATCCATAGATCACTACACAGAGTTTCAGGGAATTTCATACGAGAAATGAACCAATAAATACCCCAATTGCTCTAGGTATTCTCCACTTAACAAAGTATCATTGAAACTCAACCATACACAGATTTTCTTTATCTTCCAACAGGATGCATACATATTCCATCTTCAATTATGCTATAACCTCTTTGTCCTTGTTTCCTTGACTGATACTGCAGCTCTGTAGCTTAAACTGTAGATGCATTCTTTCTGTTCTTCTCTGCTCCATTTAGATGACAATTCCTTTGCCATATCCTTTTCCATCAATGACAATATTTCCAACACTATGATAGGGCTAGGATGGACTTCCAGAGTTAGGAGCAGACTGGTCACAGGTATAGGTTGGTGTCATTAGCAGGCCCAAGGGATTTTTGGAGGAGTTTTGAGGAGTTTCTATGTGGTCGGGTGGCATTCTCTTGATATATTCCATCATCTAAGCAGTTTTTCTTCCGTTCTGGTGCATTCCGACAACTTTTGGAAATATGCGTTATTTATGGGCTTAACTCAGCTAACTACACTCACGATGGCATTCCGAGAGGAATACATGACAGAACACCTTAGTGTAATAGCTCATTGGAAGTAGGACCAGGATACCTCCATGATGGGGCAGATGGAAATGATTTTTAGTGACTAGAGGAGATGTGGTAGACGATTTACTCTTTTATGCATTAAAAATGAATATTATAATAAGAGGGAAGAGTGCTCCATGAATAAAATAATAATAAAATAATTCTCTAGAAGGCTCCAAGAGATCTATAAAAGAAAAGGAGGAGGCCATTGAGAGATATATTTGGATCATATCATTTTATTGTATGAGAGGTGTGAGACGTGGTTCTCTACTTTAGCCATAGCCCCAGGATGGAAACGCTCGAGTGATTTGTGAGTGTTGGATGAAAACCCAACTCTATTGATGAGACTTCACTTATAATTTTCGCAGAGCTTCAGGGATTGGTGTGAGAATCATTTAGATCTTCAACAGGTTCTTCATTGGATTCAGTGATAGCCATTTTCGGAGGGAGAGTGCAGTAGCTCATTTTGGGAGGCCATCGCCGTGTAGCAGTGCAACAGTTTGTATTGTTGGCCAGTTTTCCATATTAGCTCTTTCTGGGTCACATTTATATGTAAACACCATTATTATTTATAATGAAATATGATATTATTACTATTCTATGTGGTATTGGATTTCAGTGTTTATGTGTTTAATTTTACATGGCAATCTTCTGTTAAATTCATGTTGATTTTATGGCATATTTTGGGAATTAAGTAAATTTATGCAAGTTTAGTAAAATATCCCATTTGGGGATATTACAATTCTTGATTTTCCTCTGCCATCAAATTTACTTCAGTTAGAGAAACTTCAAGGAAAGGCTAACTTCCTAAGGAGGTTCATACCTAACTATGCCTAAATGGCTAAATTATTTACTCGTCTCTTGAAAAAGGGGATTCCCTTCCATTGGGATAAGGTTTCGCAAGCTTCTTTTGATGTTTTCAAGGATACACTGGTTTGGGCGTCATTAATGTATCGCCCCAATTATCAAAGTGATTATTTCCTATATATCGTCACGGCAGATATGAGCATTTCTATGGTATTGGTCCAAGAAGAAGATGGGATAGAACATCTGATATATTATTTGATTCATAATATCAATGATACAAAAGTGAAGTATTCATACGTCGAAAAGCTCACCTTGGCAACCGTTCAAGCTGTCCAAATATTTCGCCATTATATCCGGTTTCGAAAGACCACTATCATTTTGGATTGCAACCCCATGACACACATTCTATCACGTCAATTGTTGGGGGGGGAGGAGGGGGGGGGATATTCAAAATGGATCGTAATTTTATAGGAATTTGATTTGGAATTCATCAAATCCAAGTAAAAGAAGTCTTTAGTTTTGGCTGAGCTTCTTTGTGACCTTCCCTTTGATAGTACTGATACTACATCGAAACCATAAATTCTCGACGAGTCTCTATTTGTGATCGGGTCATCTGATCCTTGCTATGGGGATCTCATCATTTATCTCAAAACCCAGACTTTCAAGACCGATAACTCTCGCTCTTAACACCAATGTATTCGATACTAAACCAAATATTATCTGATCGTCAGCCATGCACTCTGTTGGCATGGTGTTGATATGATTTTAAGGAGGTGCCTCACTCATGAGAATGCCGAGAAGGTTCTAAATGATTGTCATGCACTTGTGGTGCACACTTTTTTGGATACGATACCGCACATAATATTCTCCGCGATGATTACTTTTGGCCTACCATATTTTGCGATTGCATCCTCGCGGTCAAAATTTTTCATGCATGCCAGATATTTGATCATAAAATCCACAATCCGCCAGCCCCTATGCATCCTGTTATCGTTGTGGGACCATTTTCAAAATGGGACATTGAATTCATGACCTCCAACCCTCGTTCATTCGGGGGGCATGGTTATATTATTGTCGCAATAGACTACTTTACCAAGTGGGCTGAAGCGATGCTTACATTAAATAAAAAATTCAAAACAAGTTCATTGTTCTTTTTTAATCATGTCATCTCACGTTTTGGTGTACCATAGGCTATAGTTACAGATCATCGTAAGAATTTTTGCAATCACATGATGAATGAGATGATTGCCAAATTAGGATTGTCGCATGATAGTTATATGCCTTATTATCCATAACCCAATGGAAAAGTTGAATCTATTGTTAGCCCTCTAATTTTCTCTCTTTTTACCATTTTTTCCCTTCCTAAATTGTAACCATTTACCTCTGTTTCACCTCCTTTATGCACCCTCATCTTGCACCAGTCCAAGCATGCTGACACATTTCATATAAACCTTTATTTTTCATGTTTTAATTCAATTTAGCATTAATTAAATGTTAATTACATGATTTATTATTTCTAAATCACATTTGTAACTAATCGATATCTCCAAAGGTTATTTTATGGTTAAAGTGCTTATCATGACCGCTGATCTTAGTGCAGGATCAGATCTGCACTATTGCCAGCACAACAGATCTTTGTGAAAGATTCGAACCTCCTCGATCACCGCCCCGTCTTAAGCCATTTCATCCATGACATCGAATGATTCAAAGGTAGGCAAGACTAATCCATGAAGGGAGAAAGCTGGTTAGCTATGGCCAGTTTTGCAAAACTGTCTAATCTTGAAGGTCGATACTAAATTCTACATTTTGTTATGAATCAGTTGAACGATCTATTTTTTCCTTCGGCCACCAGATCTATATAATGTAAAGTGTAAATATAACCTAGGAGTAGAATTTTAGAGCAGAGTTTTAGAGCGAAGTCGATAGGCGGTAACATGTCTTTTGTTGTCACCCGAATCTGGGTTGGACATTGTATCAACGTATGTATTCACCTCAATAAATTAATAAAAGGGTTTTCTGCCTCATGTTTCAGAAATTATGTTTATTTTCTTTTAAGCTGATGAATTAACTAGTTTACTAAGCAGCGTTTTAATTTAAAAAGGGAAACACACTGGTTGGCTAGGGCCCAGCCAATCCAGCACATTTACCCTTTTTTCTGTATTCTGTAATGTGTGTTTAAATTATTAAAGTGTGATTCAATTTTCAGCACATGTATTCTTGTGTTATTGAAAACGGATCCGTCATGTGAAGTAGTTACATTTTCTTTCCCTGCAATTTACTCTCCTGAATTTAATTTCAGATTGGATTTCCCTACTTGGTACATGCAGGAGAAGCAAACCTGCACCAGTGCATGTTGGTGTGATGCAGCAAGTTTTCTTAATCTACTTTCCATGATTTTCTTTCTTTATTTAAATTCTTACGACGAGATAAATGATTGTTTCTTTAATTCTGCATTTTATTAAAATCATAAACATTCACTTTTATGTGTGCCATTTAATTTAATAGAAAACTATCACTTGCAATAATTGAACCCTTGTTTTAAGGATTAAAAGCTAAGTGCAGGAAGCTCTGATCAGGTGCAAGAACCAGTTTCTTGCCACAAGATCTGAATGTTCTAAACCTTGAAAAGTTTGAGCCCTTGCATGAAGTAAAATTCCTACAGTAAAGACATCATTTATACCTTCTACATAACTCTTTGATTTTGCACTAGTGCAAGCACTAGTGCTGGACAGATTAATGCAAGAAGAAAATATCTAAGGAAGCAAGTTTAAGGGCCCATCTAGCAAGACTACTAAAGGGTCTCTGCTAAGGGAAAATACACACTCATTAGATTAAACAACCATTAGATTAAGTGATTTCCTTTTATCTTTAATTATCTCTTGCAAATGCATACTTTCTCGTTCCAGTCTTAGATTATTTTTGATGGTTCAAGTTGCCTTTTTCTCTTTTGATTTGATTCTGCAATCTTTCCTTTAAATAAAGTAGGGATTTACATTAGAAATATTCATACCATCTCTGGCATTTCCTGTGCTTCGTCTCTAAGTTTACGAATCCCCCGAGTTGAAAAATTAAGTGCTAAGGAGTTTTCTTAAGTGTAATTCCTGCACCCAACATTTTGGTGTCGTTGCCAAGGAGGAGCTTTGATTTTCTAAGAATTTTTTGATTATGCAATAGAGGTAATTTTTCTTTATTTTTGCGGTGTTGTTTCTTTGAAGGAATTTTACTGATGTTAATTGATTTCTGACAGCCTTTTTTTAGAAATTGTTTGCTATTTTTCTTTTTCTTTTCTTTTGAAATGAATGCCTAGGAGAGGTAAGGGTTATAAGCCCACTAAGGGCTGAATGAATTCTGAAAACAATTTTCATATTGGATCTCCTTCTGTCAACATGAAGCCCAATCCAATTCAAACCCATCACGCAGGAACAATCCACCTAGATTCTGGTAATAACAGCTCAGGTGTGGATCAGCCTGTGGAGAGTGGTACAAGTAAGGGGGGAACAATGGTGGACCAAGAATATCATGTGGAAGTGACTGGTGACAACCAGGTAAGTGAAGGACAATCCACTTTTGTGTCTCCAATTGTGGATCCTGATACTGTGTCACAGATGAAGAATATTCCACCATCAACTCTCCCTCACTTCCATGGTAAATTTCATGAAGATCATGACTCTTTTCTATTTGAGTTTGATATTCTGTGTAGAAGTTATGATTATGCAACTGAGGCTCAAAAGTTAAGATTATTTCCTATTACCCTCAAGGACTCAGCTTTTCTCTGGTTTATGGGATTAGGAGGAAACACCGTAACCTCTTGGGATCAGATGAAGAGAGTGTTTTTGTCTAAATATCAAGAATATTTCAAAACTCAAGACATGCAGGATGGAATTTTTACAATCATACAAGATGATGATGAAATGCTTGAAGATTATTTGGAAATATTTCTATATATTTTACAAAGGTCAAAACTTAAGCTTGATATCAACACTATTAGAACCTTGTTCTTAAGAGGACTTACTGATAATGCTAGAAATAATTTGAATCTGCTAGGACAAGGTGATATTTCTCAGCAAACTTTTGATCAAATTTGTGAAATATGCAGAAAATATTCAAGAAAACAGTACAGATCCAGTAGAGGAACTCGAGATAGATATAGAAAAAATGAATCTACTGATGCTATGATTATTGGACTAGAAAATAAAATGGAAAACATGAAAGTTGATATAATGAACACTGTTACCAAACACTTAGACTCCCTAAAATTTCAGCAGAAACTCATGAAGGAACAAGATTCATTGTGTATTTTCTGTCCTAAATGTAGAGACAAGCATCCCCCTAAAGAGTGTCCTCTTAATTTGAAAGAAACTAATAAGTGTGTTATTTGTGTAGAAGACCATATCACAGAAAAATGTCCCTCTATAACAGGACGTAAATTTGTATTTACACGGGGGAAGCCTGAAGCGGAATACTTGAATGTTATGGGAGAAAGAAGGAATTGGCCTTAGGTAGGTATAGGTATGGCTTCTGAATTTTCTCCACACTATTTTGGTTATAATTCACATGCATATTATTATCCTAAATCTCATTAGCAGTGGCAATATGGGAATCAATATCAGCATGGGCAACCTTCTCAACCATGGCAACAAGGTTGGAGAGGGCCAACTCATTCTCCATATTCCTACCAGCCACATATGTAGTCATACCCATCTACGCATGCACCTTATTTAATGCCTCAACTTCCGAGTCAGTCCACTCCACCATTTCCTTTACCTCCACCCTTTCGACCTCCTCAGTTGCCTGCTCAACCTATGCCCAATCCTAATAATAATAAAGCAGTGAAAATGATCTATGTAATAAACAAACTTTTACCATTCGAATACCAGTTTATTCCAGTTGGGGTTCACGATATTTAATTAAGATCGGGAAGGACTGTAACATAAGAAAATCAGAAGCAACATATGGTGATCATTCAAGAGAAAGTATAAGAGGAAAATCTTCTCCATTCTCTGAAAGCTGTCACTAAGCAACCCTTATCCTTTGAATCCTTACCATCTTCTTCCAACCATCCTCCCTTCCGAGAGAGGCTAGTAATGGAAAGAAGTGAGCGTATTTCTGAGACTATTTTGGCATCTGGGCTTCGAAATATTTTCATTAATATACCTTTGCTTCAAGCCATCAAAGAGATCCCCATTTGTACCAAGATTATTAAGGAAATTTGTCTCAAGAAACCCAAGAGGAAGAGATTGGAACCCCGAATCATTCAATTTGTTGGTAGGGCAGTAGAGTTGATGACGGGATGTGTGTCTGTGGAAAAATATACTGATCCTGGAAACCCTGTTGTCTCACTTCAGATTGGTAATGTATTTGTCTCTAATGTTCTTATATACCTGAGGGAAGCCATTAATTTCATGACTAAGAAAACCATGGATCAACTTCGTTTATCTCATCTTCGCCCTACTCCCACTGTGCTTGAATTAGCAAATAGATCTAAAATCAAGCCAGAAGGAGTATAGGATGATGTGATCATCTCATTAGTTTCTTGGGAATATCTTGTTGATTTCATTATTCTTAAGCCAAAGAACCTAGTAGGAGGACATCCCTTGATATTAGGTTGACCATGGCTTGCTATGGTTGATGCATATATTGGATGTCATTCTGGTGATATGTATATATCACATGGAGATTCTAGGAAAAAATTTTCCTTATACCCCCCTGCCAGATCCATTTAGGACCTTCGAGATACTTTATGGTTGGATCAAAGCAGTGACGAGGAGACTCAATATATTTACCTTATCCATCATTATACTGGGTCTTCACAAGAATATGAGATTCAAGATTTTATGAACAATCTAGACACTATGCCTAATCATGAGCCTTTGAGCCAAATTTTCAACCTAGATTTTCAAGAAAATCATGATTCTCATTCTTCTGTACCACTACATTTGACCACTCCCTTAAGTACTCCTGAGCCTGATACCACTCTTGTTGAGATTAGCCCTGGTAAATCCTTGCATATTAGTTCAGAATTCGACTCATCTCAACAAGAGAAACTTGTGAATTTGTTGCAAAACCATATTAGTGCCTTTGCTTGGGGCTATGAATATATGAAGGGTATCCCTCCTGAAACTTGTACACATCACATCTATATTCAGGAAGGAACCTGACCTGTCCGACAACCCCAAAGGCGAATGAATCCAACTCTAAGAGACATTGTGAAGGAAGAAGTACAAAAACCCTTAGATGCTGGTTTTATTTATCCTATTTTCGACAGTCAGTGGGTCTCTCCATTAGTAATAGTACCTAAGAAAGATGGAAGATGGCATATTTTTATTGATTATCAAGAATTGAATAAAGCCACTCTTAAACATCACTTCCCTCTCCCTTTCGTTAATCAGGTGCTTGATACCCTTGCAGGAAATAAATGTTTCTCCTTTTTTGATGGCTTCAGTGGTTATAACCAGATATAGATTTCACTCGAAGATTAGGATAAAACTACTTTAACATGTCCATGGGGGACATTTTCTTACAAAGTGCTTCGCTTTGGTTTATGTAATGCCCTGGCTACCTTTCAAAGGGAAGTCCTGGCTATTTTTGCTGATCTAGAATTTGTAGAAATTTATATGGATGACTTTTCTGTGTTTGGTGATTCTTTTCAAGAACCTCTCAAAAATCTAGAGAAAGTATTTCTTCGTTGTCAAGAATCCCATCTCACTTTGAGTGACAATAAATGTATATTAATGTGCAAAGCGGGAGTGGTTCTTGGCCACTTGATTTCTAACAAAGGTATCTAGGTCGATCCGACAAAGATTGAAATAATTCTGCATCTTCCTGCACCCAAAACTCAAAGGGATGTAAGAGGTTTTTTAGGACATGCTGGTTACTATAGAATATTCATTGGAAATTTTTAAAAGATAGCTACTCCTCTTTTCTGAAATTTAGCTAAGGATAGTGAATTTTCTTGGTCCACGACTTGCCAACAGTCTTTTGAAACATTGAAGGAAAAGTTGGTACAGGCACCAGTTTTGCAAGGTCCAAACTGGTCCCTGCCTTTTCAAATTTCCTTTGATGCTTCAGATATGGCTATTGGCACATCTTTAGGACAAGAGGAAAATAAGCAATCCTATGCTACTTATTATATTAGAAAACAAATTTCTTTCTTTGAATTGAATTATACAGTTACAGAGAAAGAGTTTTTAGCTATGATTTTTGCAATTAATAATTTTAGACACTATATTGCAGGATATGAAGTATTTGTACATACTGATCATTCCACGATTAAATATTTGATGAACAAACCATTGACAAGAGGTAGAGTGACTAGGTGGTTACTATTGTTACAGGAGTTTAATGATACTATTGTTGATAGACTAGGGAAATCTAATGTTGTAGCAGATTTTCTTTCTAGATTAGATAATCCTGGTGAAGCAACTCCTGTTAATGATGATTTTCCAGATGAAAATATTTTTACTATGTCTACATATTCTCCATGGTTTGCTGACATTGCTAATTAATTGGTTACTGGGAAGACACCACCCCACTTGTCTGCTCGTGAAAAGAGGAATATTATTCAGAAAAGTGCTACATATTACTGGATTCAAGGAGATCTCTTTTACACTGGTCCAGATATGATTATCAGTAGATGTGTAAGAGAGGAGGAAGTGTTTTACATATTGAAATCTTCTCATGATGAACCTTGTGGAGGCCACTTCGCTGATAAGCGGACTGCATATAAATTATTATGTGCTGGTTAATTTTGGCCTTCCTTGTTTAAGGATGCCAAATAGTATGTCAGGCAATGTGATAGTTGTCAATGAATGGGCCAGCATAATCAAACCAATGAAATGTCTTTATGCCCCCAAGTTATGATTGGGCCTTTTGAAAAATGGGCTATTGATTTTATAGGGCCAATAAATCCAACATATTTAAGTAAAAAGCATATTCTGGTTTGTACAGATTTTGTTACAAAATGGGTAGAAGCTAAAGTTGTTTCTTTTGCTACATAAAAGGTTGTTGTTGATTTTCTTTTTTCTGAAATATTTACTATATTTGGTGTGCCTAGAGAAATTTTTTCTGACAATGGTCCGCAATTTATTTATAATCTGGTACAGGGTGTGACGGAGAAGTACAAGATCTGGCATAGGAAATCCACTCCGTATCACCCGCAAGAAAAGGGCTAGGTGGAATCTACAAACAAAGTGATCGAGTCCATTCTTACAAAGATAGTCAATATGCATCGAAAAGACTGTGCTGAAAGATTACCAGAAGCTTTGTGGACATACATAACCACTTGGAGAAATAGCACGGGACATACACCATATGAGATGGTATATGGCAAGCAGGTTCTGTTACCAATTGAGTTCCAGATCAAAACCTTCAGAACTGTAGTTCAGTTAGGACTAGATCTCTCCAAGGCATAACAACAACGTCTTCTCCAATTAAATGAGTTCGATCAATTTTGTAGAGATTCTATTCAGCAGAACATCCTAATTCAGCAGCAACGGAAAAGATGGCATGACAAGACTATTCAGAAAAAGAAGTTCCAACCAGGTGATTGGGTACTCCTCTATGATTCTAGATTTAAAATTTTTAAATGGAAGTTCCATACACGTTGGATGGGACCTTATGAAGTGATCCGAGTATTCGAGAATGGAGTAGTAGAAGTCAAAACTATTGATGGACAAGATTCATTATTCTTGGTAAATGGGCTTATATTAAAGAAGTATTTTCATCCACTTGCCAAGAAAGATTTTACACAACAAGTCCAACAGTAATTTGGGACGGTAGTGGTAAATAGTAAAACCAAACTTTTGAAAAAAAGAACTCTTCTTCTTCTCAAAGAAAAAAATAAATAAATTTAATAAAAAAGTAAAGAAAAAATATTTTCCTGTAATTGTGAAAATAAGTTCGCTGACATGATTGCAGAAGGGTCAACCTGAAAACCAGCTTGCTGGCAGGAAGATCAAAATTTTCTAATAAAAAGAGGATGTTTCTTGATCATTAGATATGCTAGCAACCACCGAGTAAAAACAGGTTCAGCAGACCTTTATACATTGGGGTAATTAGCATGGATATTTGTATTCAAGTAACACTTAATTCTCACTGTAGTTATTTTTTTCTTGCACCAGTGAAGGCGGACCTTCCAGAATTTTTTTTTCCTTTCTTCATATCCAATTTCGTAATATTCCCTCAGTTTTCTTCTTTAAATCCTAGAATGATTAACCTTCCCACATTCTTCTGAATTTACCCTACTCGCTTCGTAAAAATCCCACTTTACCCTTGAATTTTTTTCCCTATCCCACTTTTGTTTATCCCCTCTTTGGTACTATTCCTGGAATCCCTACAACAAAATTTCTTCCGATTCTGAAATTTTCCCCTTTCCCACTTATTTGTTCCCCCATGAATTCATTGCAAGATCTCATACATAAAGAGCAAAAAGATGCCCTGAAGCATCAAGAAAGGGCGAAGAAAATTTTCAGTATCAGTTGAGGAAAGCTATGTTAGAAGTCCAGCCTCTATTTTTAAATTTTTTGTTCTTTTTTTTTCAGACAATATGCTTGAACTAGTGCAAGCATATCGTCCTATATAATAATATAAGCAGAATGCTACCAGCAGAGCAGTACAGTAAGCGGTGTAAACAGATCGGTGCAAGCATGCACCTTGACAGAAGTAGCGTACAATTTGTTTTTTTTTTTAGCATATGTCATAAGAAGTGGCCATCATAAAATTTTACAAACAACCTTTTTTTACTTATTTGATAAAGTACTTATGCTATCATATTAACTAGGAGAAAATTATTTAAAGTACACAGTTTTTTTAGTTAAGAATCATAATCATTTTTAATAAATGCTAAAGTTTTTTGAATTATAAAGGAATTCGGAAATGTTTAAACCGTTTCTTGGATATGATTACTCTTTCCACAATGATCCTAAACGTCCTTCACTTATGGTGATTACCTCACTTAGCCGTTAAACATGCCACTGCAAGTACCAATCCCGCATGATTCTAAACATGCCGCACATCTACAGCTATTTTTGTGGCATGGATCAGTGATAAGACAGAAGGGATGGTGGATGGTTGATCCCTATCTATAAAGAGTTAAGTTTTCTGGTATTGCATGAATTTTTTTTTTGACTATTCATAACTGTTAAAGCAAAGATGCCGCCCGTTAGATGTGAACCTTCGTCCCTCAGTGAGGTATATCAGACCGCCGAGTTTTGCAATAGTCTTGCACTATTGCGAGACTCAGGATTTCTTCCGTTTTTGTAGAAATTTGATGGGCACAATAGTGAAATGGTCCTACAGTTTGCATAGAGTTTTAAAAATGGCCATGTAAAGATTAGGCCCCTAAGATTTAAAGTCACGTAAAAATCGATAGCAGCAGTGATGGGCTTACATAACACTGGTGTGCCACTTCAAAAATCAGAAGCTCGAGAGGAAGCGCTAGCAACATTTAATTTTTGATAAGGACATGAACGTAAACTGGAAGAAAGGAGTTCCATGCAGTGCCCTACTGGGACAATGGCAGGACCTCGTTTTTATTCTCCAGAAATTTGTGACTTGTGAGGGGAGGTACTCCCTCAATTTTGTGTATCATTTCAGGATGCTGCAACACTTTGAACTCGGCTGGCACGTCTGGTGGAGGATGGATTTCACTTAATTTTTTATTAAGAGTTTAGAAAAGATGGCCAAGGGCGTACAGGGCGCACGGGCAGACCAGGCCAAAAAGAAATTGTATCATCACGGCCTGATCAAAATCCTGGTCCAGAAACATTTGGAAATTAAGGGCATGACCTGGAAGGAGTTTCTGAAGCAACTAGATAAAAATCCCTATGCATGAAAGAAGACAGCTGCTGAGAAGAAAGAAGAGACCCCTGCCAGCACAAGCAAGGGTCCAAGTGTAAAGAGAAGTCCTTCTTGCACCAGTGCAAGAAGGAAACGAATCGGGAAATCAGCAGAGGAAAAGGGCCCATCTCCAAAGAAACAGAAGACAGCGGGTGCACCTGTCGAAGAAACTCCTTTGACGCCCCCAATGCATGAACAGACCCCTGAAGAAGATGATTTGCTGTCAGTCCTTGCAGATGTATCAAAATATGTGGAAATTGAAGATGACACTCTGTTCGCTGACTTTATTAAGGGCTAGAAAAAGAATGAAGAACCTGGTACAGAACCACAGTCCCCACAGAATGTTGAATCCCCACCTGCACCAGTGTAAGACAAACCAGTACAGGAAGAACCAACACAGGAAGAAGAAGAACCGAAAGAGTTAAGAGATGAAGAAGAGTTGGAAGAAGTAGAAGAAGAAGAAGAAGAGTTGGAAGAATTAGTAGAAGAAGAAGAAGCACTGGAAGAAGTAGAAGGAGAAGGAGAAGAACCGGAAGAGCAAGAAGAATAAGAAGAGCTGTAAGAGTTAGAATAAGAAAAAGAACGAGAAGAGGAAGAAGTGTTTACTGAAACTCCGAGGGATACTAAGGTCCCTGAAGAAAATATAGCCCCTATTGAGATATAAAAGGAAGAAGATTCGGTAGCTTCTGCTACTCAGATACTCGAGCTCGAGCTTCAAGTACATAACTTAGAGAATCTTGTAGCCAAAACGCAGGAGGAAAAAGAACAGAATAAGGAAGAATTCACAGCGGAGATCCAAAAGAAGAAAGGAGAAGTCAGGGTATGGAAGTACTGTTCTTCACAATGTTTCAGACGACTTAAAAAGGTGACAAAGAAATTAAAGAGCAACAAAAAGAAGAAGTCTCAAAAATTGCAGACTAATGATAGTATGCCGGAGTAGGAGTGAGCTGGAATGCTCAAAATTTTGAAGTTTTTTTGCAGAGGTAAAGAGTTGTGTGAGGACACACAACAGCTTAGGGATGGCAGGATGTTAGCCCTCTAATTTTCTCTCATTTTATTATTTTTTACCCTTCCTAAATTGTAACCATTTACCTCTATTTCACCTCCTTTATTCACCCTCATCTTGCACTAGTCCAAGCATGGTGACACATTTCCTATAAATCTTTATTTTTCATGTTTTAATTCAATTTAGCATTAATTGAATATTTATTACATGATTTATTATTTCTAAATCACTCTTTTAACTAATCGATATCTCCAAAGGTTATTTGATGGTTAAAGTGCTTATCGTGACCGTTGATCTTAGTGCAGGATCGGATCTACACTATTGCCAACACAACAGATCTTCATGGCAGATTCAAACCTCCTTGATCATCACCCCATCTTAAGCCATTTCAGCCACATTAGTGAATGATTCAAATGCATCTGAGAGTAATCCGTGAAGGGAGAAAGTTGGTTAGCTACAACCATTTTTGCAAAACCGTCTTATCTTCAAGGTTGAGACTAAATTCTGCATTTTGTTATGAATCAGTTGAACGATCTGTTTTGGCCTTCGACCAACAGATATATATAGTGTAAAGTGTAAATAGGACCTAGGAGGAGAATTTTAGAGAAGAGTTTTAGAGCGAAGTCGATAGGCTATAACCGGTCTTTTGTTATCGCTCGAATCTGGGCTAGACATTGTATCAATGTATGTATTCACCTCAATAAATTAATAAAAGGTTTTTCCACCTCATGTTTCAGAAATTAAGTTTCTTTTATTTTAAGCTGATGAATTAACTAGTTTACTAAGCAACGTTTTAATTTAAAAAGGGAAATGCGTTGGTTGGCTAGGGCCCAGCCAACCCAGCATGTCTACCCTATTTTGTATTTTTTGTAATGTGTGTTTAAATTATTAAAGTGTGATTCAATTTTCAGCACATGCATTCCTGTCTTATTGAAAACAGATCTGTCGTGTGAAGTAGTTACATTTTATTTCCCTGCAATTTACTCTCCTGCATTTAATTTCAGATTGGATTTCCCTGCCTGGTACAAGCAAGAGAAGAAAACTTGCACCAGTGCACGTTGGTGTGACATTTCTTTTTCCTGCAGTTCTATTTATTTGGTTTTCCACCACCTGGTACAAGTAGGAGAGATGAACCTGCACCAGTGCACATTGGTGTGATGCAACAAGTTTTCTTAATCTACTTTACGTGATTTTATTTCTTTCTTTAAATGCTTACGACATGATAAATGACTGTTTCTTTACTTTTTCATTTTATTAAAATTAGAAACATTCACTTTTATGTGTGCCATTTAATTTAATAGAAAACTAACACTTGCAATAATTGAACACTTTTTTTAAGGATTAAAAGCTAAGTGCAGGAAGCTCTGATCAGGTGCAAGAACTAGTTTCTTTCCACAAGATATGAGTGCTCTAAACCTTGAAAATTTTGAGCCCTTGCATGAAGTAAAAAGCCTTCAGTAAAGACACAATTTATACCTTCTACATAACTCTCTGATCCTGCACTAGTGAAGGACAAATTAATGAAAGAAGGAAATCTCTAAGGAAGCAGGTTTAAGGGCCCATCTAACGAGACTGTTAAAGTGTGTCTGCTAAGGGAAAATACACACTCAGAAGATTAAAAAACCATTAGCTGAAATGATTTCCCTTTATCTTTAATTCTGTCTTGCAAATACATACTTTCTCGTTCCAGTCTTAGATTATTTTTGATGGTTCAAGTTTCCTTTTTCTCTTTTGATTTGATTATGCAATATTTCATTTAAAAAAAGTAGGGATTTACATTAGAAAGATTCATACCATCTTTGGCATTGCCTGTGCTTCGTCTCTAAGTTTGTGAATCCCCCGGGTTGACAAATTAAGCGTCGAGGAGTTTGCTTAAGTGTAATTCCTGCACCCAACATCTATTAACAACATTCTTAAGCGAATGCTTCATCGAATGACAAGAGTTCATAAACGAAATTGGAATTTAATCATTTTCTCGGCTTTGTGGGAATACCAAACCTCGGTGAGAAATGAAACTGGATTTACCCCCTTTCAATTGATGTATGGTCTGGAATCTATCTTTCCTATCCAATGTGAAATATTGTTGTTAATACTTGATGTTGACTTATTACCTGGCACCTCTACTGAAGAAGCACGTATTTTTAACCTCATCCATCTAGATGAAATGCACCGTGAAGATGCATTGGCCAACGAAGTGCATAAGAGATGAATTAAGGCGCAATACAACCAACATGTCCAGCCTCAGATCTTCTCATAGGGTGAACTGGACTTACTTTATGATCAGGAAGTTGATTTGACAAGTATAGGAAAATTTGAGCCATTATGGCATGACCCCTACATTTTCAAAATTGTTCTGGCTAAGGGCACCTACGAGTTAGTAGATTATGATGGAATTCCATTGGCGCAACCTCGAAATGGGTTGTATCTTAAACGCTGGTATGCTTAGTTGAGCATAGTAAAATTTTGTATTATATTGTATATATGCTTTTGATTTGAATTTAAATTCTTGGTTTGTTTTTCTATATTTTTCTTGAAGTTAGTAATCCAATTTACATTTCATCACAGATTTCTAAATCTTTGGAACCATTCATTGGGTATGCCGATGGTTCTAGTCGTAATACATAGAACCTATCCTTTGTAGCATGGGTCATTTTTGCTCAAGGCGACGAGTGAGTGAGTTTTCAAGGGATTTGTATCAGTCGATGTCCAAATAATATCGCTAAATATAGCATGTTGATCGAACTTCTATCTGATGCCATTTCATTTGGTATTAACCACAACATCATTAGGTTAGAATCACAACTTGTTGTACTGCAACTTACTAGCATTTATATTGTCTGAAATCCAACACTGCATTGTATGTTCCTAAGAGTTTGACTTTTGGAAAGACATTTTGATTACATTCAATATCAACACATTTCCTGAAATTTGAACACATTAACTAATTCCTTAGCGAATTATGTTTTAAACAGACATTCGCAACATGTGTAAAGACATATTTTCAGTTCACATCACATAATTGAATAGGATTGTGCAATAAACATAGGAAAACACTAAAAAAAATAGATAGATAGTTATAGCTTTTTACAAAAAAAATTCCCAAGACACATTGGTCATCTAACCTCAAAATGTATGCAAAATGTCAAATTAAACTAGTGATGCTTATGATAAAAAGCTACTGATCTAGCTATCCTACGCAATAACCGTATCCAATGGTTAGGAACACCAATAGTATGGCGTTGCAGTCTCATAGGTAACTCTTCAATCTGGCAATCCGAAATCCCAAGAGTCAATCCCTCCACATGATGTTGTAGCTCAGTAAGAGTCTTGGACATATATAAATCTTGAAGGACTTCTCTCTCAACAACCCTCTCTGTTGGCTCATGTACTCCCTGCTCTGGCTGACCCACTGGTCAAAATCGACCCACATCTCTATATATCAAAGCTTTAGTTTAGTCTTCGGAAACATCAAAATATTAGAACATGTAGAAACCTTCGAAAAATATAAAAAAGCATGGTCAAAACATTCTACCTATTGCACCCGATTGAGCATTGTATGGTAGAATCAAGTCTAGATCTCCACGGAAATCTACACCTACGTATGCATACTAATATATGGTGACCATCTGTCATTGGAACTAGGTGAAGAATACAAAAGAGAATACTATGGTTTATTTACCAAGATATCTAGCCATAAATTCAACCCATCTATGCATCTGTGGATCTCTAGGGCTAGATATTCCCAGTGTAACATGTTGTGGTTTCATCAATGGAATTCTCTCTAAGGAAAAGGAAATGAGGATCGATCCATAGTTGAAATTATTATTCCTTCCACCCTTTTCTTTAGTCAGTTGTTCTTTCATCTGAAAGAGTACAGCTTCAACCCAGTTAAATATTTTTAGTTCTAAACACTCAAGTTCATACTGCATGTATGATCTGTTTGCAACATGTAGTGTCATGGAGCCAGCAAGCTTTGTGATAGTAAAAGGGATGGTTCTCAAAGGTAGATCACACACATCACGAATATTTACTTCCCCATATTTACTTGGTTCAGTAACTCGATGACAATGTTGGCTTATGTAATCCCTCACTGACTCTCCTTCGAGAGAAGATCCTGCAAGGGAAATGGGAGAACCTTTCCTAGCTAATCTAGTGAAAAAGTAAATGTCCTCCACCAATGTTGTGATAACTTTGTCCCCAATGTTAAAATTTGACAATATCGGATCCCATGAATGAACTAGGAACTCCAATAGTTCCATTTTCTGCCTCATCCCTAACAATTTAAGGTATTTAAGCAACCTGCAATCTCTAAGGGCTCTTACTATACCGGGATCTTTTAGAGAAATCATATTTTATTCTTCATGTTCTCTTTCTCACCATGTAATCATCATTTTGATCTATTGAATACCTAAAATACAATCATAAGCTTCATTAGGATCCATTTCATGCAAAAAAATTGGGAAATTTTGGGCACACATCTAGAAACAAAAATGATAAATGCGCCCAACACACCCCAATTCAAGCGACAGAGCATTGCAGTGCATCTGGCCTTCAATTTCAATGCATTGCAACATACCTTTAAACATTCAAGGGTGTGTTTCCCCCATAGTGTGATTTATTTAACCTAAGGGGATCAAAACCATAAAAATTGGCCATGAAATGAAATAAAAATGATACTAAAAGAAAGAAAAGATCCATAACTCCAACATGGATCAAATGGCAAGATAAATCATACACTTAAACTGTTGAAATCGACCGCTGAAATTCGAGGATAAAACTGGTCCAAATCTCCTAATTTTAAAATGGTAACTTTGGAATGGTAAAAACTCTTTTATTTAGTCAATTTGATTATTTTAAATCATGTTTAATGCTGCGACTATGGTTTTTATTCATTTTTTCTATGAAAGAGGTATTTTTAATATGTTTTATGTTTTTCTGAATAGGTTTTACAGCTGATATAGTTAGTTTAGCGTGTACACTTATTCAAGAAGGATTTGACCAGAAATCATAATTTTATCCTTCTTTTACAAGCTTTTATAAGAATGAAAAACGAGTTAAAGTGCACCTTTATCTCTTTTTCGAGCTTTGATAACTGTGAAAAAGGAACCCCCTGGAGTCTTCTTTTAGATATTTTCAGAGTCTAATAATGTTAAAATATTGTCGAGCACTTGTATTTTCGAGCTCGTAAAAGTAAATGAAACGACATCTACTCAGTATAAATTTAACCCTTTTCTAGATTAAGATAGATTATTTACAAAAAAAGAAAACCTTAGTCAAACATGGTTAAGAGGTTTTCTCAGGTATCATTTTACACTTTTTCGGACCTGAGCGAAAAATCTAGGAAAAAGGACTCATGGAGTTTTCTTTTTGTACTCTTTTTCAAAATCTCTAAACATGAAAAAGGACCAGGTTTTCACTGTCTTTAGACTAATTAAAACATAAAATAGCAACGGACTTTTTGATCATGGAAATATCGAGTTTCATTTATCGTTAGACTCGTTAAATTATTAAATAGTGATGGATTCACCCGAAGGGTCAAATTTTAGATCAAGAATATGTTACCCTCCTAAATCTTGTTAAAAAATAAAGAGGTACTGGTCAGAAATGACAAGGGAAAATTTAGGAAAAAGAACAAAAAACTTTATGGTAGCAGGTTGCTCTTGAACATGACACTTTCACTCCATCACTGTTACTTTTGGGTTGGGTAATATTCTTAACGGTTCATCATACCTATGGTTCATCATATCATCACTTCGGTTTTGGGTCAATGCTGTCAACTCAATTCAATGTCGTCGATATGTTCAAGAGAAGTCATCTAGTAATTCCTCATCTTTCTCCAATACTCATAAACCTCCACTTTCATGACTGTCATACCTGAAAATTGCTATATCAAGTCATACTTTGTCTTTGAAATCATTACTCTCATTTCGATAAAGTTACTTCCTGTCGACATCATCTCATTATCCAGGAAGTTAACTTAGAAACATCTTCCAGTACCTCAGGGCTTGCTACATCATCGGTGAGTTTCACGCTTCCGGACCTTTGACCGAAAGATTTTGTTTGGTGTTCAACATCAAATAATATATTCACACCTTCCAAATTGTACTCCAATACCTTGAGAACCGTTAACATCAAAGGTGGTTTCTCTTGTATCTAGTAACAACTCACATAATTGGCTGGTAATCATACGATGCCTTCCCATGTTAAACTTCATATCATATATTCACATGGTGAGAATTGTACCTCAAAGATCGATTGAATGAGATAAGAAGACCTCAGATCTATTTTTATCCATCTGGGCTGCAATTTCAGGATTGTTGTACACATAATCTGTATGATGGCTTTGCATACAGATCGTCATCCAAACATGGGCCTATATTTGTAGGCATGTATATATTGGGGAACAGTCCAATGTAGATGAATTTCTTAATTATGTACATGTTATGATAATTTATGTGTTGAGCATGGGTATTCCTCCCTCAGCAATGCATGATCAAGATGTAAGGTATCATGATGTAATGTATTGCAAATTGATGTAGGTCACCGTCCACTTCATATCCTACTCATCACATCGTAAAGCATCTCATCCAAATATTATTATTATTTTGACCTCATGCTTTATGGGGCAGCTATTCTAGGTCAATTTGGCCATCATCCCCCAATACCTGGTCAAACTGGGCATCATCCCCTAGGACCAATGAATAGGGTCTATCATCCCCTTAATTTCAGTTGCTATATTCCCTAAGTGAATTAATTCCATTTATGGCTTCAATTTTGAGATTTATAAGGTTTGAATTATATATTATATGACCCATTGACTCACCAACGCTCCTCTGCAAGGGACTAATTGTGTTGCAGTTCCAATACGTCCATGCAGGGGTGCACTGCGATGCACTTCTCGACACTCAAGGGTGCATTGGTCACCTGGGAGCAAAATAATCGTTGTTCCGAGAATCTCCACATGGATAGTGCCTTCTATAATAGTCCATAGGTGTCATACTTCGAATTCAAGTGTCCATCCACCACCTCTAAACTTGGAAAGATGCCTCCCCTATTATTAGAAAGCCATTTAATTCCATTCAATGAGAAACTACCATTAGTTTCCCTATAAATTGAGCACTCATCTAAGTGATAGGGAGGAATAATTTTGTGTAAATTTATGTTGTTGTATTCTAATTTGATAAGATTGGAAGTACTGATATGTTTTTGAGATGATGCTGGATGTGATGAGGCTGAAATGAAGTTGGAGAAAGTTGATGAAAAATTGGTCTATTGGTTGTAATATTATCCTCCTACTTTCTTAATAGATATATATGTTCATTTTCTCATACATATGTCTATATCTTGTGAAATGTATTCTTGATGATGTATGTATTCTTATATCTAATTGGTTTGATTTGATTAAGACAAGTAGATACTTATATATTTGTATGTTGTTTGTTGTTCTATGTCTTTGATTGTAGGAATCGATCTAGCGGCTTGAGTTGGATTGAGAGAGGCAACAACATCGAAAAAAGAAGAAGGAGATAGAAGATATCACTCGTAGGCTTCTTTCCCTTTCTGTATATCTATTTTTCTTAGAGAAAATAGTAGTTGTCTTTCGTCTGTTATTCTGAGTGAAGGAACACCACACTCGGGGAATTTAGTTTATCCGCAGATTAAAATTCCATATAACAAAGATATGAAATCATAGAGATACAAGCTTATGTCTTGCTGAAAGATTTGAAAGAATTTAAAATGTTACAACCCTGGTGAAAATACATGTAAAAATATATATAATACCACGGTGATGGGACACATATTCCCAGTTGAATGGTGGGAAAAACATCCTAGTGGGTGTTGTTTCGATTTACTATGGCTAATGGAAATTGTCAAAGGCAAAGGAAAAGGCTTTGGGAAAGGCATGAGGAATTAATTGGCATTTTATTTATGAAAATAATGGAAATTAGGAGAAAAGGAAGGTCAAAGGTCAAAGGTTTCATGTGAGGAGGAAATTGAAGGCAAATAATGGAAAATGAGGAAAGTAGAGGCCTCATTAATAAAAATTCTTTTGAGGACCAATGGGGAAGGCTTGGTTAGTTTAGTTTTGGAGCTCTCGTTATTATCTCTTTCTCTCATACTCTTGAGAACTTAAAATATTCTTGGATCACTCTTGGAGAGTGTGGCATATTTGGAAATTTGGATTAAGAAAGCGAAGGGAGAGTAGGAAAGAAAAGAGGACATCGAGATAAACATCTACAACAGGTTCTGAGTGCAGGTACCGAGTCGCATGTATGATTTCCTCACTAGTTTTGGCATGAATGGTATTGCACGTGGTTTCTTGATTATAATCTCTCATGGGCATGGAGAATGGTTGGGATTGAAAATGGATTTTCCTAGTCTTTCCATTTCTTGGATATTCACGATGATTGTGGGTTTATTTATATTGATTTTTTTTCTGGTTGGTTCTCATGGTTCCTTTAGTTGTTGAGTTGAGTTATTAGTTCCTAGAGCTTTGGTTGGAAAAATTATCTCCAGCCTGAAGGAAAACTGTTGGGTTGAGTTACTAGTCCTAAAGCATTGGTTGGAAAAATGCATTGGAGCCCAGGAACAACTGGGATTGAGTTACTAGTCCTAGAGCCTTGGTTGGAACAAAAAATCTAGAGCCCTAGAGAAGCTTGGATAGAGACCAATCTATGACTGTTAGTGATGTATGACTGTGAGGTTGAATCAATGGTTTGGGGTTGAGGCGGTTTGGTATCTAGAGCCTTGGTTTGGTTTTTATTTATGTGTTTGATAAATTCTTTTATTCTGCTTGGAATATGGCACGGGGGTGATTCGCTGAAGTGAGACTTGGCTCAACCAATTTATGGTCAGGTGGAACATAGAAGTCCCATTTCAGGTTGGTTTCAACATCCATTAATGAAAGGTTCAATGCCTTGGTATTTGATGTATATATGCAACGATTTATATATGGATTCTATTCCAATGTATCCATTGTATTTTTGTTGGTATGATGCTAGTTATGAACATGTATTGTGATAGTGATGAGGTATGGCTCTCTCCATGTTTTTACTATAAATGAATATATAATGTATCTATGGTAAAATTGACTGTATGATATCTTATGATGTAGGGGAGAAATTCTTCTTAGCTATTCTTAGATAAGAAAAAGACCCCTTTTTTAAATCTGTTGTTTAAATATGTATATGTTATGTTTGTGACATGTTTAACGAAATTCCTAGCATGGCTGGGTGGGGTCAGATGAGTTTTTCTTGATGTGATTGCTTACATATATTTGTTTTAATGGTATTTAACCTCTCCTAAAGTTATCGGAAGTTATGGGCAGTGACATGGTCTCAGGGGTTGAAGATGTGGCACAAATCCCAGGGGTATATGTGAAAAATTCGTTGTTTGGGCCTTAGCTGCTACTTGACTAGGCTAGCCTATGGCTATAGACCCTATATCCACTAATTTTCCCTTACAAGCCTACTTCTAAGCCTAAAGCCGATAAAAATTAGTCCCCTATCAGGGAACAGGGCCCTGGAAGGTTGAGTTACCTCCTGAGGTTGTCAATGATGCAGTGTAAGGTGTGGTTTCGATGTTTCCGTTGGTTCCACTTCCTTAATGTTATATAGGAGGTTTAATCTCATATTAGTAGCCTCTTGTCACATGTTTACCCCGATTGGACGATTACTTAGGTAGATGTGGGAAGAGGTTGTTACAAAGTGGTATCATAATGTGGTTGAGCTCTCCGTGGATTGTGTGTGTTGATTATGCATTCATGTCAATTTCATATATGTTCCTCATGCTTATGTTCCATGTTATTTTTATGTATGCATGATGGTGGTGTTTCGTTTATGTTCTCTATGTTTGATATCCAATACCACAGAGTGGTATCAGAGCATGGTTCAACTCTCGGACTTATGGGTGGTGTGTGGATCATGCATTTATGTTGGTTGCATATGTAATTAGTATGCATTAGGTCTATACGTTCTTGTTACATCCATGTTGTTTTGGCCATGGTGGAAGTGGTGTCGCCATGGAAGTGTTGATGGTATTGTTGTCATCATGTTGTCATGAGTATATGATTGGTTATGTGTTGTTTTTTCTTATGTATTGTTCATGCATGCTTTCTTAGATGTTGCTACATGTTGTGTAAGCATTTCTTGTTTATTCTAGGTCAAATATTGGTCATGATTGGGTGTTTTCCATGTATTCTTGCTTGTGTGAGGCTATATGTGGGATATGTATTGGTCATTCATGATTGATTATACATGTCAATTGGGTGCATGTGGTCAATTTTGACTTGGTTTGATTGAGGTTTTTGTGCTTAAGGCCATTGTATGCAATTAGGTCATCATGATGATATATGTATGAGATGATGCTAATATGTTGGTTGAGATAGAGAAGGAGATGCATATTAGTAAAGTTAAGATGCAATAATAGAATTTGGGGTAAGAGAAGATCACCCTAACAATAATGCATGTATGTGATTCCTGATTGTTGTAAACATTAGGGTTACTTATATGTTTTCCATTCTATTGTTATTTTGGTTACATGTGTGATAAATTCTAGTTGATTAGCATAGTCATATGCACTATTGTTATGTGCATTCCTTTCATTCTATCAATGTTATGGTTACATACATGATAGATTTTAGTATGAATATTTTGTCGAAGTGTACGAAAAAATACCACTTTAGCTACGCATAAAAAATAACCATAACATCAAATATGGCTGCCAATATCTTCAAATTTGCAGTTAGTTGATCAAGACAAATGCTGCACAAATCCAGATCTATGCATAAAAAGACATTAAGAAGTGAAAATAAGATTTTTCTTCATGCATTCAATAGACAAGACAAGAACAATATTTTTTGAAAGAATTTTTATATTAAGGGCACCTGAGAGGAAAACAAGAAAGGTGTTTCCAATTATCCTCAATGGGATGGGTTCTTGAAAGTCCTCAGTGCTTCAGATCTAGCATTTCTCTCTCTTGTTGGGGAAGAAAACCTAGACAAACATAGAACTCAAAGGGATCTCACAAAGAAAATAATGGAGAATGCGACAATGATAATGGCTCAAAGTCAAACAAGAGTAAAGATCCAAAGTGATCTCATAGGCAACAAAAGGTGGCCAATGAATGGGAAAACCCTTCTATTTATAACAAAATATTAGGGTAGTCTAGAACTTGGTGCATGAATAAAATATTATTAACCAAATTCTAGAACCACCTTTTAGGAATATTTTATTATATTTGTTGGAGGGAAAATGATTTATTTATTATTTTAAGGAAGTGGTTGAATGATAATTAAATAAATAGTGATTTATTTAATTATTTATGAATGATTTAGTCATATTTAACAAGGAATATTATTTAAATAAGATTTAAATAATTATTCCTAGAAAATAATAAGATAAATAAGGATTTATCTAATTAATTTCCTTGTTTTGGGTTAAATATGACCTGGAATAAGAATTAAATTATTGTTTAATTAGTTATTCCGTGAGGAAAATAAAAAAAATATAGATTTGTTTAATATTTCCCTTTGGGGCTTCCTGTTTAGACCATAAACAACTTAATAAAGGTGTTTTACTAAGTTATTTCACATAGTGAAAGCAACTTTACTTAGGGTAAAATTGGTCTTACATGGTGCACTTGGGTCCATCTAATGATAATAGTTTAGATGACCAAAAAATGGTGTAACAATAGATGTTTTTTAACTAGTGTAATTATATGCACATATGATGGTTGGTTAGGCATGATATTAACTTGATCATTATGTTATATTTTGTTGATGATTATGTTACATGATTAACTTGTTTTTTTATGATTGGTTAACTTGATGATTATGTTATGTGTCATTGATGAGCATGTTATATGTTAACTTGTAATTAGCTCAATGCTTCTGTTATATGTTGTTGATGAGTAGGTGTTAGTTAACTTGATGAAAAAGGTTAATACATTAATATTTTGATGTTATATGTATTATAATAAAATTGGACTGGCCCATGAAAGTGGTTAGGGTTATGATGGTCATGTATGATTCGACCTAATTATGATAGTGTGTTGCATTAATATAGACTAATTGTGCATATGAGATTTCTATGCATGGGTGGCATATGTTTATGAGTCTATGATGTGAACTTGTTAGCTAGTTACTATTATGGATATCGTGACCTTATTAAGGTTGAGTTGATGTGTCATGAAGTTATATTGTGATAATCTAGATTGATTGTGGAGAAAAGATAGCCTCCCCTAAGATTCATCAAGGTATGAGTTTTCTTATGTAATTTAGTTTATGCTTAATTATTTGATTATGTTATCTATTTGGTGTCTGAGTGATTTGGTGTATATTACATCATCTCGTTGATTTATTTAGCATGGTATGTTTGCAAGTTGTTTGAATGTTTAATTAATTTCATGATAAGAGTATATGTGTCTATAATATTGCTTGACTAAATGGTATTTTTCTTAGATGGTTGTACTAACACACATGTGTTGGGATGGATGATATGTACCTGAGTGTAAGTAGGTGATAGTTGTAGCATTATGTATTATGACCAATGAAAGTGATTTGACCGATGGATTATGACATGGTTGTTAGTCTTGGTAAAATTTGATTTTGAATTGATATATATGTTTTCTTTATGTTGATACATATGGTTAACATGTGTGTTTAGTTACAGGTGTGTGTGATTGGAAAAATAAGGTAAGATAACAAGTATGTTGGTATTTTTATTTATGCGTTGATAGTTGTGTGGTTATGGCAGTTTGGTGCAGCAGAATTCATGGCAAGAGCTGCCATGAAATATTGAAGAAGGCTTAGTTTGAGATTTCCTTGGAAGTATGTGGAACCATGGGGATTGAGTCATGGTGTTTGTTCTAAAGTATTTTTCTTTCAATATTTTGATTTTTTGGTGCTTGATTTTCAGTCTTGATTGTGTCAAGTGCATAGCTATGCCACTTTTTTTACGGTGTATATTTCTTTTGGCTCTCATGGAATTCTTCTTGTTTTTTTTTCATGCCTATTGTTTGAGAGTCTTGGAAATTGGTTGGGAAATATGGAACTTAATGGAGATTGGGGAGAGCTTTGTGGTACCCAAAAGATAATGTAAGACATGAATGAAGCTCAATGCAGGAGTAAGCGAAGTAGAAGGTAGCATTATGAAAGTCGATTGGATTGGTTGGGTAAATTGTGGTAAATGGATCGTGGCAGTGAAAACATGAGAAAGGAAACAAAAAAGGTAAAATGGATGAGGTTTTAGATGCCTTGGGTAGTTGGGAACTATTTTTCTCAACGTTGTGCATGTTGTGCACAAATATGGAAGTTCTCTTAACCTAGACCTTATGATATCTAGCTATTTCATTGTGATCGTGATTTTTTTGATGTTTAAATATGTATACATGTATGTATGTATGTATGCAGTTTATTTACAAGCTCCTCATGGATCTTGATGGTTTTATGTTGATGGTTTTTATGTATATATGTATGTATGTATAACGTTACCTAATAAGATCATGATTGTTTTATGCTAATGATTATATATATGTATGTATCTATGTATCTATGTCATGGTATGATAGGGTTTCAAGGATCATTCTTGTGGATGAATGATTTCTTATGTAGGTGAATGGCTTGAAGAGGTTCCTAGCTATGAGGAATCAAGTGGTAGATTAACTTTAATAGATATATGAGGCCAATATCATGTGGATATGATTTAATTTTATCTGCTTGTACTATGCCTATGTTTATGGATAGGTAATGCTGAGAGGTACATCAACGATGTGAAATTAGTTTGATATGCGACATGCTAGGGTAAGCTTGGATAGTGGAAAGACACTAGAAGAAAGGTTTCTTGTGGGGTCAGTGTCTGGTCTATGGATGTATAGTGCTATAGTTTTGCATATGTTGTGTGTGTCATATATTCAACGATTGTACCTATGGTGATGTGTAATGTTGCATATGTAGTATTGTGTGCATATGAAGTTGTATGCCTACTATATATATGGTGTTGTGTGTATATTTCACATGCAGTGCTATATATAGATGGTGCTATGTACATGTTGGATATGTGGCGCTCTGTACATATCGTACAGTGTGAATTTTGGCTATGTAGTGTTGTGTACATATGGTGCTATCTGCATGTTGGATATGTGGTGTTGTGCATGTATGGTGCTATCTGCATGTTGGATATGTGGTGTTGTGCATGTATGGTGCTATGTACATGTTGAATATGTACTGCTATGTACATATGGTTTTGTGTGCGTGATATACATATGGTGATATTTGCATCTGGTGTTGGGTGCATGATTTTACACATGGTGTTGCTTTCATGTGGTGCTTTTTACAGGTTTTACATGTGTTGTTGTGTGTAGGTAGTGTCGTGTACATGTCGTGCATGTGGTGCTATGTACATATAGTGTTGTGTACATGTTGTGCACGTGGTGTTGTGTACATGTCGTGCACGTGGTGCTGTGTACGTGTGGTATTGTGTACACATTTTATAGGTGGTGCAATGTAAATTTAGCATTTTGTACATGTTGTGCAGGTGGTGTCGTGTACATGTGATGTTGTGCAGGTAGTATTGTGTACAAGTGGTCATGTGTACATGTTATGCATATGGTACTAGTATACATGTGGTGTTGTGTGCATGTTGTACATGTGTTGCAAACATGCGGTACTATGTATGTGCATAGTGTGGTCATGGTATCATGACATGTGTATTCGTCATATTGTACTATGTGTACATATATGTATGGATATGTATTTTGTTGTGTTGTACACTAGGTGTAGGTGCATGTGTTGAATGCCGGTGTAGGCATATGCATTTTGTTGTATTGTACTCCAGATGTATGTGTATGTACATGTATTGTGTTTTACACCACATATAGGTGTATATATTATGTTGTTTTGTACATTGGACGTGGGTGTATGAATTTTATGGTGTTGTACACCTTGTGTGGATGTATGTGTTGTGCATTGTGTGTATGTGTACATGCTTGAGGAGAATGTACTGGGTGCTTGTCAGGTGTGGCAACCAATCTAGCATGTGTACAGAAAGAACAAAGGCAAAAATAAGTACTGATGAACGATAAGTATCGATATTTTACTTCATTTCTATTATGCATGTGATATGTGATTCTGACATATGATGGTTACATGTGATTTATGATGATTGCATTTGACTTATTATTTTTATCTATGATGGTTTCATTTGGATTTACCTTTATATGATATGTTTATACATGATGGTTTGATCAAATAGCTAGTTTGACTTATGTGACAGGAGGTGAACAAGATTCCAAGTGTACCATGTTGACGAGCTACCAATGAGTTATGGTTTGAAGTTATTTCATTTTATTATGAATCTAATGACAGTTATGTGCTTTCTAGAGGAAAGCATGCAATGTCCGATTGGGTGGTTGAAACTGATTGCAAGCAGTAGCATCAATAACAAAAAGAATTGGAATATGCAGTAGTATGCTCGAAAATAATTTCAGGAGTAGGGCCATTGTGGGACACTGTTACCCAATATTGTCCATTGACTTCGAGCATGCTATGACTGGTATGATGGTTGAGGTAGGTATATGCCATGGTTTTTTTATATATCCTGATGTGAGGAAGCCTTGCCAAGAGATAGACTGCCCGAGATGGGGGTGCCTACGGAACTTGGAATGTGAGTGACCGCATGAAAGGAGATTACCAGATTTCCCAAGGGACTATCTAGTAGAGAAGGGAAGGGCGAGGATGGATTGGTTTCGCTCATTAGCATTGCCATATGGAATAAAATTCACATTGGGAGTATGCCTCAGAACAATGAGCCGATAATTTTTCATTGAGAGGAAAACTAGCACAAGATTGTAACGTTGGACATTGGATGCAGCTTTGACTTTGATAGTGGATTCTAGACCTCCTGGAAAGGAGGTGAATCCTGGTATTACTCTGAGGGTGGAGGTATGGGCCTCTCGATTCCTTGTTGCTGATACAGGCATCGTACCCTTTTATTTGATAGGTTGATAAAATGTGTATATGTGTATAATTGTATATGTATATTATTGTAAATATTGTATCAAGATGTTTTATAAAGATCCAAAGATAGTATGGTTATTTTTTGTTTGAAGCAAATATGCATGGGTATATGTGTTTTTTTATTGTAAATACCATAATGAGATATGTTATAAAGCTCTAGTAAACGATATGTTTGTCATGTTCAACAATGATCATTATAAATACTGAAACGAGCTGTGTTATAAAGCTCCTTAGATAGTATGTTTTGTTTCCTGCAATTTGTTGGTTTGTAGGTGTAATAGAACATAGAGGATGATGTTCCCCAAGGGGGAGGGTTATGTAAAAACCCTGGTGAAAACAAATGTAGAAATATATATAAGACCACAGTGATGGGACATGTATTCCAAGATAAATGGTGGGAAGAACATCTTAGTGGGTGTTGATTCGGTTTATTATGGCTAAAGTAAATTGAAAAAGGCAGAGGAAAAGGCTTGGGGAAAGGCAAGAGGCATTAATTGCAATTTTATTTATGAAAATAATGGAAATTAGGAGAAAATGAAGGTAAAAGGTCACATGTTTCATGTGAGGAGGAAATTGAAGGAAAATAATGCAAATGAAGAAGTTATAGGCCTCATTAATAAAAATTCCTGTAAGGATTAGTGGGGAAGGCTCCGTCAGTTTAGTTTTGGAATTCTCTTTATTCTCTCTCTCTCTCTCTCTCACTCATAATATTGATAACTTAGATTATTCTTCGAGCAGTCTTGGAGAGTGTGGGATATTTACAAATTTGGATCAATAAAGAAAAGGAAGAGCATGAAAGTGCAGAGGACATTGGGATCAACATCTAGAGCAACTTTTTAGTGTAGGTATCGAGTTTCATGTATGAATTTCTCACTATTTTTGGCATGCATGTTATTTCATGCGGTTTCTTGATTATGATTTTTCATGGGAATGGAGGATGGTCTGGATTGACAGTGGATTTAGCTAGCCTTGCTACTTCCTAGATAGCCATGTTGATTGTGGGGTTATTTTGATTGATTTTTTTTGGTTAGTTCTCATGGTTCCTTTAGATGTTGGGTTGATTTATTAGTTCTTGGAGCCTTGGTTGGAAAAACACTCTAGAGACTGACATATAGCTATTGGGTTGAGTTACTAGTCATGGAGCCTTTGTTGGACAAATTCTCTTAAGGCCTAGGTGGGTTGAGTTACTAGTCCTGGAGCCTTGGTTGGTCAAACGCTCTAGAGCCTGACAACATCTGGGGTTGAGTTACTAGTCTTAGAGACTTGGTTGGAAAAAACACTCTAGAGCCCTAGAGAAACTTGGATTCAGACCAATTCGTGATGGTTAGTGATGTCCGAACGTGAGTTGGAATCACTAGTTTTGGGTTGAGATGGTTTGGTCTCTGAAGCCCTGGTTTGGTGTTGATTGATATGTTTGATAAAGTCCCACATTCATGCTTGTAATATGGCACGAGGGTGATTAGCTGAAGTGATACTTGGCTCAACCAATCTATGGTCAGGTGGATCGTGTAAGTCCCGTTATCGGTTGGTTTCAAAATTCATTAATGAAAGGTTCAATGCCTTTGTATTTGATGTGTATATGCAATGGTTTATATATGGATTCTATTGCTGATGTATACATCGTATTTATGTTGGTATTATGCTCGTTGTGAGCATGTATTGTGACAGTGATGAGGTATGGATATCTGCATTTTTTTTATTTGTAAATGAATATAAAATTATCTATGGTAAAATGTATTGTATGATAGCTTATGATGTAGGGGAGAAATGTTTCTTAGCCATTCTTAGAAAAGAAAGAGACCCCTATGTTTAGATATGATGTTTATACATGTAGATGTTATGTTTCTAACATGTTTGAATAAGTTCCTATCATGGCTAGGTGGGGTCAGATGAGTTCTTGTTGATGTGACCTTTTACGTATGTTTGCTTTAATTTTATTTACCCTCTCCTAGAGTTATAGGAATTTTTGGGTAGTGACCTGGGCTCAGGGGCTGAAACTGTGGCACAGATCCTAGAGCTCTAGGTGGAAAATTCATTGTTTGGGCCTTAGTCACTTCCTTGACAAGGCTAGCCTATGGCTATAGACCCTATAGCCACTCCCTTTACCTTACAAGCCCACAACTAAGCCTCAAAGGGGCTAAAAATCAGTCCCCCCCTTAGGGAATATGGCCTTAGAAGGTTGAGTTACCTCCTGGGATGTAAATGATGGAGTGTAAAGTGTGTTTTTGTTTTTTTCGTCGGTTTCGCTTCCTTAAGGTAATATCAGAGGTTGAATCTCATATTATTAGCCTCACATCACATGTTTACCATGGTTCGTTAGTTACACGAGTAGATGTGGGAAGAGGGTGTTACATAGGATATATGTCTTACATTCTCCAATAATTTCTTATGTTCCAAAAAATGGAGTAAAAAAAATTCTAACTCAACCTAATATAAATAGAAAGAGGGGAATATGGATTACTAATCTACTTGAGTTTGATCTAGTTATCAAACCTACCAAGTTGGTGAAAGGACAAAGTTTAGCTAAAATTCTATATGAATTAAATTGTAAGATACTTGGTATCAACACTATCATGAAAATTTTAGGTGAGAAGAATCCACAAGAACCTAATTTCAGTGCAGATCTTGTTCCTCTTCCTTTACATATTGATGAGAAATTTTTACTTTCAGATTTATATAAAGACATAGTGCATTTTCTTCATGATTTTGAGTAAGCTCTCGAATTCACAAAGAATCAATGAATATCTCTTAGACTCAAGTCCATGAAGTATTGTATCATAAATGAAAAATTGTATTGGAAATATCCTTTGAATGTCCTCTTATTATGTTTGACTGAGAATAAAAATGAAGGATTTATTGAGAAGTTTCATGAAGGAATTTGTGGAGGAAATTATGCTTGGAAGGCAATTTCATATAAAATTTTAAGAGAATATTTATATTGTCCCAACTTGTTTTCACAATTTGGAGAAAAGGTGAGGATCAGTATCCCATGTAATATATTTGTTGGAAAACAGAGGCTAGCAACACTTCCCATTTTTCCAGTTTTAGTTGAAGCTCTTTTCTTATAATAGGGATTAGATTTCATAGGAGAAATAGTTCATGTTTCCAACAATCAACGTAGATGGATGTTAACAAACCACTGATTATTTTACCAATTGTGTAATGGAAATTCATGTTAATAATGAAACTCATATAGTGTATTATCATTGGGTTGGAGTAAGTTGGGTTGTTCAACTATCAACCTAGCACAACTATTTCAAACCACTTTTGACTAGAATTTAGAACTTCCAATCAGAGAGGGCTCTCTCAAGGAAAAAAATGGAATACTCAAGATAAAATCTATATTGTAGATGGCTAAGTTTGTTTACGTATTATGTGATTTTTTTTTGGTGGAAGATTCTATGATAGCTATCATTTGGCATGGAGCCAGCTAAATAAATTTAATTACTAACAAATTGTATCCATGGAAGATGAGGCAAATTGGCTTAAACATAAACTTTTACAACTAACATAGCATATGAAGGAAATTGGAGCATTAAAACATTAATTCCAAGTAATCATAGTACCATGAAACTGATAACAATACATAAGGTGAAGAGAAAAAAATACATAAGCGAAAGATAATCTCATGTTTTGAAGACAATATGTTGTAAACTATGTATTAGCCCGATAAATAAAAATTTACATAGTAGCTTCCTCATAACATTAAACAACCATTTCAAAATTAAAAACTCCCCCATTTATAGAGTGAGGCCTCCTTACAATAGTCTGCCACCTTGGCTAGATTCGATACATTACCCAAGAGAAATAATTATAGTAGGACTACATCACTTGGATAAATTATAGGGATATTTTATGTTTTGATAGAGTTTGTAGACAAAATGGAATCTATGATCATTTAATAACTTCAACCAAATTTGAACAAACTAGGATAGTAATATTTATCAAACCCAAATAATTGATGAGGTGTTGGATAGCTGATGCACTGGAGTTAAGACCTCATAGGCTTGAGCTAGGATGATGAGTTGTAATGATGAGTTGGAATCATGAGTTGACTTGATGAGCTGTCAGCGACATGGAGGTTTACCTGCTAAGTTGTAATATTGAAAAAAAAAATATGATGTGTATACTCTTTACCTATGTTTTATCCATTTTTTACTATTGAATGCCCCAAAATCATCAGAAACTCCATAACACTGGAAAAAAATAGAGTAGGCAATTCTGTAGCGAAATTGAATAGAAAATGTTAAAATCAACCCTTTGCACAATATTTGAATTTTCTGACTGTTCCAGGGTCTTCCTTGAGGTTAATGAGTTAAACATATACCTTGATCCCTCATGTTTCTGATTTTTTTTCTATTTTTTACCTCCATGGAAAGCTACATCACTTTCGTAGTGAACCTGTGCCTTCAAGCATAAGAGTTGCTACAGAAGTACCTAGTTTCTAAGATTTTATACTTTTATCATTACTTCGCCTCCAAAACATTTATAAAAGCATACATAAGTATGTATAAGGCATAATATAGTAAAAAATGTGTAGTCTTACCATACTTATAGAACATCATCAATGACAGTAATGAATTTTAGGCCCCTCTTCAACAATTCAACTTGTATCATGTCCATTTTTACTTCTAGGTATTTGGCTTGATCCCGCAACATTCACTAGTAAAAAATGATGAAATTAGTGACTAGGTGACTAAAAAATTTAGTCACCACAATTATTTCAAGTGAATTACTACTAAATTTGAGCAATTTTAAGTGACCGAACTAAAAATGACTAACTTAAATGACTAATTTAGTCTAGGGATAAAATATACGACTAGATAATAAGTGACTAAACTAAAAACGACTAACTTAAATGACTAATTAGTCATTTAAGTTAGTCATTTGTAGTTTGGTCACTTAAAATTGCTCAAATTTAGTACTAATTTACTTGGAATAATTTTGGTGACTGTTGTGGAGGTAAATCCCCTCTGCGGACAGAGGCGATCCCTACTAGCCCAGACCAGGTCTAGCAACAATCGTTTACACTACAGTGCAGGTTCCTAATTGCAAATAAACCAACTAGCGATGAAGGCTTACCTGGAATCCAACATTGTTGCTTGTAGAAGAGGTAGCGCTCCTGTTCCTTAGCTTTGGCAGATCACGATCCCCATGATCTCCATGATAGGACACCTGCACATGCGAGAAACAAAACAAACGCAAGCGTAAAATCTAGTACATACAACTATATGTCAGTCAGAGAAAACATAACTCACGATCATAATCAAGAACAAGAGTGGAACCATAACCAATAGTCGCTTATCATTAATTAATCAAAAGAAGAATACAACCATAGCTATGACGTTGAATTCTCCTTCAGAGGGTCGTCAGCGGGACGCGTCTCGATAAAGCCTGTCAGGTATGGGACAAACCTCTCTCTTCGGATGTCTCGACAATGATCTCCTTGCTTGGATTTGGCCTTAAGGGAATGGATCAAAGCTCTTGCAGCATTAGGCTCTTGGGAACTTGGAGACTCAACCATTCAGCCCCTTCATCAATGGATGAAGGCTATATTTATAGAGGAGAGGAGGAGGATGGGATCCCTACAATAGTGGAAGGGAGGCCTTATCCTTTGGGAGGTTCCCCATATGGTGGAAACAAGAGGCCAAAGGAGGAAGGTCGTGGTTATTCAGTCGAAACCACTCCTGATGAATCATCCATGAAGTTGTTGTAATCGAAACTTCGCCTCTTTTTTAAAAAACTTTCCAAAAGCAGATTGGCACGGGTGCTTAACTGGGACAGAGTGCCAATTGGCGCGGGCTCAGTGTTAATTTTCCCCCATTGGCGTGAGGACATAACAGGATACCAGCGCCAAGGAAAAAACAGGTGTTTTTAGGGGTCTGCTCAGGAAATGATCAACAGAAGGAATGTTGTCCTCATGGAAAGGGATGTAATGATGGTATTTGCAAGGCACGACACTGCTTATTGGTCACAGAAACGACCCTCCAATGGGTGATATGGGGATTGCAGGGACGGTGACAAATTACTGTGTAACAGATTCCCCCCAAAGCATGAGGCCCGAAAGAGTGAGAGGGGTGAAATGCTTTACAAGAACGTGTCCAACTGAAAACACCACCGTCGAAAAACCTGCGTAGAGAAATACAACTGTTATCTCGGATACATGATATATATGTGGTATGGGCACAACCATTCATAACAGAGTATACAATAATCTAGATCCAAGGCATGGACGTAGCCATCCAGTCAGGATCGATAAATAGACTCAGGTATGGTCGCAGCCACCCAATCAGTGAGTCATGTAACTAATCATAAGAGTCCACAAAATCGCAGCCTGGATTATAACAGACAGGAATCCAGGGTCTTGCGCTCCATCTCGACCCGAACAAAGTACAAGTTCAGGCATGCGAATAAGTGAGCTGAAGTCAAACATGCAATAACATTGCCTGATTACCAGCCAATGATGAAAGCTGTTAACAGACGCGAGAGGTACCACCAATAATGACAATGGCCCTCAAGGTACTATAGGTACAATCTACGACATGTGAATCAATGAACTGGCATCGAACACCCATAGAATCACTCGATCGGAGGCCAATAATGAGAACCTCACGTCGAACGCGAAGAAACTGCCATTGAGGCATGCAGGCTCCAAGGTACCAGAAAGGAGTCTCCAGATCAGCTTCTTGGATAATGAGCTGAATTCGACAGGAAGTGACCTTGATCGAAGGTGGGCCATAGAGTTTCCCACATCATCAATGTGAGACAGAGGAGTATAATGTCTTGTGAATTAGGATCAGATGAGAATCAGAGGAAGGTTGGTATTTGCAGAGGTCAACTTCTCTTGAACATATGAATGGCACGATAGTGGACTTGGCATTATTTGACATCAAAAGATCAGAGGTCATAGTGACGAGGCAAAGAGCAGATGAGAGGTCGAAAGGGATTACCCAAACCCATGGAGGCAAGTGAAAAACGAGATGAGATGTCCCCAACCCGACACGAATGCAGACAAGTGCCATGTTCAAGAGCGACATACTGTCGACGCGACAACGATAGTAGTTCCATTTTTTCCCCACCATTTCTGGCGAGTACCTCTTTATTTTTACACAATCTTGAAGAGGATACCATATGCTTGTCATATAAGTTCGTCCTTTGGACAAACCCAACCTAGTACATTTAACGAGCCCTAGGAAGGAGAAACTCGAATACCGTCATTACGACTGAATCCAATGTCATCAGGGTTTAACGAGTGTGAAAAAGGAAGAACTCGGCGTCTTTTCATGTTTAGAGAGTTTGAAAAGATAGTGGAAAAGTAGAATCCAACAGTCCCTTTTCGTAAATAGTTCCTCAGATCCGAAAAGGTAGAAAAAAATGTCTGAGAAAGCCTCCCAGCCCGAAAAAGGGGTAAATGTATACTGGGTAGATGTCGTTTCGTAACCACTTTAACGAGATAAAAATGACAAGCGACTCGGCAATATTTTCATGTTTATAGAGTCAGAAAAGAGCTGAAAGATGACTCCTCCTGGAGGAACGAGTGGTATAAAGGGTAGCTACATGGTTCCGGTAATGGTGGAACTTCTCAGAACAAGTAAAGTTTAAGAGGCTGGCTAACAAGACCACTCATCGTAGCGGTTCCTCAGGAGCGGGTAGGACAACCAAGTGAAGGCATATGATCAGCCAAGCAGATAGTGGCAATGGAGTGAGAAAACCAAGACTCATCTGACAAAGACAGGCTGATAAAATGACAATCACAAGAGGTAAAATGGGAAAGGTTTCATTTTTACACAAGCTTGAAATCAGAAAACTCTGCTTGAAATTGGTTTCATTTTTACATAAGCTTGAAACAAAGATAAACTATGCTTAAAACCGGTTTCATTTTTAGACAAGCTTGAAACGGAAACAAACTATGCTTGAAAAAGTTAAGCATGCCCCCAGCATGGTGACTCAATTCAAGGTACATGCCTCCCAAGCTTCAGTCCATGCACCTGAGTAAACAGATGGAGGGAGTGAAGGTTCAAGTTACGAGATCTAAGAAAGACTCGGCTGGGATTTTACGAGATCTTATCAAAGACTCGAATTGAACAAGAATGTGTTTCATTATTTTAATGAGGTTGACACATTAAAAGAACTATCCTCAGACACCCTTGTTTCATTTTTTAAGGAGCCTGACACAAGACAAGGAACTATGCTCCAACCAGCTTGTTTCATTTTTTAAGGAGCTTGACACAAGAAAATGAACTCTGCTCCGAGAACCTGGTTTCATTTTTTAAGGAGCTTGACACAAGAAAATGAACTGTGCTCTGACCGACCTCATCATAATGAACAAGAAGTCATCACTTCCAAGGGTTCCACTCCTGATGGAAGGAAAACATCCTGGAAGTCAGGACCCAATTCTCCCAGCACTATATGCACGACGGCACTATCACTGGGTACAGGCACAGGGTAGGTAGCCACATAGTTGACCTGCAGTGGGGCAGATACAACAGGTGGATAAAAACTAGGAAGGGATGATGGCGGGCCAGTTGCCACATTAGGACCAAAGAACGAAAGTTGATCAATGGTCACGATCCGTCCTTCATGTGGAGAATAGACCACACGAAAAAGGGAGGAGACAAGCGCTCCCATGGCATAGGTATAATCGCGCCCCAAGAGCAGATTTAAATCCAAGGGGCCTGGAACAACCATGACGTCCATATGGATGGTTTTACCTCCCAAAGTAATAGGTAACCTTGGAAGGTTCCCCAATGGTTGACTCGTCCTTCTGTTAAAAGTCAACAGATTCTGCGTAACAGGCGCAAGAGGCGGTGAACCAAAATCTTGCCAGGTAGTTGAGGATAGAATACTAACAGAGGCACCTTCGTCTATAATGGTGTTGGGTACGACCAGACCAAGAGCTTGTACTGTGATCTCGAAAGGCACATAAGACGGAAGGCGGTATCCTGCAAATCGATTCCAATCAAAGGAAGCGACCAGACTACTTGGAGGGGCTACCATCGAATGGAGAAGGTCTTCCCCTGATGTTACGGAAGCAGGAGCCTCCTCCATGACCTCCATCTCGAAGGCGGGAGGCGTATCCTCTGGAACCTCCATCACGGGAGGTGGAGGAGCTGCTTGTTGAGGTATAGGGACAGGAGAATCTTTCTCCAAGTCCAAATAATCTGAAGAAACCAGAAGAACATGGGGGGTGTGAGATCCACTCTCAACGAAAAAGACCTAGTGTACCGTAGACGGGGCTAGTTCAACCGATCCTATGACTAATGGTTGGTCGGGAACAGATTCCTGAATTTGAATTTCCGAGGGAGTGGGATCGACCAAGGATGATGTGACCAATCATAGGATCAGCTGGTGGAGGACTCAAAGATAGCTTCTTGTAACCGGCAGAGAGAGCACGGTGCGAAGCCGCTTGCAAAGTTGTCCAAAATCCTTTTGGCTTCATCCATATACGGACAAAGGTGAATGGCATGGTGTCCTTCACACAACTTACAGGGATTGGTAATCTTACCCTGCTTCTCAGGAGCCTTACCAGCATCGACTGATGACGTGCCCCCAACCTGACTCCCAGGAGCCAAAGGCAACGGCGGGCGACCGTTGGACCATACTTCGAGTACCTTGGGAATATCAGGGCAATCTCGAAGAAGATGGTCTCTCGTGCACAACATGCAAGGGAACTTGACTTTCCACGGAGGGTTGGAAGGTTTATCAAGAGGAGACTTCTTAGGCGTGATAGCCACAGAGCTAGCCTCTCCTTTATCAAACTTCTTCTTCTTTGTCTTCTTCTTCTTCTTCTTAGCCACCTGGTTACTCGAATCCAGACTTTCACCAGGAAAAGTAGAAGAGGAGGACGCAGAAACAGGCGAAGAAGGGGAGAGGTCCACCTTAGAATCAACATGATGTTGTTCAGGTGGAGGAACTGATTGAACAGTGGCCGAGACATTTGGGACCACAGAGGTTGAAAACAACCAAACAGGCAACCCAACAGTTAACCCAGGAAGGGACAACGTTTCCATATAAGGAGCGCAAACATTTCCAAAAGGAGGAAAAGGACTAGGATTCCCTTCGGAGGGGATTCCGTGGTTGATGAACTCGGGAAAAGTTGCCATCGAAATGATCTTCGAACAACACACTAAGGAAACTAACTTTAACCGGGGGATATTTCGTAGGCGGTTAATTTTTAAAACATTGAAACAAAACTCTACCGTTTCATCTTTTAAGAGTCGAGAAACAGGAAAAATGTGACTCTATCACTTTCAGATTGGAAACAAGCATGAAAGGACAAGCGCTTGATGACCTTTTCAAATTTAAAGAGTCAGAAAAGATCGAAATGACTACTCTGTAAATCTAGGCAAAAGGGTGTACCAAATAACCGTGAACTACAATATACACTTTGGTTTCAAAATGAAAGATAAATCAACCAAGGACTTGACGTACGTGCAGGAAATCTCCCCGAATACTGTGTCCGGTGTATCATGGGTATAGGGCGGTAGACTCGGCTTCCTATGGATAAAGGATAGAAAACTAGTGGGGTCTCCCTTTATATACGCGACATTACAGGGAGCACAAGTTCGTACTAGTGTTGTCTAAAGCCAAGAGGCAAACGATAGCTACTAGGTTTAAAGACGCCGAAACACGTCTCTAGCCTAGACCTCTAAATATTTCGTTAATGTTTCAATGCTGCCTTAGTGTAAATTGAATAAATTTTAACGTTGATCTTCAATTATGTCTCGGTTTCAAGGCCCTACCGCATGTCATCTGAAAATCTCCTATATGTAGCTTTATGAGAAAAGAAAACTTTTCAATTCGATGAATGCTATCTAGTTAAGGGAAGAGCTTCAAACAATGATGCGACATAAAACAACACTGCAAACGAAATATTTTCCAAACTAGATTATTTTCACTATCCAAAAGTAATTTCAGACATTCAACGATGCGAATAATGCAATGTAATCTATGCGAAATTCTCTTTTTCGAAAACTATGCAATTGTAATCTATGCACAATTTCCCTTTTTCTTTTTGAAACAATAAGAATGCACTCAATGCATTTTTTGATGAAATGAGAATCTACTCAATGCATGCTTTTAATGAGAATGCACTCAAGCGATGTGAGTTTTTATTAAAACAATGTGATCTAAGTTCAATGATAAATCTCAAAATACTTTTCAATGCAATGTGATCTAATGCATTTCCAACAAAAAGGACAACCCTTGAGACCTAAAAATAAATAAACACAAATCTTCTTAATGGAAGGATGAATGCAAAAGAGATGTAAACAAACACTAAGAATGCAATCGTTGTTTCAAACACTTTGTCACGAAATCCCTCAAAAGGCAACAAGACATATGAGGTCAAACACAAAGAGTACTTCCAAAGAAAGAGATCAAAACAAGGCATTCATTCCCTTTTACATCAAACAATCATGACAAGAAGACATTTCAAACAATGAGCAATGTAATCTATGCTCAGACAGTGAAAAGACCGGAAGGGAAAGACACACTGGTGAAGGATTTAGGGAAAAAATCTCAATTTTCACATGTCCTGAAATTGGCACGACTTGATCATTGACAACTAGCGCCAACTAGCGCGACTTGCTCACTAACAACTAGCGGCAATGGCAAATTGGCGCGGGTTGCTAACTGACAACAAGCGCCAACACCTGAAAATGAAAAAACAAAGAATTTCTCCCAACCAAGACCAGACTCACCACTTCAAGCAGGACCTAAAACAAACCTAGAAGCAAAGTACTGACCAAAAGAAACTTCCGAACAAGGGTAAACCCTAGCACCTACAGGAGATGGCGCGACTGTCTAGCTGTAATCCACGCCAGACAGGGAATGGCGCGAGTGATGAACTGGCAAACGGCGCCAACTGGCGCGACTGTCAGGGCTAAACTCGCGCCAATCAAGCCAACTATGAAAAGGTGAAAATTCGGAAAAGCAGAGGTCAAATCTGATCCTCTGGGGCTGAACCAAAAACCAAACACTCAAAAAAGAGCCAGCCAAGAACACCACAGAATTACAATGAATCGTTACAAGACATTGATTTTCAAGTGAAACAACAGCACCAAACTAAAGATTGATCAAGCAGCTGTGATCTACTTCTTTCTGATCACAGAAAGCGTTACTTCTTAAGGCTATCTGGCCAACTTCAGGCTCCGTCTATAGCTCATAAAACGAACGACAACAAGCCAACGATCCCCAGTGGAGTAGCCAATTTGTTGTGGAGGTAAATCCCCTCTGTGGACAGAGGCGATCCCTACTAGCCCAGACCGGGTCTAGCAACAATCGTACACACTATAGTGTAGGTTCCTAATTGCAAATAAACCGACTAGCGATGAAGGCTTACCCGGAATCCAACGTTGTTGCTTGTAGAAGAGGTGGCGCTCCCGTTCCTTAGCTCTGGCAGATCACAATCCCCACGATCTCCGTGATAGGACACCTGCACATGCAAGAAACAAAACACAAGCATAAAATCCACATACAACTATGCTGTCGCAGAAGACATAACTCATGATCATCATCAAGAAAAAGAGTGGAACCATAACCAATAGTCGCTTATCATTAATTAATCAAAAGAAGAATACAACCATAGCTTTGACGCTGAATTCTCCTTCGGAGGGTCGTCAGCAGAACGTGTCTCGATAAAGCCTGTCAGGGATGGGACAAGCCTCTCTCTTCAGATGTCTCGACAATGATCTCCTTGCTTGGATTTGGCCTTAAGGGAATGGATCAAAGCTCTTGCAGCATTAGGCTCTTGGGAACTTGGAGACTAGCTATTCAACCATTCAACCATTCAGCCATTCAGCCCCTTCATCAATGGATGAAGGCTATATTTATAGAGGAGAGGAGGAGGTTGGGATCCCTACAATAGTGGAAGGGAGGTCTTATCCTTTGGGAGGTTCCCCATATGGTGGAAACAAGAGGCCAAAGGAGGAAGGCCGTGGTTATTCAGGCGAAACCACTCCTGATGACTCATCCACGAAGTTGTTGTAATCGAAACTTCGCCTCTTTTTTAAAAAACTTTCCAAAAGCAGATTGGCGCGGGTGCTTAACTGGGACAGAGCGCCAATTGGCGCGGGCTCAGTGTTAATTTTCCCCCATTGGCGCGAGTACATAACGGGCTACCAGCGCCAAGGAAAAAACAGGTGTTTTTAGGGGTCTGCTCAGGAAATGATCAACAGAAGGAATGTTGTCCTCATGGAAAGGGATGCAATGATGTTATTTGCAAGGCACGAAACTGCTTATTGGTCATAGAAATGACCCTCCAATGGGCAAGATGGGGATTGCAGGGACGGTGACAAATTACTGTGTAACAGTGACTAACGTTTTTAGTCACCTAGTCACTAATTTCATCATTTTCTACTAGTGCACATGGCACTGAGTGAGTGATTTATGAATGCCTAAAGGACTTAAACCAAATTAACCGTGGAGGTTAAAACTACAATTGAAAAAAGAACATTAACACACACGTGATAATTCACACTAGAATTCATCCTCTCATCGTCAATATTTGATGAATAAAATGTTAATTCTTTGATGAAACCAATGAAACCAAGAAGATACTTATCAACCCTTACTTAATGAAGTAAAGAAAGTCTTCACAAGGAGGATATGTATTTCATCCAATTAAAGATTGAAAGACATGCTCTTTTTCTATTTCAAGGAAAACTTTATGGAGAAACTTGAGATCGAAAACTCATTAGAGTGACTTGAGCTACACTTGAGATGGACTGAAATGATTTCCATTAATTTGGAACCCAAGAGTATATTCAATATTTTGTAAGTCTATAGTAATAACATACGATTTAGCAAGGGTCAAGACATCTCTAAATACAAGTCTTGTGGGGTGGTCACACTCATTAGGGAAACTACCCTTCTAGATTAATGAAAGTCATGTTCTTTTTCACTTCTAGGAAAAGTTTATAGAGAAACCCAACACTGGTAATTAATCAAAGTGTTTTGAGGTACAGTTGAGATGAAATGGAATGATTGCCACTATAACACAAAAGTATACCCAATATGCTGCTAGTATACACTAATAACATGTGATTTATTAAGAATGGTCAAGACATTTGGAGATACAGTTGTGTGGTGGTCCTACTCCTTGGAGGCTTCTACATCCTTTCCAGTGTTATAAAGATAAGACAAATGTCTCAGCAGAAATTTGAACCTAGATAGGGGAAATAAAGAACTAAACAAATACTACAACATTGATAATAACCAATTAAGCCAACCAACCTATTATTCTTTTTCCCTTAATAATCCTTTTTACCCTAATTTATTACTTCTCTTATTAAAATTTCTCAACAAAATTCTCTTAAAAAACCCCTTATTGTAGAATTTTTTCTACTATAAATATTACCTCTTCCTTATATATATATATATATAGTGATTGTCCCTTTTTACACATAAAAGTTTTATTTTTCCACATCGCTCAAATAAAACACACATTCAAATTTTGTTCAAAATAAAAAAATAAATGATACCCATATTTGAAAATAGGACAAATAAAGACCGTGGACATTATTTGTCAAAGCCACTAACACAAAGAGAGCCTCACCATCAAAAATAGAGTTTAATAGCTTTCAAAAGTCATGCCCTAATTTGTGCCTTATGAAACCGCAATCACATTCAAAAATTCAGGAGAGCGACGGGAAGCGGGAAGAATGAGGGCAATATTGGCATGCCCACGATGCACCCACGATGCACAATTTAGGAGACAACACAGTCGTATTTGAGGAGACTATTTTACTTCTGCCAAAGAACTGATAAACTCACGCCCTAATTCGTGCCTTTTTTGAAGCCACAATCACATTAAAAAATTCAACCCACGATGTCTATGGAGAGTGGCGGGAAGAATGAATGAAATGGCATGCCAATGACGCACAATTCAGGAGACAACGCAGCGGTATTTGAGAAGACTATTTTGCTTCTGCTAAAGAACTGATGAGACTAAATGGTGCAATGAAATAACCCATTGCAGATCATTTTGGCGAGTCCATAGTAAGAGAAATGACCATTAGGGCTTTCAGGGTTGAGGATCAGTTCTTGAACAAGAACTTAGACTTTATTGACGAAAATTCGAACCCATTTTTCCATAGTTTCTGAGCCACTAAATGGTTGATTTAGTGTCTAAAGGTGCTAAATGCAATTGTTCTTTGCTCCTCTGCTCTTGCTATCATTCTACTCACACAGGAAAGCTTCAATCCTGGTATGAAAAATGAAACTAATTGTCAAATGTGGGTGATTTCTGTTGTTACTGAATGTTTTTATGTATAAGATGATCATTCCTAAAAATTTGAACTGGTGCAGCTTTCATTGGGATGGCCTTTTTTTATGGTCTATCATTAATGAACAGATCGTTTGCTGAAAGTATACAAAACCAATTTACATTTGTGAACTACATTGTTTCTATAGAACACATCAAACAATACATGCACATTCCTAGTGAGGATCCAACTATTATAGAATATTACAGACCACCAGATAATGGAGAAATTTGTGGCAAGATGGAGTACCTAGCACAAAATGCCCCATACCACCAGGAAATAATTTTATGTACAAGTTCCAAGTGAAGGACGAGATAGGTAGCTACTATTACTTCTATCATTGTATCTGCAGAAAGTTGCAGGGGGCTTTGGAGGACTAAGTGTAGCTTGCAAGGCCCTGATCCTTGTTCCATTCCATCATCTTGATGGTGATATAACTCTGCTTATAGGTGATGGGTACACAACCAACATTTCAGTAAGTTATTAATCCATCCCTAAAACATGTACATCTCTTGAAATGAAAGAGTCTTGCTATGTTCAACTTCAGCTTGTCCACCAAAATGTTCTCTTGCAATGCATAAATATCTGAATATATTCTATATTTTGGCAGATCCTTAGAAGAACACTTGATGTGCACATATCTATTAGTAATCCTGATGTTCTTCACATTAATGGTCGCAGGTTACCAAATAAAATATCAATTACATTGGAATAAGGTACTTATCACTGATCTATATCGACAGTTTATTAGATTTAGTGTTGTGTCTAGCCTTTCAACGATTCACAAGATCTTTTTTATTTTGATTTTATCTCATGGCTATTGAATCCATTGCTTCTTCTCTTAAGATGTATCTAAAATGACCCATCTTTTCATTAAGTTTTTTGTGCCAATATTTCAAAGTGATAACAAATGAATTCGAGATAATGACTATGCACCCATTTAGTTGGGATGTATTTATTTGATTAAATGGAGTTTTAGAAGTCATTTTTAGGAATATTATGATGTGAGAAGTAAATACTATGTTTAAAGATACAATTTTGTGAAGAAATTGAAAACAAAACATGCAACAAGTATTCAACAACATGGTAAGAACTCATCCTCTTACAATGATCACAATCATGTAGAGACATTTCACACATGCTAAATATTTTCCAATCCATATGAATATGTGTAAGAAAATATAATGAATCAAGCACAATAGGGTGGAAAATACTAGCACAACTTGAATTTTTCCAATGTAAGGATTCCAATGCAATCCTTTAGCATAGGCACAAAATATTTCATGAATCCAACACAATTCACAACCCAAGCCCCAAAACTGACTCAAGATAGTTAGTGCACAAATAAACACAGAAATCCTTTCTTTACAATGCTATTCCTCCATCGAACCTAAAACTACCATGGCATATGCATCCAGTTCTCCTCCTAGATAGAAGTACCTAACGTCCAAAATTATAGAAGCACTTCTTGTGAACAATTGACGGTCCAAACTCTCGTATTCTGATTTTGAAATCCACATTTGCAATACACATAACAAGTGCATATTTTTAGGTGAATTCAAAAATTTTTCCTTGATAAAAAACAATATTTATCAAAATTTAATTTTATAAAATTGGCCCTAATGTCATTCTTATTATGCTAGGCCAACTGTTGGGGATCTTGCTGTGGTGGAATTGTGTTTTTGATACAATCTCCCACCCTATTATCCTCCAATAATATCATGATCCTCCCTTTCCAAGAGACGATGTTAGAGGCTCTTTGTAAACATTGATCTACTCTTAGTACTTGGTAGGCCATCCTGCTTCCCACAAACAACCTTGTAGTCCATTTGTAGGTGAGGAAAAGAGTGGAGTAAGGAAAGAGACCCAGATAACTGATATAGGTCCACAGAAAAATAGATCAATCACTTTAAACTTAGTATGGGACTCCTTGTGGGCTCTCACAAGTGAAACCCTTTGTATGGGACTCCTTTGTAGTCCTTTACCATTTACCGGTGAAACCCTCAATATGGGACTCCTTGCGGGCTCTCACCACTGGTTTCTGCAAACCACAGCTAGTGATGCTATTTAGAACATTATAAACATTTCTATTAAGGTTTATCCCAATAAATCTATGGTTAACATGCATAGGTTCAGGGTTCGAGTTCCTATGAGCATGGCTCATGTTCAGAAGCACGAGGCACACTTGATTTCTAAGGCGGTGGAGGCCTTTTATGACCAGAACATGGATTCTTTGAAGGCGACATCTTGGATGGAGAATCTTTTGGGCAATAAGGAGATAGTGAATGTCTCTATGAGGATGTCAAGGGCCATGTACACTCAGCTCATGCAACAAACCTTTCAGGCATCGCGTTGCTATTAGATGTTGCCTCTATCATCTCCAAATTACAAGGAGGAGGAGCTGGGTATCAAGATAAGTTGTGGATGATGATGTATCAAAAACGATCGCATTATTAGTTCGAAACAGAGAATCCAAAACTCAGATTGAGTGGGTCATGGGTTGCTGGAGTCCAAATCTCAACACTAAAAGCAACAAGGAGTAGAGACATTGGATGGGAGGCATTTAGGAGAAGCTTAGAGAACAGGGGTTATTTTAGTGGTCTTCTTGAAGGATTGAAGGAGCATAAAAAGCTCATGGATGAAGCATTGGACTATTATAGAAATACCACACTCTTCTCCAGAGTCAGCTAAGCCTAATTTTTTTTCACATGACATAGATGATCCATATGATGCACTACCACCTCAATTTAATTATGCATTATGAACAGTGAGAACAGTTCATAAAAAAAAAGAAATTCTTTTATTTATTCTATAACTGGAAACCTATTTTTTCTACATGGATGGTAAACCTGGAAAGAATATCTACCCACCCATTTGAGCAAAGAACTGGTACCTTTCCAGCAACATACCATAATATGTTGGTAGGTTAAATAATTTCTTTATTTATTCGTATAGGGTAACCTATTGCTTTTACATGGATGGTAAACCTGGTAAGAAACTCTACCCACCCTCAACACATTTGACCTAAGAACTAGTACCTTGCCAGGACCATACCATAATCTAAATATGTCAATATTATTCAATATATTCAAGAGCCACACTTGGAAAACCTCATGCAAGGGAGGACTCAAGAGCATTCCTGTTAGGATTTTAAACCGTGTCAATGTCACAAAAACTTCTTTAAGTTTCCACTAGTCCAGAGCTTGATGTACAAAGCAACATAAGTTCTTGTAAGTGAATTCAAAATTATATGCATGCTTCTCTAATATTGTTAGCATGGGGGCTGTTAAATTCAATTTGTGTCTACAGGAGGGAGGCCAAACACACATACATGTGTGCCTCCAAGTTCTATCGATAAAATATATATGAGTACAATGAGCATATTATGCAAAAAGGGTGGATAGCACAAAGGATTTTTCCATAGAACCATATAAAGGGCAGGTGACATTGGGACTAAGTACTAAAACATGCTACCTATGAGCTAGTGAATCCTATGATTTAAAAAACATCATTGTACAAACACAATCAAATTGCACCCCTTAATGAAGACATGTGCCTTCATGCAAGAGTGCAGCATGAGCCTGGCAGTGAAACATAAATAAAATTATTCCTTTGTAAATTTCCAGGCATCATGCGAAGGAGTGACATATGTCTGGTCAGGAAGCTCAACTAGCCTATATTACCTATAAAATGTTGAAAGGGTGTGAGGGGAAACACCACACCCCCATAGGATATGTAGACCTGATACCACGGAAGTCCAACAGACCCCAGCCAACAAGAGCACCCTTGATGGGCCACAACAAGTCAACAATGGCATGGGAGTGGCAGAAAAGGGTTATTTCCAATTCCTTGCAAACAACATCACACACAGTAGTAGGCAAATTGAAATTGAGAAAGCCTTCTGCACTAAAGCAATTGTGTTGTGGCTAGAAATAAAGAGCATCATGGATTTTTCCCATTGCACACAAAAAATTGAAACTGATATGAAAAGAAAAATTATATTAGCTCCGCCATATCAGGACATGACAGATAAGGTCAAATTAAAATGGTTATAAAATGCAAACCAATAGTGCATCTGCCATATTAGGATTCAGGACACAGAAAAAAAGATAAAATCTTCAACAGTCTCTAGGTTGGTTAGCCTTTGCAGGAGATTATTTAGTTTTGGAACCTTCTCCCTTAATGACATCCACATGGTTATGTTATGAAATGTTGTATTTAACTCTAACCTCCCCAGGTCTTGAGTTAAGTCTGTCAAAGTGTGTGGATGTGTTATGATGCGAATGAAATCTACATTTTTTTATTGACATATGAAAAATCATGGTTGTGTTCAGTTTGCAAAATAGCAAGGTATGATCAAAGATGTTCACTTACTCTCCTATGTCAGTGGTCATGATTAGAGATTCCAATCAAATAGTTTATAAACCTAGTAATGATCCAATTTCAATTAAAACTACACGACCAAAATGGAGTATGTGATTGATATTTTGTATACTTCTTCAAGATAGGGAAGCGTAATTCATTCCCTAAGGTTCTGTTGTGGCCAGCAACAACCCCCCTTCTTATATAGTATTAGTAATAATACTAAATAAGTGGAGACCCTTAGTTTAAAAATCCAAAAAAATTAATTAGTGCTTGCTTTCTTTTTTAAAAAACTTACTATCATTAACTTAAGAAAATTCCTTGGAAAATATTTAAATAAACTTAAGTTAATGATAGATTATAATAAAATCTTTCTTTGAAGAAATATCGCATCCATTGCAAGTGATTAAAAGATATCTTTTGCAAGTAGAATTTTCTAAATTGCGATAGCGCAATCCAAAACTATGCATTAAAATATTTATCGCATTTCATATCTTACGCTTCAAATCATTGATGTGTGACAACAGTTATCGTAAATCGCATATTGCAAAGAATGTATTAACGGATATTTTTCTTATGTTATATTTTTGCGATATTGCGATTTCGTGCTATTGCGATGTTACGAGTTTGCGATTTGCAATAGTTGCAATTTGCGATAGTTGCGATTTTGCGATGATTTCGATTTGCGAAAGTTGCGATTTGCGATATTGCGATTTTGCGATATTGCAAAGCAAATCGCAGATCGCATTATCGCAGATTCTTAAAGCTCGTTGTACGAAGAAAATCTTTCCATAAATAGATATTCGTTATGTGCTTTGATGTCAAATTAATGAATGGATTGTCAATTATTAATTAAAAGGATTTTGTTTTGATTGAAAGTTTATTTCACGTTAAAATAATATATTTCATATGCCTTCAGCATTTAAAACTATCCCGTCACCTTTCTCATATCATTATTCTCACTTAATTTGCAAAACTGCAGGCGCAAAGAACAAGAGACTATACAAAGCGATATACAGAGTATTATGGGAAAGAAAGAGAAAGCTCTGAGTTCTGAAAGTAAAGAGATGGCATCCTTGTACGCAGACACTGCCTACAACAAAGACGCTAGTATCACCACTTGGGAGAGTACGTTTAATTTTCTTGAAGAAGAAAACCCAAGAGTAATGAATGTTGCGGCTACTGCAGGTTCAAGTAATTCTTCTGAAGCATCTCTTACAGAGTTGGCTTGTTCATTTTTGCACCGGATAGTAGCAAGACCTATAATTCTTCCATATACAGACATGGTAAAATGGGTGCTGGATAGCACTGATATTATGGACAGGCAGTTTAGAACTCAAGGTAAAGAACTCATCAGGTCATTTACTCCAGAAGATTTGAGGCTTATGTATCATTTGCTGGAGCCTCAGGCAACTTACAACAAACAATTTATGGAGAAATTTTCCAAGGAAAATGAAAATTTGGCGGAATGCACCAAGGAATGGTCCAGAAGAGATGAACCACTGAAGAAAGATAAACACGGTATGTACAGTACTGGTTCACTCACTTCTCCATAGTTTTTTGCTGCTGCTCTGCTATGTAGGCTTTTTGGAAAGCCTGACATTAATAAGTTTTTTCTTGAATGGCTTCCCTTATTGAATGTTGTTGTTAACACTACCATTGTGGACTGGGCTAAAATATTGTCTGATAACTTTGCCACAACTATTTTCAATTACTGGTCTAAACGGACTGTCTCTTAGAGGATTTATCCTCCTTTTTATCTATCTGCCTATGTTATGGATTCAATCTGCTTTTTTTCTAAGTTCCCTTTAATGGGTTTGCAATGGAAAATTCAGGATCCCCTACCCATTCATGTTTATCATAAAGAATTGTGGGAATCAAATTTCATTCCTCATTTTTTCAAAATTTTCCATGGCATAATGTTGCCTCTGTACAGAGTGTTGTATAATAAGGATTCTCCAAGGTTCTCCCCTGAAGCAGAAGTAGAAATTCTCCCTGTCGCAAGATGGTTTTGAGAATAATTGTTTACCTATGTGAGGGTTTTTGGAAGCTTTGCTTTTCCTCATATTTTACCCTTGTATGTTCCAGATAAAATCATATCTCAGGAAATTTCATATCAAACTTGTGGAGAGGGAGGTTTGAAAAAAGAGTTAAAGGATAAAAAGAAGGCCATCTGGCCACAATTTCCTGTATCCTGTGAAGCATTTTCATTATTTGATGTTGGTCATGCATTTAAGGAAGTAAACAATATTACATGTTTAAAATTGTTTAAGTTTCCGAGAAGGATATTTGATCCATATGATGTTGTCAAGGATTTCACCACTACAGTCAAAGTAAGAGTATTTTCTGGAGAAGAAGATCTTTTTGATGATATGTTTCAAGAAAAATGTTCATTTAAAGAAATTTTGCATTTAGCTCAAACACGGTTTTCCCCAGAAGAATTTCAAGAATTTAAAATGTACAGAGAAAGAATATTAACCACTATCCCTTTGGATAATTTGCGATTGGAACCCGCAAGGGAACCAACTCCTAGTGTCATTCTCAGTGGCAGCTCAGAAACAGAAAGGTCTAAGTCAAAGTCTGGCAAAGAAACTTCTGAATGGTCTAAAAAGTATGATAATGATCAGGATAAAAGTGAAGGCTCAGTGAAGGATACAGCTCAATCAAAAGAGCTTTCACAACAACAGACTTCAACCACTCCACAGTTGAACCTTCCACCTCTCAATGTACAGCAACCATCTATCAGCACTCAGTTAGATAAATAATGGGAAACATTTAATGATTTGATTAATGCTGAAGGACAAAACATACAAACTCCTGTATAGACAACAAAAGGTTTAATCACAGGAATAAGTGGCAATGTCACAGAAATAGAACATATACCCATTACTTCCTCCTCTGAGCTTGTACTTAAAATAGAACAAATTCATCCTCTGGATATTTTCTATAGTCCACAACATAAAGCAGTAGTAAGAAAGAAAAGAAAGAAAAGGAAATTAGAAAGTGTGCTCTCTACTGATGCAGAACAATTGGATGTTTTATGGAAAGATCCTACTACGGATCCAACTGAAAATCTTACTAAATTATCTCAGATTACAGGAGCTTACGCCTCCGCAACCATCGAAAAATCATCTGAGGTACGACTATTATTGAACGAAAAATAAGGTCAAATACAAGTTCTACAACAACAATTACAACAAGCCCATGTTAACAGTGAAGCACAGATACAATTTGAAAAGTTACAACAAGAGTTTCAGCAAATGCAGATCGGATATCAGAAAAGCTTGTCCAAAAAAGAGAAACAAATACAGACTATGCAAGAGATGCATAAAGACAACCCCAAGCTTACAGAGTTTATCTCAGAGTCTATTTCCTTGAATAATCAATTACTATAACAACAAGATATATTATGCCAAAAAATTTCACAATGGAACTCTTTTTGTCAAGAAAGTGATAAAATCACTAATCATGTCGTAGAATTACGACATGATTATGATTTAACTAATGAAAGAGTTACTAACTATTTAAATTGGCAAAAGTCAGAGGAAGGAAAAAGAGTAGGAGCACCAATCATCAATGACGGTCATAAAGAAATTCTCTTCAATAATTGGGATGCAGAGATCAGAGAGGCAGAAAAAGCAGCAGAGGAAGCAGCTACAGCAGCAAGAAACATTACTGATTGTGTAAATGAAAATTTGCACAAAGTTAATTTGATTTCAGAAAATACTCCAGGATACCTATCACAAGCACAACAATTGAAAACAGAGTGGAAACAGAAAACTGAATAAAAGACAAAATCAATTCAAGGATTGACAAAGTTAAATTGGGATTCTTACTGGACATATCTAGTAAAACCACACAGTCAATGCAGTGCTCTTAATTGCATCATTAATTCTGCTGAGAAGATCGCACCAACACTTGCCGATTCCGTTTTTTCGGGACAATTAAAATATGAAGTCGGCCAGCCTCCTCTTCTCAAATCAATGCTAGATGCTTGCAAATTCAAAGATCAGATTCATAAGTAGTTAGTTGATAGTTTTTAATTTTAGATTTAGTTTTAGTTTTACTTTATTTTTTGCCTAGAAAAAGGACGGTCATTTAAACCGAATCCTAAATTTTTGTAATAAACTATTTCTAGATTTAGTTAGTAGTATTTAAAACCTTCTCATGCATTTAGAGAAGGGTCCTGAAATTTTTCAAAAACTTGTCCTCAGAACATGCACTTCTGCACCCTCAGAGGAGGTTTTGATGAATGAATGGAACGAGATTTATTGATATCTATGTCTAATATCTACTATTGATGTTGCATTTCTGTACTCTTAGTAGATGTCGGATTAAGAAGAGATAAATCATTATTGCTTCTAGCTCATGAGTAGAACCAGTTATAAATGGTACTTTTATCTCTTAACTATTTATGCTTCTGTGTTAAAGTAATATTTATGTTCAGTTGTTTATATATTGATGTTTGAATGCTTAAGTTATCATTTGGCACTTTTGTACGGTGATAGCTATTTATTTATGCTTAATGTATGAATAACTTATTATGCGATATGTTTTTCACAACTGTTTCATCTAAATTTTTATATGAAATGGTTTATCTTTATTGAATTCTTTTCTTATAACATTTGAACGATCTTTATTATCAATTGTTATTCGAAATCATTTTAGATCGCATAAATAGAAAGATTATATCCCGGGTTAGTTTAGAATTAGATATTTCTGTTTAAATTAGAATACAATTTACATATGATTAGATTAGAAATATAATAAAATCATTTCACTTAGGAACCTTTTTAGAAAGGAAATATCTATTCTCAACACACACACACATATTGGAAAACTGGTCCCATTATCCCCAGTCGTACCCACTACACGAAACAGAAAAGGAGCTGCTAACCAAGGTCCGGACCGGGTGGGTATCCCCCTTGTTGTAAGACCTGATTTTTGGGGCTTCAACAGGTTCTTGAATATGGCTCTATTTCCTATTATGATTGGTTTCTTGTGATAGTGACCAATGTGAAGCACTCACTTTATTTGTGAAACATAGAAAAGTATGTTTAATGGAGTAGAGAATTTCTTACTTTGTGAAACATAGAAAAGTATGTTTCATGGAAAACCTTCAAAGGAAAAAACATTTTATGTTTATTTGTTGATTCAAAAAAAATTCATGGAATTCACTCTAAGGATAAAGATAGTATGCACTATGACTTGTTATTTACTTAGTATGATTCTATTTTTAGTAGGAAAGGAAATTATTTAGTGTAGTTTTAAATAAATGTTCAATGTTGAAATCTGAATGTAGTCATTGGAAAATGACAGTTAAAAAAACCAATTTCTAAATGATGCCTTGAAATATTAACGCTTTTGCTGTTGTTTTTTATATAATGAGAAATATATACTCTAGTAGGTGCAAAAGGCTTAAAATTGGAAACTTGAGAACTGAAACCTGCTAGTTAAATTTTCCAATATTTTATTAACCTGATTTTCTGGAGATTGATTGTATTCTTGGAGAGTTATCTTTTTTTGAAGGATATGTACAACTTATTCTTTTCATCTTTAGTATACGATTTAAGAAATGGACTATGTTCTTTGGTGCGTGGCCATTACAACAAGTACTTGTTTTCACTTTCGAAGGACTAGGTATGAAAGATAAGTTTTCTTATTTGATTTTGATATGATGTTTTTCTTTTGTTTCAAAAAAGTAATGAATGATCCGGTTGAATGCATTGATGAAATTTTGTCCTTCCCAATTCCTCATCCAATTTTGTGGGTTTGGACCTTCCACCGAATGATGATGATACATGGCTTTACAATGGAGAAGAGGATATGACTGCTGCCATGCTATATAGAAAGAAGGAAATAGATTCATATGAGAGAGATTGACTTAAGAAGAAGCAATCAAATAATCCTACAGAGAATTAATCTACCTCAAGAGAGACTATGAATGATTTTAATGTGGAAGATGTAGCGAAGAATATGCAAGAATTTGTGGATAAATTTCAAGTTATGAAGGAGCTGAAGTTCCAGGAAATGGGTAGTGCTGGTTAATATGTTTCTTGCATGTGATTGGTTGTTCTATTTATAAATATCATTCAATTTAACCAGAAACATACATAAAGAAATAATCCTGCCAACCTCTATAGTTTCAACACAGTTCTTTGGGCACTTATGTCTTCTAAATAGGACTGCCATTTATGGATAGGATTTTTTCTTACGCAGAAATAAAAACTATGTATCCTTATCAAAGCATTAGTATACAACACATGCCCTTATGTGCATTGGTCCTTGGATGTTCTCATGAACCAAAAAAATATTGCCTGGATGCTGTAGAAGAATTGACATTTTCCAGCAGAGAAAGCTGAGCATATCTTTTAGCTTGGATTCATCTCTTTGACAGCTACTATATATTGGAAATGCAAGGCCCGTGTTGGTTGATGTTTTCAACATATCATGGATCTAGCATCATTTACAATTTTTCCATGTAGGTGAAATACAGACTAATGTAACAATAGGAAGGTGTTGTGAAAAATAAGGGGATACGAAGGGAACCATTGTCAGATTTAGCTTCACAAGGTATCAAGAATTATACTTCCTTGTTATTTAGGTATGATTTTTTTCCATAGGTGAGGATTCCAATCCCAACCACAGCAAGAAGAAGAAGAAGAAAACACGGGGAAACGATGTCGAAGAGGAAGAAGAAGAACAAAAGGAAGAGAAAGAAGAGAATCCCAATGCAGTTTCTAATTTCAATATCTCATAGCCACTGAAGCATAAGCTCAAGTCCAAGGGGATTGAGTCACTCTGCCCCATCCAGGCAATGACCTTTGAGATTATCTTTAATGGCTCAGACATGGGTGGTTGAGCTCGTACAGGGCAGGGTAAAACATTGGCATTTGTGTTGCTTATTTTGGAGTCGTTAACAAGTGGTCCAAATGCCAAAGGTAGGAATACAGCCTATGGGAGGGCCCCCAGTGTGATTGTGTTAGTTCCAACAAGGGAGCTTGCAAAACAGGTCCATGTTGACTTTAAGGTTTATGGTGGAGTTGTTGGCCTTCATTCATCCTCTTTATATGGAGGTGCTCCCTATGGTCCATAGGAATATGCATTGCGTAGAGGTGTGGATATCATTGTAGGTACACCTGGGTGCATTAAGGATCATATTGAAAGAGGGACGTCGAATTTGAAATCCTTGAAATTTTGTGTCTTGGACTGAACATGGGCTTTGTAGAACATGCTGAGACCATTCTTGGAAAAGTTGAGGATGCAAGCAAGGCTCAGACGCTTCTTTTTAGTGCAAAAATTCCAGATTGGGTATAGAATATTCCATCAAGGTTCTTGAAACATGATAGAAAAACTACAGATCTTGTGGGAGATGATAATATGAAAACTATTAGAGGTGTGAAACACATCGTTCTTCCTTGTTTCTATTCAGCAAGACCACAAGTTATACCAGATGTTATTCGTTGCTATAACAATGGGGGAAGTGTGATTTTTTTTACTGAGACAATTAATGACACATCTAAAATCATTGGATTTTTGCTAAATGCTCGTGCTTTGCATGGAGATATACAACAATCACAATGTGAAGTGATTATTGCTAGATTATGTTCGAGAAAGTTTGCACTCCTAGTTGCGACTAATGTTGCGGCATGCGGTTTGGACATCAATGATGTCCATATTATAATTCAATGTGAACCACCAAGAGATGTGGAAACATACATTCCTACGTAAACTACCCACGAAGACTCTAAGTACAGTATGGATTGAGACCCTTACGGTGCTCTATGTTATTCAAACGAGACTTCTTCTACAAGCCTCCAGAGAGAAAGTCCTTGTAGGATTTCAAAGGCTCCTTGACTTCTTTATTCAATGGCAATCTCTACCCATCAACTCCCCCCTTTAGGTACTCTTTAAACACACCAAGGTCACTTCCTATCATCTAAACATGACTTGATCCAAGTGAGTAGCGAGAATATCTATATGCAATACATCTATGCACGTGGTCATTTGTTGGAGAAGAGTTTCGCAAAAAAATCTAGAAAATATGGAAAATTATAATATTTTCGTAAATATTGCATTTATATTAAGGCAATGCATGTTTTTCCTTGCACTAGTGAGTCAAATTCAACAAGAAGTGAAAAACTCATTAAGTACTTATGTGTCAAACTTTGACAATTAAGCAATCACAATTCAAATTAATGTCAATGACTAATCCAAAAGACATCCATAAGGATCATCTTCCTAATGTGACGATACATTTTTAAAGTGTATGATATCAGTTGACCTATGTTCAAGTATGAATAATCCAAACAAGTCTTTTTTTAATTTGGAATAAACTTTTCGGTAACATTCCTCCTTTATTTTATGAAGATAAACCTATTTTGCAATAAATAGACGTAGAATACAATTTATAACAAATTGCACTTATCAATAAAGTTTCTCCTCTGTTTGGGGAAGAAAGACTTATTATCCAGCATGGATAATAGTAAATACATACACCATATACAGGTTATACAAACAATTTGTAGAAAGATCCAGAATTCTTTAGTTCCTTGAAATCCCGCTAATAATGCCAAAAAACAACAGTTAAAAGTTTTATTACACGCTCCATAATTTCAAAAAAAAAAAAATCCATGATCCAAAACATTAGAAAAAATCTTAAAATTCCACCCCATTTCAAGGGCTTCAAGCCACTTCTTACCATTTTTCTAAACTTCAAGTATCACAAGGCCATTGTTTGATATTACAAAGAGGGTTAACTGTTTGAAGCCCATAAAAACACAAAAAAATGTATTTTTCTCTATGGTATAATCTTCAGTGCAACAATGAATTTGAGAAGAGGAGCCTATCTCATTTGAATCCCTTTGAACTTTGTGGTACATATGAAGAAGGAACATGAAGAATAAGGAATGCTTGATCTAGGTGTACTAACTCTTATTCCAGTAGACAATTTAATAAATTAGAATGAACATATGCATACACATATCATATATTTTCTTATGTAGTAACATACAATTTTAACTACTAACATTAGCCTAAAAATAAATATAAGAAAAATATGCCACTTGACTGTGCCTCCAGTTACCCATAAGAATCACATGCAAGTTGAATTTTCCTCCAGTTTCCACTAGAAATGGAGGACCCGAAAGATCATTGGAATAACTGGAATAACTATACCATCTTATCAAATTAATTTTCTAAAAACAACCGTACAAACAAACTATATTTCTGACAATAAGTGGCTAGAACCATGGTTCAATGATCTGAAACTCTTTAAAGCTATCTCTGCATAAATCAACCCCAGATCTAGAATACAACAGTCATATTCCATATCATGCTTCCAATGTAATTTTCTGCGTAGGGGTTCAAAGCAGCTAGGCAGTGAGGTTGACCTGGTGTTTCAAACAAGTTTTTCCACATTTTTATCAGTAAATCGGTCTATCAATGGGTCTTCCAACTTCAATATAAAAAAAATGGAGCACGGGCATGGGGGTGCATAGATTAAAACGCCAGCTGAAACCTACATTGAGCCTTCATTTTCAAGTAAAGGAAGCCTTCTATAATCCACCACTTTCTATTGATTTTTGCAGATCTGGCATAAAAAATAATTCATAGATATTATAAAAAGGAGTTATCACTGTATATATATATATATATCCAAAAGCTAAACTGTTGTTCTGCATCCAGAGGCATTAACATTAAAACCCATGGCATGCCAAGATCACATTCAAACTCCTTAGCTCTCTCTTGCATGATACAGTTACTAACACTGAGATATTTTACAAAATAAAGTGTGGATTCTACATGACAAAGGACATTACGTCATTCATAGTACCCAATATTAGTTTTTTTTTTTTAAATTAAATGTGGATTCACCAATAGGACCTCTTTTCACTGGTGAGCTTGACAGAGCATTAAACCATCTACCATAGTTTCATTCTAACATTACCTCATTCACAGTAGCCAATATTAGTTTTTTTTCAAAATTAAATGTGGATTCACCAGCAGGACCTCTGTTCACAAGTAAGGTTGACAGAGCATTAAGCCATCTACCATAGTTTCATTCTAAATGTGGTATATTGCACAATAATGACACGTCAAAGCTTTGAGGAAGGGTGCAAGTTCCAGAGGATTTTTGTGGAATTGTTACTCCTCAGACCTGGTCCCTGAGCGAAAGTATATGTGTCTCATGGTGCATATAGGAATATTAGTGCATGTTAACGTGTGGGTTGTACCTAACAGGGAACATTTTTTTGTCCATATAAGTCTAGTTATAATATTTCTACCTGACAAGAGACATTGCCTTATTTGAAATATTCATAAAGACAATACACAATTGCGTTTTTTTTTCTAAAAATAAGTGTGGGTTAACCAACAGGGGCTTGATTCACTGGTGAGATTGACTGAATACCAGGCCATCTGCCCTTGTTCCATTCTCACTGTGGTCTGCCCTACAGGAATGGCATGTCAAAAAAGGCTGAGGCCGAGCTCAATCTCCGGAAGATTTTGGTGGAACAATTACTCGACCATTACCTGAACCAAGAGGAACTAGGTTTTAAGCAGTACAACCATCAAGCTCAAGGAATGATAAAATGTGGATTCTACCTGAGAGGGAGCATTTTCTTTGCCCAAAATTCCACAATTTAAGGGTTAGTCTACTCTTTGATGACAATTTTACTGTACTTCTGCAGAAGGTAGAAGTCATGCCAACCAACTGCTGAGCAATATATGTGAACGATCATAATTAGCATTTTCCAAAACTTTAACTCCAGTTATTTTTCAAATAATTTTGGGGCATTTCTAACGAATGATCGGTGAGTTAAGCCATCCGCCAAGATTCTGTTTTGGCCATGGTATGCCCCAACCAAATGGCATGTAAAAAAGGATGAGGCTACATTTGCGCAAAAATAAGCCCATCAGACCTGTGTCATAAGCCAAAGAGAGTCTGTATTGTGTCGTAACACCGTGGACACCATAACATATTTTCCGAAGCCAGTTAGTGAATATTTTCTCTGATCAGAATGAAATGAAATAAGTCCTATAATTCCATTATTTATAATCTCTGGCACACGAAAAATAGGAACTTGATCAAGATTTACCAATTCTCCGAGTTCAATAAAATACAGTAACATTACTAAGGATAAAAGGTTTTTCAATGCATGATAGAAAGAAATATATGATTTTTCAGATAGAAAGGCAGGCTGGTGTAAAATTTGAGCATGTGTCTGCTCCTTAGCCAGGAGAGGGTTGCTAAAGCTACTAGTTCAACTGCTGCAGAAAGAATTACGAGTGTCAGTGACAATGTGCTTCCCATTTTTTTGAAATCAGCTGAGGATCTGGTGAAGAAATCTATTCTTTCACCGGTGGATATCATTGCAAAAGCACTAGCCAAGATTGCAGGATACACAGAATTCAAGAGAAGATCATTACTATCCTCTCAAGAGGGTTTTGCAACCTTAATTCTTAAAACTGGAAGGATTATGCATACACCAACATATGCTTTTACCATACTAAGAATGCATTGATGAAATTTTTTCCTTGCCCCATTCCTCATCTAATTTGTGGGTTTGGACCTTCCACCGGATGATGATGATATGTGGCTTTACAATGAAGAAGAGGATATGACTACTGCCATGCTAGAGAGACAAAAGGAAATAGATTCATATGAGAGATCAAATTAAGTAGAAGAAATCAAAGAATCCTACAGGGAATTACTCTACCTCAAGAGAGACTATGAATAATTTTAAATTTTAATGTGGTAGATGTAGACAAGAATATGCAGGAATTTGTGGATTAAATGTCGAGTTATGAAGGAGCTAAAGTTCGAAGAAATGGGTGAGTGCTAGTTAATATGTTTCTTGCATGTGCTTGGTTTTTCTATTGTTAAATATCATTCAATGTAAGCAGAAACATGCATAAAGCAATAATCCTACCAACCTCTATAGTTTCAACACAATTCTTTCGGCACTTATGTCTTCTAGACAGGGCTGCCATTTATGGATATGAGGTTTTCTTACACATGAATAAAAATTGTGTATACTTATCAAAGCAGTATTATACAACACATGCCCTTATGTAAATTGGTCCTTGGATGTTCTCATGAACTAGAAAAATATTGCCTTGATGTTGTAGAAGAATTGACATTTGCTGGCAGAGAAAGCAGAGCATATATTTTTAGCTTGGATTAATCTCTTTGACAGCTGCTAGAGATTGGCAATGCAAGGCCCATGTTGGTTGATGTTTTCAAAATATCATGGATTTGGCATAATTTACAATTTTTCCATGTAGGTGAAATATAAACTTATATAACAATAGGAAGGTGCTTGTCAAAAATAAGGTGATATGAAGGGAACCACATTCAGATTTAGCTTCATAAGGTATCAAGCATTACACTTCCTTGTTAGTCAGATATGATATTTTTCTTTTTTTTCAGCAAAGTAATGCATGCTCCAGTTGAGTGCATTGATGAAATTTTGTCATTGCCCCATTCCTCATCCAATTTTGTGGGTTTGGACCTTCCATTGGATGATGATGATATGTGGCTTTACAATGGAGAAGAGGATCTGATTGCTACCATGCTAGAGAGAAAAAAGGAAATAGATTTATATGAGAGAGACCGACTTAAGTGGAAGCAATCAAATAATCCTACAGGGAATTACTCTACCTCAAGAGAGACTATGAATGATTTTAATGTGGAAGATGTAGCCAATAATATGTAAGAATTTATGGATAAAATGTCAAGTTATGAAGGAGCTGAAGTTCCAGGAAATGGGTGAGTGCTAGTTAATATGTTTCTTGCATGTGATTGGTTGTTCTATTGCTAAATATCATTCAATGTAAGCAGAAACATGCATAAAGCAGTAATCCTGCCAACCTCTATAGTTTCAACATAGTTCTTTGGGAACTTATGTCTTCTAGACAGGGCTGCCATTTATGGATAGGAGGTTTTCTTACGCAGGAATAAAAATTTTGTATCCTTATCAAAGCAGTAGTATACAACACATGCCCTTATGTGCATTGGTCCTTGGATGTTCTCATGAAACAGAAAAATATTTCCTAGATGTTGTAGAAGAATTGAAATTTGTGAGCAGAGAAAGCAGAGCATATTTGTTAGCTTGGATTCATCTCTTTGACAGCTACTAGAGATTGGCAATAAAAGGCTTTGTGTTGGTCGATGTTTTCAACATATCATGGATCTAGGATAATTTACAATTTTTCCATGCAGGTGAAATATAAACTAATGTAACAACAGGAAGGTACTTGTCAAAAATAAATTGATACGAAGGGAAGCATAGTCATATTTAGCGTCACAAGGTATCAAGCATTAGACTTCCTTGTTAGTTTTCTGGTTCAAACATGAATAGCACTTTTGAGCATTTTGACAATGTTTGCTGAAGATAACTGGCAGCTAAGTCACTAGTAACTTGGGAAAGGAGCATACAACTGCTAGAGCAGATAGACATATTTAAATGTTTGGAATTAAATATGAGTGGAACGAGAACTAAAGAGATCTGGTTAGCTTAAATAGTATCTATATGGAAAGGAATAGAAAAAAAATATCCCTATTCCATAAGATAAATAAGAAAGACATTTGCAAGCACTAGCAACTACTTCCAAACCTGGCACTCAAGGAACTTCCATTGTAAGACATGTTGCTGATTCAACATAGTTAATTGAGTTGTATCTTGCGAGAAATGACTATTTGAGAGATGCGAGCGATACACATAACAAGTGCAGATCAGGGTGACCTAGCGCATACTCTCCAAGGAAGTAGCCAATTCACCCGTTAAGAATACACCCTAAAAATGTGTGCAAGATGGTCAACTTGGCCATTGTAAGTTACAAAAGGCTCTAGCAAAGGGAGTGACCTTAAATAATGTGCTAAGGTGCCAACTAAGGGAGCACTCCTTTGATCTAGGTGATTCATTACTCATCTTAAATGCAAACCAATTACAATCTCAAAATAGAAAAGGCAGCTAAGGCTCTTTCTCCAATGACCCAACTATCTCTCCAATAATAGGAAACAATGGTTAAGGGTGCAATAAATAAACTTAGGATACTATAACTACCCCCCATAAATGCATCAACCACAAAATAAAAATAAAACAATTACATTTTTTAGGAAATGAAGCAACCTAGGACTGTGTGCCAAGTGGAATCCCCTTTAAAACATACCTCTTGACCATGGCAAGGAGTTGCACAGTAAAAAATGAGGCCCAACATCTTTTAGGCCATAAAATGCTTCCCTAGAACAGATCCCTCCTTGTATAAATTCCAAACAAGTCAGATGAAGGCGAACACAAGGAATAATATGCTACTTGCTGGTTGTTTCTTCTTAAATCTACACTTAACTCTTTCTTAAATTGATGAGTATCACATTGGAGAAGGGGATATGCCAACTAATGAAAATTACTTCCATTTTCTATTCTAGAATAGCAACAGTCTTATGCCAAATAGGCCTCAAAACCTTGCATCAGGTCACCAGCTAAGACTGCCCATCATATAGCATAATAGCTCTAAAGGAAAATTTTCCTATCATGAATAAACCACACCATGAGGAAGTACTTATGTGTTGTTTTATATTCATAGCAGTATATATCATGTTTTGCTGTAAAAGGTGTTTGTTGACAGATAGTCAGGGTCACTATCATCATATTTTTCCCTGAGGCTTGAACTCCAACCATAAAATGTTTATTCTTTGGAAATTCCAAGATCCACCATGGTTGCTCTCATAAGATGGTTTAACAATATATTGGAAGACTTAATTCTATGATGCACAATTGGTGGTACAACCCCATAAAATAGTAAAATACTCAGCCTCAGCTAATCAACTGATATAGGCTACCCAAAAAAACTTGACTTTGGACCCATTTTAGGAGTCATTCAGACTTGTAGATACAATTAGTTGGCATGATAGGAACAAGTCTCAGAGTGCATGCTTGGCTGCTCCAACAAAGGCACTACGTCAAGCCCTAAAGGAAGCCATTTTAGCATGTTCATCTTCTATATGTGATGCCATTAAAATCCTCTGAAAAATCTCAGTCTAGTCTCCACCTCCAAGTTTCTCAACCTAATCACTGCACTGCTGGAATGAATGCCCCAAAATGAAAATGCATTTTGATGAGTAACAAGAGGGTTCCCTTAACTCTTACCTTGGTCACCAACACCATAGGACACTACACCATGTCCCTATCCTTGCCCCTACCCCATGAACTGCTAGTTTGACAAAGAGGGAAAAATCCATAGACATCTCCATTTTTCTATTTTTCATGATCAGTCCATTCCTCACAGCTTGAAGACCTCCACCACCCACTAAGTGTTCTTTTTCCTATCTAGGGTTCTCTCATGAGTCATTACTTATTCTTGCATACTACCATCATCTATGATATTTTTGGACAACCTCTAGTGTGCATCGCTTCACTTCCTTTTTATTGCTATATATTTTATAGTTCCTCCTTGCGAGGGTCATCAGTATCATGAGCACTAATAGCACTGCTGGTGGGGAAGCCTCTTAGGCTGAGTTCCTAAAGCATGGTATTCATCCCCTTGAATCCAAAATTGTTGATTTTTTTAATCATGTTGTTTGTTTAGGTTTCTCTTTTTGATGTCCCCACCATATCATTTTGTGGTAGGGTGGTAGGCTAAAGCAGGTTGGTGGTTGGTAGAAGACATATTAGGTTCATTTCAGGAAAATTCATGGCTATAGAGTGAGTAGACAGACTGGGAAGCTTTAATTTCCATTACCCACTTGTCTTATTTGACCATTTATTGCAAATGACTAAATTAACCAAGGTATACTGGTTTCAGGTATCCCCAGAGAGAATCTGCAGTTCAGACTCTTCATGCCTACACTCGAACACTAGAGGGATTTTTGAAAGATAGCATAGCATAGAAATGATATCGTGACCTTGTGTTTTCTCTCGCCAAGAGGAAGAGGGTTGTGGCTGATTGGAGGTTAGTGAACACATTCATGTTAAATGATAAGAGTTTGGTTTTGTCTGTGTATGGTTTATATCTGTGTTCATATTTTTATCAATCAGACACTGTCAATATTTTGACAATGTTTCTTATTGGGTATATTATAAATACTGTAGCCTTCTTCACTTGCATACATATTGTTTAAATAAATTCTAAATACATTAGATATTTTAATAAAATCTCCATATTAAGAACAATAGATTCCTTAAAATAGAGTAAACGTTAACACCAAGGTTAAACCAGCTAAACATTTCCCATATATGATTTGGTATTTTGCCTCTGCATGTCTTGGAATATGGTTTTTTTATACTTCATTTGGTCTTCACTGTTTTTTTGATAGAGCTTTGTTGTCTAGATGTAATGAGTTTTTTATTCCTTTCTTTTCTTTTCTTTCCCTTTTTATTTAAAAATATCTTTATTTTGATTAGTTGTGATGCTAACTACCAGATGGAGTGGTCTCAACTGCAACTACAGGGTCATCTGGTGAGTCCTAGGTCTGGACATGCTGGAGTAACAATAGGTGAGAATTGGTATATTGTAGGTGGCAGAGATAATAAGAGTGGTAGGTTCAAGCCACATCTCAAACATTCGCTTGTTGATTACTAATAGTTCATCTATTTTATTTACATATATTTTTTCAAGTATTCTGAATTCAATATTTCCAAGTTATTTATAATCTTCCTTGTTGTTAGTTAGTGACTATTGTTCTTCCTCTTAGGTTCATATCCAAATAGATTCCCGAGACTCAAAATGCTAATGCTTAACAGGTATGTCTGAGACACTAGTTTTAAATATGTATAAGCTTGTTTGGTCTATGGTAACAACTGTGGAAGGAAGGGTACCAGCTGCTAGTGAGGTGATCTCTACTTAAATTCTATGAAATTCTCATCTCGAGTCTTTTTTTAGCTAGGTGTAACATCAATTCCTAAATCATTAAAGATAAAGATATTTTCAAGGTTACCGCACATCATGAAATTTCAACAAATATGTATTATAATCAATATCTAAGTCATATGTGAGAATTTTAAAATTTGACCTTTCTTTGAAATCTATAAAGGAGTTTTAATGCCATTTATATGAATATGATAACTGCTTCACGTGTGACCAGAAAGTTTGTAGACACTTGTTATAAAATATGTGTCTGTTGGTAACTTGCACATGTTATTTTTATTACTCCTGTTCCACATGTATTTACCAACAAAACCCTGATTTTGTATTTGTTTTATTCTAAGACATACATATCCCTACAATTCCTATTTCTATGTCTGTCTAAATTGTAACAGATTACTTTACATACATATCCCTACAATTCCTTTTTTTGTCTCTATCTAAATTGTAACAGATTACTTTCCTTCTCTTTGTAGCAGACCTAATTTTATCTTGTAGATTGCCATAGGTTTCATACTACATGTATTTCATTTGATTCTATTACTATATTAAGCATATGTATCCCTTATTCACCATGCCTATATTTGTTATTTTTTTCCCAAAGAAAACTTCACAATGAAATTCAAGGGATTCTTCCCCACATTTGAGGATGGCATCCCCAATAAAATTATTGGTATAAAAACTAAACAAGTGCCTAGCAACCTTTCTAATAGGTGGTTGAAAGAATCCCTTGGGCTATATATATTTGTGTGTGTGTGTGTGTGTGTGTGTGTGTGAAATAAAATGCATCTTATATTCCAATAATAAATGCAAAATGAATACATGATACAATTTTGACTAATACTCTAAGTAGCAAGCGTCCTCTCATCTTCACATAGTCTAGAGTGACAAAGAGATTTTTCAAATTGAGAACTATCTGATTTTTTTCACACAAAGAGATCTTAATGTTGATTTTTGTAGCTCGGGCAGGTACTTCTACACATGCCTTGTGCCTAGGTGTGCAGAAGTTTCCCACAAACTCCTTAGAACACTTACTCAAGTGTGAACGAGTTGCTAATGTAGCTTAGCCTAAGTCTAAGTTAGAAAAAACACATTAATATGTTGGCTTATTGAGATAAAAGAAACTTATGACAAGTAAATTAATTTACTTTAGTGATTTTTTTTTAATCTTAGTCGTTGATCTCAAGGGGTGTGATATCTAAATTTGACCATTAATCATTTTGAGATTAGGGTTAGGGGTAGAGATTTAGCTCAATGTAAAGCTATAAAAGAAAGACTAGGGAGAGGAAAAAAATACACCATATAACGACACTAGCCTCATGAAGCATAAGGTGGCAATTCACTAAGAAGGAAGCAACACAGGCTAGACTAGTCGACACCACTCAACCGTTGAGAAATTGCGAGGGAAAAGGCACACAAATGACCGATAGAAGGGTAGGTGTCAGCATAGTTAGTTTGTGGATGGAGGACTGCTATCAAAGCAAAATAGACCAATGTCAGTGCATGTATAGTAGCCACCACACATGTGGTTGAGTAGCCTAGTTGAAGCCGCAGTGATGGGCTGTCAGGCACAATCTGACCGAGAATCGGAGCAACTGCAGTTGACAAGTGGGGAAGTGCATCGATTGTAGTCATAAGTAAGAAGGTGGGCTATCAGGTTGTGCGCATGAGCCTGCGTCAAACTTCCTGCACCTACATCCAAAATAGTCTTGCCTTCAAAATGGTGTATGTTCTCAAATATAGTTGTTTAATAAGCATACATCCTCACATATCACATTTGGAAAAAGAGTTGTAGGGAATATCCACAATTCCCTCGCTACCCATGTCTTTCCTTGTACCAAATCACTAACATTCGTGCACAGCCTTTACTAAATAGCATATGTTTTCTCTCTTCAACATCTGATAATTATAATGAATAATTGCCTCAAGATGTTGTTTATCAACAAAAATTGCCTCATGAGAAGGTGTCTCATTCCGAGGAGCAATTTTCTCATCAACAAACCATTTTGAGGGAATCTATAAAGAGGATGATAGAATAAATTTAAGAGAGATAGTTAAAGATGACTTCATATTTCCCCAGTTTTTTAGGTTAGGTGGGTAATGAAGCACTGATGGATCAAACTTTGCCGCCAATAGGAAAATACAACTACATGAAGAAGGGGTGGTCGATGCAGTCCGGTTGGTAGAAAATGATCTACCAACATCGCCTCGAAGAAGCATGTATTTTCGAGTGTGGTTTTCCAGGAGAGGTGAGAAGGTATGGTCGATAGTCATTGGTGGAAGAATTATGGCCTACAGGCAAGCCCGCACTGGACAAAAAAAAAACCACAAGAAGCATAAGGTGGAAACTCACTAAGAACGAAGCAACATAGGCTAGACTAGTCGACCGCACTCAGTCATTGAGAAATCGGGAGAGAAAAGGAAAAAAAATGACTGATAGAAGGGAAACTATCAACACAATTAGTTTGTGGTTTGAGGAGTGCTATCAGAGCTAGCTAGATCTGTGTTAGTGCAGGTTTAATAACCACGACGCATGTGGTAGAGTAACTTAGTTGAAGCCACAAAGTTGTCAAGCACAATCCGACTGAGAATTGGAGAAAATGCAATTGACAAGTGGAGAAGTGCATAGATCATAGTCATAGGTAAGAAGGTGGGCTGTCGGGTCGGGTGCAGGAGCTTGTGTCAAACTTCCTACGCCTACATCTAAAATATTCTTGCCTTAAAAATGGTGCACGTTCTCAAATATAGTTTCTTAATAAGCATACTCACGTATCACATTTGGGAAAAGAGTTGTAGGGAATCTCCAAAATTCCCTCGTTTCCCATGTCTTTCCCTGTACCAAATCACTAACATTCATGCATAACCTTTACTAAATAACAGATCTTTTCTCTCTGCAACATCTCATAATTATAATGAATAATTACCTCAAGATGTTGTTTATCAACAAAATTTTCCTCATGAGAAGAAGTCTCATCTCTAGGAGCAATTTGCTCATGAACAAACCATTTTGAGGGAATTTATAAAGAGGATGATAGAATAAATTTAAGAGATAGTTAAAGATGACTTCGTATTTCCCCAGTTTTGTAGGTGAGGTGGGTAATGAGGCACTGATAGATCAAGCCCTGTTTCCAACAGGAAAATACAACTGCGCGAAGAAGGGGTGGCTGACGCAGTCTGGTTGGTAGAAAAGGATCTACCAACATCACCTTGAAGAAGCACGTATTTTTGAGTGTAGTTTTCCAGGAGAGGTGGGAAGGTATGGTCGACAGTCGTTGGTGGAAGAACTATGGCCTACAGGAAAGCCTGCACTTGAAAAAAACAAAACCACAATAAGCATAAGGTGGAAACTCACTCAGAAGGAAGCAACACACATGTGCTAGACTAGTTGATACCACTCAATCATTGAGAAATCACGAGGGAAAAGGCACACAATTGACCAATCGAAGGGCAGCTACCAACATAGTTAGTTTGTGGATGGAGGAGTTATATTAGAGCCAACAAGACCTATGTCATTGTAAGTTTAGTAGCCACCATGCATGTGGTTGAGTAGCCTAGTTGAAGCCACGGTGACGGCCCGTCAGGCACAATCTGATCGAGAATTGGAGAAATTTCAGTTGACAAGTGGGGATGCGCATAGATCGTAGTCATAGGTAAGTAGGTGGGCTGTCGAGCCGGTTGTAGGAGCCTATGTCAAACTTCCTGTGCCTACATCCAAAATAGTATTGCCTTCAAAATGGTGCATGTTATCAAATATAGTTTTTTAATAAGCATACATCCTCACATATCACATTTGGGAAAATATTTGTAGGGAATCTCCACAATTCCCTCGCTACCCATGTCTTTCCTTGTACCAAATTAATAATATTCATGCATAACCTATACTAAATAGCATATCTTTTCTCTCTTCAACATCTCATAATTATAATGAAAAATTTCCTCACGATGTTTTTTATCAATGAAATTTTCCTCATGATAAGGTGTCTCATCTCGAGGAGAAATTTTCTTATCAACAGACCATTTTGAGGGAATTTATAAATAGGATGATAGAATAAATTTAAGAGAGATAGTTAAAGATGACTTAATATTTCCCCAATTTTGTAGGTGAAGTGGGTAATGAGGCACTGATGGATCAAATATCAAAGGAAGATTTACAAAAAATTATGCCCTCTTTCCAAAAGGATAAGAACCCTCAGCCACCTAGCAGGACAATAGAATTATTCTAGGGGTTCTATGACTTCCTTAAAACAGACCAACTAAGAAATGTTGACAAATTAAAATACATAGGCAAGATTTGGGAGCTTTCAATTCAACATTTCAGGATTTAATCCGAAAAATTAGACAAGAATGAGATGATTTCAAACCCATGTCGCTATGTAATTACATCTACAAAATCATTGCAAAAATTATTTCATGTCGGGTCAAAATTCACTAAGCTGATTCCATGTCATTAGAACAATTTTTCATCCTTCCTAGGAAACAAATCCATTACGGAATATGAGTAGCGCTCCAAGAAGGAATTTATAACATCAAACCCAAAAATTACAAGCAATTTTAGTGAGTTTGTCTTTCCAAGGTATATGATAGAGAAAACTGGCTTTATTTAGGGCTACTCAATCCATATAGGGTTCAATGTCCAATTGGTTAACTAGATAATGAATTTTCCTTCCTCAATATCTTTGCAATTTTAATTAATGGCTCAACCTATTCTTATATCATGCTTATAAGAGACCATGCGTAGGTATGACTAATGGCTCCTTTACTATTTTTGACTATAGAGTAGGTGGTCTCTACAAAGTTATAACAGAGTCAAAAATAAGTATAAGCTTGACAACTATACAAATAAGAATTTCCCTAAAATTGACATATTTAATCTTTGTTGATTATGTTTTACTTTTGGGTGATAGGACCAAGGCAGATGCAATTAAGTTGAAGGACCCTACCCTTCAAGAACCAAAATTCCTACCTTAAAAACTACCAGCAACTGAGGAGCTACAAGAATCAACACCATCTTTGATTTGAACCTAAACAGTCTTATTATCTCAGAGTATTTCCCTAATCACAATGACTAGTAGATTCTCCTCATGGATTATTTCTCTCATTATATCTATTAGTAAAATCCACAAAATGTATCCCTACATTTGAACCTTGGGAAAAAAACATATAGTTTTTATCATTTAAATTATCCATATCTCTTGGAGCCCAAAAATCCATTTTCTTTGGATAAGCTTTATCTATAACCTCAAAAGCAACCCTATTATAAGTTGAAGGACCATTATGTCCTCTTGAGTCTTAACAAAGTATGATGGAATGAAATTGGTGAAAACCAGATCCACATTTACCATGTCAGAACCTAGGTTCATTGAGATGACAACCTTGGTTTGAAGACATCCACCATACAAACTATGACCACCCATACTTATTGGTTCCATATCTCTTTCATCATCAATACTAACATACTGAGGACCTATAACCCGTGGAGGCCCATGGTCATCATTGCAATGTAATTTATTAGAATACATGCCATCATGTCCACAAGTTTTTATATTTAATATCTGCATCCAATGTGGCCATTTCTTATTATGAGATTTACCACATCCGAAAATGGAATCATTCACATAATTTTTTTCACATTTACAACTTCACTCACATCTGTTGGTTCCTGAAGCTCAAGCACGTTCATAAAAAAAATAAGAAAAGTCAAAAAACAAAAATGGTCCACTTTCTTTTCATTTTCTAATATTATAATGAAGTTTTATTAGAGGCAGTGTTTGTTTGTTTGTTTTGGTTAGAAAAAAAATTGCTCTTGGTTTTATGTGCCTTTCAATTTATCATATGTAACATGTTGAGAAATGGGAAAGAATAATGTGTGACATTTATCTTGAATAAATTGATGCTGAATAAAAGGATACATAGTTTAACCAAGCTACAATTCGCTTTGCTAAAGACGAAGGAACATCTTTAAAAGCTGCCTAAGAATACACCATTTACAAAGTTTGAACATAAGTAATATATGCATTTTTATTTTGCATATATGTTATTTTTTCTACCCAAGATATCACAACAAGAAAAATATTGATATTGTAGAAATTGTTTGAGGACCTCATTGAGGTAGATTTTTCTGATGTCCTACCTGATTGATACCTTCTCATATGTCAAGGATTTAAATATAAATTAATATGTTCATGAAACAAATTAGATTTAAATTTTATAGATATAAAAGATAAACACAAATGTCAATTTCTTCATTTGATTGTCACTTGACTTTGTTGTGGGTTTGTTACAGGAACTATGATTGGAAAAAGGATGGGGAGACAATCCATAACACCTCTTGAATATGATTCATTTGCTGTTAGAGATCCTTTAGGAACCGACGCCATCGACTTTGGAAATGTTTCTAGTATGAATTCCTATGGTTTTTAATGTTGTAATTATTTCACCTCATGGTTATTTTGGGCAAGAAAATGTTTTCGGAATGCCAGACACGACATCGGTGGACATGTAAACAAACTCTTTATAATTTCAATTTGTATTCCATGATATCCTCTCTTTATTGTTTGATTGTATTTTGGATGTTTCTTTTGATTTTGTTTTTTCGTTTAACTATGAAATTGAAAATACTTGGTATCATGTCTATTTAAACAACAACCAAAGCTTGAAGATGAAATTAGTATTACACGATATTTATTGGAATCCTTATAGCTATTTTGTGTTAAAATATTTTCATGAATATCAGAAAAGTTTACTTTCATGTTGTTATTTGAGCACATGTTGTTTATATAATTGACCAAGTTCATGCGTTAGAAAATAATATGTTTTTGCGAATAAAACAACGAGGATTAAACATCACACCTCATATTATTTATTTTCACAAGTTATCTATAGCTTGATATTTTTAGCATATAACTTAGTTGACATGATTGTTCCTAAGCTTTCCCTGAAGGTTGAATACTAAGTTATAAGGTGTTATTTTCTATATATGGTGACATTTTATTTGCTTTTTTTAGACAAGTCATCTGGCGACATTATAGTGGCCACTATTGCCCAACTGAAGAAAATTTGTTTGAGTTTCTTACTTGTATGGGGAAAAATGGCTTTGACATTGCCGATGTTGAGGTATATGTCGTATAAACTATTTATAGTCAAATTTACTTATATTCTAGTGTTCATTGTCATTCATGTCTTACACTCTGCATTGTATATTTTGTTTTCAGAAAATGAAGTTAGTATTGATGGTAAGAAGCATAAATTGAAGAAATAGGAGAGCAATAACATTGGAGTGACAATGAAAAAAAAGAAGAGATAAGAGAACTGGTCTGGTGATATCCTTAGAGCCAATATCCTGCATAAGACACACATATAGATACTGATGGTCAAGTCTTGAGAGTTGGTGAATTCACCTGCAATGCCTTGGCAACACAATAATAATGTTTTGAAGTGATGAAACATCATTTCATGTGTAAATTGCAGTCCACCCAATATTAAGTTAGAAACTCATTGTAATACTTTAACATTTCATATAATATAATTTATGTTGTTGAAATTATTTATAATTTCATGTATTGTTTAGTATTGTAATTAACATATGCAACTTTATGTTTTCATATTAGATGAGCATGCACATTGTATGACATTTTTTAAACCATACAAATTAATTTATGTTGATTAATTATGAACATATAAAATCAATTTAAAACTACTAAATTAGTAGTTTATAGATTAATGATGAACACAAATAAAAGAAATATACGAATAAATTAGTCACTTATAATGATTACTAGTGAAAGTAAATGAAATGAATATAAACTACTAAATCAGTCGTCTATATAATGAGTATGAAACTACAAAAAAAAAAATGACTGCTGCAAATGATAAATTTGTGATTACAAATAATGACTAAATTTTTCATGCATATAGGTATTAGTAGCTAATTTACAGTATCTTATAACACGACCAAAAATTTAGTCATATTTCTTTGGTCATTAATTAGTTTCAAACAATGACTAAAATTTGCATATATGTGACTATTAGTAGCTAATTTACAGTATCTTATAACATGACCAACATTTTGGTCATATTTCTTTGGTCTTTAATTGGTTTTTTCGGGTGATTATATAGTAATATATTTCGTTTTATGTTTAGTCATTAATTGTGACAATTAATGACCAAATCAATGATTAAATCAATGACCAAATCAATGATTAAATCAATAACCAAATCAATGACTAAATTAATGACCAAATCAGTGACTAAATTAACGACCAAATATACTACTAGACAAAAAAATTGAGATAACCAATTAATGACTAAGCTAAAAACGACTAAAATTTGGTCACGTTATAAGATACTGTAAATTAGCTACTATTGGTCACCGACCGAAAAATAGTCGTTTATATGCAAATTTTAGTCATTTTTTTAGTAATTAATTAGCTATTTTGTACTAGTGGTTATCCTCTCTACCTAAAACGACCTATTTCTTTTGGATAGATGCTTCATCATTTTATGTAGAGGCAATTTCCTCTTTAACATCTTTCCTTACCTATTTTCCATTTCATTGTAATAATCCTGTTTCTTAGAAATGTCTTTCTTCAATTCCTCAAAAAGAAATTGATTCAATTACCTCATTTCAAGCATCTCTCATCATTATTGCAACATCTCCACTTAACCTTTCTCTTGAATAGGCTCTTTACCTTTCCTCTTTTTCACTGGTTACATGTGGGTTCAAAGTAATTATGGTATCTTCCTTTCTGATGGAAGCTTTTCCATTAATGGTTGCTCGGGCATCTTTCCCTTTAACTATTGTGATCTTGTGAATGGCTTCCTAGGCTTCAAGATAAAACATGAATATTTTTTAGCAAAGTCCAATTTCATGGCTCTTTTGTTTTTATTTTTAGTTTATGTTTCCTTGATATCAATAGGTTATATAGTGGGGCTTTCTTGAATTTCAATGGCCTCCAAGATATATGATAAATTGCCTCTTTCCTTAATTTTCCTTCTAGTAACCCTACAATGTATTCTTGTATAGCTTTTTATTTGACTGCTTGTAGAAGTTTTCTCTAGTATCACGGGTCCATTCACTTGTTCAACTTATAATTACATAGGCTCTGTCATAGGTTGCATCTCTGACTCATGGTCAGCTACATGCTCTACTTCAGATTTTTTGTCTTTCCCTGGTGTAATAGATTTGGATCTTGGTGTTTTCCTAGGAGTAACAACATCAACTTCACAGCCACTAAAAAAAAAATGTGGGCCAACCTCTTTTCATTTTATTTAACTCTTCAACCACTAGAAACGTGATAAGAGCATGATGAAAAATGGAGGCATCATTGGCATCAAGTTTGTCATGAACCTTGTCTGCCATTTTTTCCAAGCTTCTAAACAAATAAAAAAACATATCTAAAGGTTGTTTACCTGTAAAGTGTAGTAGCAATTTGAAGTGGTATTGATATACCACGTTGAACCTACCCTCACATGTGAAATATTTCTGGATCACTATCAGAAACTTGGACAAATACTCTTTAAGGCATGTTCTAGGGATGCTTGTAGCAATATTTATGCCTCTATGTTCTCTCTTCAAGAATTCATCACAATTATGTAATTTAAACTTTTTCATCTTGAACCATGACTTTCCTGATGTGGGGATCTCAGTGGCTTGAGAAATAGTGTCAAGAGACACAAAAAAACTTAACATGCCCACTTTTGATCATGTGCCTATAAATTTGATGGAAAAATCCTTTGATATTTTCCCACGATATCCCTGCAATGTTTGAAAAAACTGAAGGCAACCCACACTGGAAAACACTTTGGAGAACGTAGGGTATTATTCTATTAACCTCATATATGTGGGCTCGTACCTAACCATAGACCCTCCTTTATATTGTTTCCTTCGAGCTGCCATGGCTCGAAGATGTAGTGAACAAATCCTTGACATATGAAAAAAATTTAGTGACAACAAACTGACCTTTGACACTAACATAGTTTACCCTAAGTTAGCTAGATAGACCACCAAAAAACCAAACAAAATCTTAGCCAAAAATGGTAGCTCACAAGGAGGATATGCGAACATATTTTGTGGCAGAAAATCGAAAATAAAAAGTGAAAAAATAAAAGAGTGACTAAGCAGCTATATGATGCATGTGTTTACAAATGGTGGATAACGAGAACAGGGAACAATCTTAACCCAATACGCTCTGACCAACTCTAACCATACAATTTTTAATATTCTGTACTGTTTCCCCTACCGTTAGTAGAAAAACCAACTTTTTTAGCAAAAACTGCATTGGAGAAGACATATTTTCTACCGAAGAGTCAGGAACTTCCGTAACAAATCCTAGCCTATTCGAACTAGATTTTCTGCAGAAGTGTGCAAAACTGTCAAACTCAGGATTCTCACTAGATCAGATCGTGGAGAATGAAACTTTGGATTTTCCCATGATAATGACTCACATAAATACTCATAATGACATTTCAAAATCACTAAAGAACCTTTATATATGTGAAATTTTTTGAAAATCAAAAAAATATAAAATATTATTTAACCGTAACTAACTTAACCTAATTGATTGATGACTCAAAACAAACCTAATGGTTATCTTGGATAACAGAGTGGTGATAAAATTAATTTAAGAGAACATTTTTTCTAGATTTGGTTTCCAAAAAAAAATTGTTATAGACAATGCTCAATATTTCACTAGTATTAAAATGATATCTAACCGTTTCAAAAATATGAGATTAAATTACATCATTCTACACCTTATTATCCATAGGGTAATGAGTTAGCAGAATCATCAAATAAAATTATAATTAAAGATATTACGAAAGTATTAGCATATGAGAAAATAAGTTGGGGCATTCATCTCAAATATGCAGTGTGGGAAAAAAAAATCACCTAAAATATCTACTCGTAAATCTCATTTTCAACTTGTATATGGGATTTAAGCAATTTTCCCAACACAATTAGAATTTCTAGTTATGAAGCTTTTGTGGGACTCATATGAATAATATAATGTTTTCTCAAGGAGAATCAATCAGATCATTGAGGTGAATTAGGTCATACATGAAGTTCAAAATAAAATTCAACAGTATCGAGATAAAATGAAGAGTTTGTTGATAGGAAGGCTAGAGAAAAATATTTTAGACAAGGAGACCTAGTGCTGAGATGGGATTCTAGAAGAGAGGAAAAAAGGAAAGCATGGAAAGTCTGATAATTTATGGTTGGGACCTTTAAACGTTGTGGAAGTGAAGGTTAACAATACATTAATTTTATAGAACCTAGACGGATAGTATTCTTCATTTCTAGTCAATGGAAAATACCTAAAGCACTATAGTCAATATTAAATGTTTGCAACTTTCATCATTGTAAATTTCCATTTTTCTTCACAATTTCAGCATCAAAATGTCTTTTTCAGAGCAAAGATTCCATACCCCGAGGAGAAGGCACATGGATTTGAAACTTCTCTACATACCATAGGCGAAAGTAGTCCCCAGGTGGAGCCAATGTTGTAACTAATTTTTACTCCTTTGGACTTTGTAATTTTATCTTTATTTCAAAAATAAAAATAAAAAATAGGAAAAGAATATTAAAACAATAAAAAGAAATAAAAGAATCAAAAGAAATTATATATATATATATATATATATATATATATATATATAATAAAAAATACATATATCCCATGGTTAGAGCGCAAGTCTAAATGTCATTATTATTATTATTATTATAATCCTTTTTATTTATTTTAAAAAGGATTATTTAATTTATAATAAGGTTTAAGTGACATTTTTGGCAAGTAGTAATAAAATGTGATTTTTTTTAATGGACGAGATCGGGCCCGCCCAGATCAATTACCATCGATCGATTGCAGGACCCCCCACAGTGTTAACAATTTACGAAGGTCCGGGGGGGTCTGCAAAGCGGTTTGCCCGATCCTGTCGTTGGATACTTGTAAATCCAGCATGAATTGCAATACAAAAAATAACTAAGGATTAAAAAATTTCATGTTTTATTTTGACACTAAACAGATTCATCCTATAGATCAAATTAATATACACAAGCAAGCAGGGGAGATTATTTACACATATTTGACAAGTTCTGTGATGACAACTTCTAAGATGCAAGAATTATTAAATAATATCCATTCTCAATTGAAGCTAGAAAAAATGACTTCTCTAGCTAAGGATACAATAATTAAAGGACGTGAAGATTTTGTTTTAAAATCAATATTAGATCCTAAATATGTTAAGGAAAAAAAAAAGATAATCGGAAATAAAATCATTGATGTTTAAGCATTAAGGAAATAATTTAATTTTCCCACCTCAAAATATCCAAAAGCACAAGAAGTTTGAAAATTGGAGAAGGAAAATGAAAATATGCTTAAAATGATTGTTGAGGAGAACATGCAAATCAGAAAATGGAAGCTAAAATGGACAAATTGATCAAAGAAAGTGAGAAACAACCATTAGGGGTATTTTGAGGTATAAAATGGGCCTCCTGAGGAAATTAGAAAATAATTGTGGAAATAATAAAATTATATTAGATTATATCATTAAATTTTAGAGGGAAAAAAGAAAAAACTACTTTTTCAACTTGTATTTCCAACTTATCTCCCTATGGTTTTACTCAAATTTCTAGTGGGAACACTCTTAGATACATAATTTGATTCTTCATATAAGGATTACCCATGTTGCATACTTTCGATGTACCCTTCTACACAAAAGATGAGAAATACATGAAAAATGTGATTGCAATCATGATTTTTCATATATTTCTCATTTTTCATGTAGCGGGGTCCATCGAAAGTATGCAACATAGGTACTCCTTGGATGAGGAATTAAGTTTTGCATCCAATGAGTTCTTTCACTCAAAATTTGAGTAAAAATTTAGGGAGATAATTTTAACATAGAAGTTGAAAAAGTAGTTTTCTTATTTTTATTATCTTTAATATTTTTACTTTTTTACCCCAAAAATAGTGAATCAACCCCTATGATTGAAATCATCATTTTGAATCCTATTAATTCTTATAAAGTTTATTTTCGTTGTAAATTTTTCTTAGGAGGCCCATTTTGGACCACAAAAGTTCTCTAATGTCAGTACTTCAACAAGCATTTCCATAGTGACAACTTCTATAGAAAATACTTCTACAATAGATGCTTCTATGGTAGGGACATATACAACAACATTGGTCACAACAAAAATACAGGATAATGATCAAAATTCAGTAGCATAGTTGTCCAAGGCCATGGGAGATTTATCTTTGAAAGATAAATAAATTGAGAAACTTAAAGTGGAACTTGAAAAGATTCAAAAAGTAAAATCAAAACTAATAATGCATATTTGGCTAAAATTCAAAATAATTTCAAGTTAAATAAGAAATCAGAAATTTATGAGAATGAATCATTGGTTTCAAAAATTTATCTCAAGCCAAATAATATATCTGGATAGATATTAATTCATCTATAACTGAGTTATGGCCTTTTACTGAAATTATTTTTTAGCAAGAAGATTTGTTGCAAAGATCAAATGCAGTAGTAGAAGAAATAAAAGAAGATTTGGATGATAAACCAGGGGAAGATACATGGATAATTAAAGTCTTAAAATCCAAAACAAAGGATGAACTTGAATAATTTGAGATTGAAGAGAGAGAATAAGCAATCTTAGAGGCAAGAAAATTTTTTACATAAATAAATTTGAAGTTCTAGCTAGAGAATAAATGTCAAAACTTGGAAGCTCAGATTAGGATATTCCACATAGAGTTCAATGCTCTGCATCAAAAGGGAATCCTAGGTTTGCAAGGTATAGGTGGATAATTGATTCCACTTGAAGATTATTAACACAGGTAACATGAGTAGTTGTAGACAAAATCGAGTTTTCCGAAATGAGAGGAATAATAACTGGAAAAGCTTTCATCGAAGGCTTAGATTATGATTTATTCATTCAACATGAAATAAAGAATTTGTTTCTAACTAGAACTACTTTTGAAAAATATACTAAATTTTATGAGTCATAAGGAAATTTGATACATTTTTCTATCCTAGATGATAAGAGATGGGATAAATTATGTGAGATCATCAAATAGAGAAAAATGATAAATATTCGTAACCGGGGGACATATAAGCAGGAGTAGACATCAAATTAATAGGAGCAGTGAATAGAAAATTATATTTCTAGCAACAGCTGTCAAACAACAACCCTCAAAAACTGCGCAGTGTTAAAATTAGTTCATATTTTCTATCTTTCAGTTCTTTTTTTGTAAATATCCAAATGAGTTTGGATGATATTTTAGTTTTAATAAATTTTGATTCAAGTCTAGATATTTTGAGTTGGAATCTATAAGTATTTTTTAAATCAAAGGATAAATGTTTGAACCCTTGTGATCAACCAATGATATGAATTTAATTTTCTAATCTATTTCAGAAGTTAATAGAAGGATTCTTTATTCATTATGAGCAGCTTGTGTATCCATGTGCGTTTTTCTATTTATTTATTCATATTTCCATTTTTATTTTTTCTACCCATGTTCAAGGTAACATAGGAGTTTGTGTAAGATAACATTGAGTTTTAATCTCTCTGAAATCACCTCGAAAATTTATAATCATTAAAATATATTAATTCACAAAATTATTTGTCTTGGTTAATTCCTCTAAATCCTTTAACTATTTCCTTATGTCATCTCTTGAATGTGTTATGTTTGGATATACAAAATATATAAACCCATTTGATGTATACGATAAATTAAATGTTCAGTACAAATGTTTAGAAAGTTATAGTACGAATGTTTGACAAGTTATATGCCTTCTTAATTTTACCTTTCAAATCAATTTAAAGATTAATTCTGTAAGGAGTGAATAATCAAACCTTTTATTTTCTTAGAAGTACTTAGGATTTACATATGTTTAAATTTCAAAGCATTAGTCATCCAATTAAAATAAAAAAATTACTTAGATGCTTGGGCACAATTCCCCATCCTAGAACTGTATACAAAGGTAAAACACACTCCATAGAACCTCCTCTTATAGGTGTCCATTTCCCATTCAAGAAAATGGAGATTGTCCCTCTTGTAGAAGATAGAGTCATGGATATAGGCAATGTTAATTTTAATCAATTAAAGAAGAGGAATGTGCAAGAAAGATGAAGGTATTCCTTGAATGATCCCAAACATACAGTCTTTGTATCCATTGAGAATGTAATAGATGCTAACACCCGAAGAAACCCCTGAGCAGTCATGGGAGATAATGTTGCTTTTGAGACAACAATGTAAGACAACTCAGAGTATCTTATGAGAGAGAATGCATGATTTAGGAAGGAATTTTTTGTAGAAAAGTGAAAAATATATCACCTCACTTCAGTGAATCAAGCACTATTTTTTAACGATCTCAGCACAAGCAAATTCTATTAAGTTATACTTGAAGAATTGTGGTGGATAAAGGACCATGAATCAATTATACAATGAAATTATTATGTTGCATGATATGGTGGAACCCCTCGTAGGGATATAGAATAAAGATAAATAAATCTTGAAGCTCCTAAAGCTTATAAATAAATTGTTAGGTCCCTATATTACTAGTTTAGTCCCTCATTATTATTATTGTATCCCCCTTATTGTTATTTTTGTACCCATGTAACCCCAAAATTGTTATTATTGTGCCCCTACATTATTATTGTTAGGTCAGCTAGGATTATATTGTGGCCCCATGGAATCCTATATATAGAAGTAGGTTTTGGTCATTTGTATCATCCAAGAATTGTTCATTAATGTAATGTATTGGAGGTATCCCCCTCAAAGTGGTTGATTTCTAAGGCGTTGATCTCCCTTTTCTTCTATTTTGGAGCTCGTTTCACAACATTTGGTAATAGAGCTTTGGATTGTAGGGTTGCGCTGCTCCAAACAAGTCATTGTGGAATTTTCACTATAACTTTTTTCTATGAAGGTCCAGAAGCTAAAAAATTTAGAGCACGAAGCCAAAATCCTTTGGAAAATATTTGTAAAATTTCAGAGCTTGGTTCGAAATATTTTTGGAGATATGATCTGTGGAAGTTAGGGCTTTTTGCAGGCTCCTGAATTTAACCTAAACAGGTCATTGCAGAATTTTTACTATAATGTTTTTTCTATGAGGTTTCCGAAGCTAAAATTTTCATAGAGAGAAGCCAAAATCTCGAGCAATGTCATGGAAACATTTCAGATATTGATTCGCCTTATTTTTGGAGGTAGGATCTGTGGAAGTTAGGGATTTTTCAGGATTTCGAATTTCATCTCAAAGAGGTGATCGTGGGAAAATCTTCATAACTCTCTCTCTGAGCATTGGATGGGAATTAGGTAAAAAGTGGCTCCAATTACATGGAATTTAGTTTCCTTTCTATCAATTTCAGAGCCGAAGGAGGAAACAATGACACATGGAAAGTCGTACAAGTTCTCTCTACGAAACCAGTACATAATTAGGTCATTGTGGGAGATTGGACATAACTTCGTCTTGAAGAATCCAAAACAGGTCAGACCTATGGCATTATAAAGAGGATTTATAAGGCTACATCAGGGCCAAATTTAAGATATTGAAGATCCGAAATCATAGAGATAATTTAGTTTCAATATCGAGCTCCTCAAAAGCAAGAAAAAGGTGTGTATTTTTTTTCCAAATTGCATAAGTCTTGTCTAAAAAATTAGTTTGAAGTGATTCCAAGGGCCTATTGAGCATATAGCTCAGTATTGGGTTCTAAAATTCCCCCTAAAAAGAATTCAACACCCATTAAGCCTTGAGAAGGCTCTACTATGACTCATGAAGATGTAGAAATGCAACATGAGATATCAAAATTACAAGAGCAAGTGCATCTATCGCAAAGAGAAAAAAAAATGAAATGGAAGTTTTGAAGAAAGGCATGGAAACTAATATGGATGGTTTGAAGAAAGGCGTGTAAGCTAAGACGAATGGTTTGGAAGTTAATATGGATGGCATGGAAGTTGGAATGGAAGCTAATATGGATGACATGGAAGCTAAGATTGATGAAAAAAGGAAAACATGAAGAATGATCTAAAGGCAGGCATCGAAGGTTTGGAAAAGTTGATACAAGAAATGTTTCCTGATGGCGAAAAGATAGTAGAGGAAACTAATGATGAGAAAAAAATAATTTTTAATCCTGATGTCATAAACTCTAATGTTGGATGGAAGAACCACCATATTCCAAAGATGGATATGAGGAAGTTTGATGGCAAGGATCCCGTAACATGGATACTATAGATGGAGAAATATTTTGATCTCAATAATGTGAAAAACACAAAAAAGGTATGCATTGCAACTTTACATTTAGAAAAAAATACATTTGTATTGTATTGATAGCTTTTCTCCCATAAAAAATTGTCACTTGGTCAATTTTTACGGAGGAAATCATAGCACATTATGAGGATACAAAAAGAAACACCTTCTTTAGCCAATTGATGAATCCCAAACAAAAGGATTCAGTGGTGGAGCACATTGAGGACTTCCAAAAATTGAATATAAGGGTAACAGATATTCCAGAGGAACACAGGGTTGATGTCTTCATAGGGACTTTATAGGATAACATCCAACATTAAGTTCACGTTTGGGAACCTGATTCATTAGAAAAGGTATTCAAGTTGGCAAGAAAAATTGAATGTAAAATTATTGGGACAAGGGAGCCTACCACTCACATATATAAAGATAGAAGTGTTGCTACTCCTATACTTCCACATCCTACATGGTTGACACCACAAAAATTGGAAGAAAAAAGAGAAAAAAGGATTTGCTATAGTTGTGATAGAAAATACACTAAAGGTCGTAAGTGTGCTGAGAATAAATTATTTTACATATATTGTGAAGAGGAAGAAGAAAATGAACAATAATCTTCAAAAGAAGAGGATATACACCAAGAACCAACCCTATAAGAGGAAGAAATGAGTATGACCATATTGTGTAATGCATTGACATGAATTAGCACTCCTCAAACTCTCAAGATAGAAGGACATATCAAGAAGAAAAAGGTAATAGTGTTGATTGATTCGGGTAGTACCCATAATTTTATTCATTGTAAGTTAGCCAAGGAATTGAATTATTTCCTATACCCAGCACTAGAATGTCAAGTGATGGTTACAAACGGAGGAACTATAAATTTCTATGGGAAATGCCATAATATCAAGCTAACCATGGGAGAATATGTATTGAATAGTCCAATTCTTTCCATTCCAATGGGAGGTGTTGATGTTGTACTAGGAGGACAATGGTTACAATCTTTGGGGACGGTAGCTTTTAATTTTCAAGATATTTTCTTGAAATTTTTTTCAGAAGGAAAGCTAGTTGAATTACGAGTTATTTTAGGGAAGCTAGGAAAGATAATAAGCTCTAATGTCATGACAAAGCTTCTAAAGAAAGAACAACAAGGCTTAATTGCACAATTATGCTCACTAGAAGTTCCAACATCAAAACCATCTATTTTTTCAAATCTCCAAAAGGTCATGGACAATCATCCCAAGGTGTTTGAAACTCCCAAAATACTCCCACCTATTCGTGATCATGATCATGATATTCATTTGATTCCAGGAAGTGTTCCTCCAAACATCAGGCCTTATAGATATCCTTATGTCCAAAAGAGAGAAATTGAATGTATGATTGTAGAAATGTTAGAGGTTGGTATAATTCAACCTAGTCAAAGTTCTTTCTCTGCTCCAGTAGTATTGGTGCACAAGAAGGATGGATCATGATGCATGTGTCTAGATTATAGGGAGCTCAATAAGCTCACCATTAAAGATAAACTTCCCATTCATGTGATTGATGAATTATTGGATGAATTACATGGAGCAATTTATTTTACCAAGTTGGATCTTCATTTAGGATATCATCAAATTATAATGAAGACTGAAGATATTTTGAAAACAACTTTTCGAACTCATGAGGGTCATTATTAATTTTTGGTCATGTCTTTTGGCCTTACCAATGCACCTTCTACATTTCAAGGGTTTATGAATTCCATTTTCAAACCCTTTCTTAGGAAATTTGTGCTAGTATTTTTTGATGATATACTAATATACAACAGGTCTTGGAAGGATCATGTTCAACATGTTTAAAGGGTTCTCAAACTATTGCAGGAGAAACAAGTATATGCAAAAACATCCAAATTTTTATTTGGAGTACAAGAGGTGGAATATCTGGGTCATATTGTATCTCACGAGGGTGTTAAGGTAGACCCTAACAAAATTAAATCCATTAAGGAATGGAAAGTCCCCATAACCATAAAGAAATTGTGATGATTTATTGGGTTAACAGGGTATTATTGCAAGCTTTTTAAGAATTATGGGTGAATAACAGCACCTCTAACAACATTATTGAAGAAAGATGCATTTTCATGGACTCCTGAAGCAACTAAGGCCTTTGAACATTTTAAACAGGCAATGTGCCTAGCACCGGTCTTAGCTACGACATACTTCACAAAAACCTTTATTGTGGAATGTGATGCCTCAGGAAATGGAATTGGTGTTGTTTTAATGCAAGAAGGAAGACCCATTGCTTTTGAAAGTCATCCAATCAAAGGAAAGAATTTACAGAAAGCTATTTATGAGAAGGAAATGTTAGCAATAATACATGCACTAAATAAATGATGAACTTACCTAATGGGAAGACACTTCAAGGTAAAAAATGATCATGATAGTCTTAAACACCTTTTGGAACAAATACTATCTTCAAAAGAGTAGCAAAAATGGGTCACAAAGATGTTGGGTTATGACTTTTAAATAATGTACAAAAAATGGAAGCTAAATGTTGTTGCAGATGCACTCTCCAGAAAGAATGAAAGGGCGGAAGCATTGCTTTGTGCCATTTCTATTATCCAACCAGATTGGATAACTGAAGCAAGGTATGAATGGAAGAAGGACGAAGATGTGTGGACAATCATTCAAAAGTTGCAGCAAGATCCTAGTACATCTGATACATTTAGTTGGAAAAATGATTCCTTATGGTACAAAGATCGCTTATATATTTGCAAGAATTCAAAACTAAAACAAAAGATTCTTTTGGAATTGCACACTTCTCCTTTAGGAGGACACTCGGGAATTTTAAAAAATTACCACAGGGTGAAGAAATGTTTTTTTTGGGATGGCCTTAAATCTGATATTCAAAATTTTGTGGCGGAATGTTTGGTTTTCCAACAAAATAAAGTTGAGACAATTAGGACCCCGGGTCTTCTACAACCTTTATCCATTCCAAGTCAACATTGGGACGAGATTTCAATGGATTTTATGACAGGTTTACCTAAGTCCGAAGGAAGGAGTGTCATCATGGTGGTAGGTGATAGACTTACCAATTATGCACACTTTTGTGCATTATCTCATCCATTTAAAGCAAGTACAGTGGCTACTACATTTATGGACACAATTCAAAAGCTGCATGGAAACCCAAAGATTATTGTGAGCGACAGAGATCTCATTTTTACTGGAAACTGTTGGAAAAAGCTATTTTCTTGTTTGGGTACTCAATTAGCTCATAGCTCATCTTATCATCCTCAATCTAATGGTCAAAATAAGATAGTGAATAAATTTTTGGAAGGATATCTTCCTTGTTTTGTATCTGATAAACAAACACAATGGGTCAAGTGGTTACCTCTTGCTGAATGGTGGTATAACACTTCCTTCCATACTGCAGAAAAAATGACCCCATTTATGGCACTTTATGGATATCATCCACCATCCATCACATCATCTTTAACAGAAAATTCTAAGGTTCAAGAAGTGGAAGATACATAGAGCATCAACAATAATTTCTCTAACTCTTGAAGGATAACCTAAATTTGGCACAAAGTCGAATGAAACAATAGGTAGATCAACATCGCAGTGAGAGAAGTTTTGATGTAGGAGACTGGGTGTTTTTACGGCTACAACCATATAAAAAAATGTCCCTCAAGCAAGCTAAGAAGGATAATAAATTATCTCCAAAGTACTATTGTCCTTACAAGGTGTTACAAAATATTGGTACTACAAATTGGAGCTTCCTACTTCTTCGCGAGTGCATCTAGTTTTCCATGTTTCATTCTTAAAGAAGGTTATAGGTGAAAATCTTCCAGTTCAAACAATATTTCCAGAACTTGATGAGGGAGGAAAAATCATATTGGAGCCTGAAGCGGTCAAGAAAAAAAGAACTTGACAGTTACGAAATCGATCAATTTCAAAGTATCTCATCAAGTGGAAAAACTTACCCACTAAATATTCTACATGGGAGGATGAGAACTTTATACAGAAGCATCCAAAGCTACTCAAGCGTTGAGGACAACACTTTTTTGAAAGAGAGGGGCATGTTAGGTCCCTATATTACTAGTATAGTCCCTTATTGTTGTTAGTGTAACCCCCTTATTGTTATTGTTGTACCCCTGTAACCCCAATATTGTTATTATTATTCCCTTACATTATTATTGTTAGGTCGGCTAGGATTATATTGTGACCCCATGGACTCCTATATATAGAAGAAGGTTTTTTTCATTTGTATCATGGAAGAATTGTTCATCTATGTAATGTAAAGGAGGTTGCCCCCTCGAAGTGGTTGATTTCTAAGGCGTTGATCTCCCTTTTCTTCTATTTTGGAGCTAGTTTCACAACAAAAATCTATTTATCTAATACAGGAGTGGGGTTTCAAGTACCCAGATGTTCCATAAATATTGGTCAAGAAGGACATAATTTCTACTAAGATGGATAGAGTATATTTGAAGGTTCTTCCATTTACTTAAAGATTTTCCTTCTTTTGAGAAATTAGCATAAGAGAGTAGCATACATGTACTTTTGAATCAACAAGAAGGTATTCCTTGTGTAATGTTTAATTGAAAAGTTATCAATGTTATTTCACTGCAATGAAACAAAGTGCATCTTAAAGAAAGTAATAGTACTATTCTAGTAAATAAACATGAACATCAATGACGAAGAATCATTAATAATCAATTTAAATATTTCACATAGTTTAAAATATCATCACAACCATCACAACACACTTTCAATGAGATAAGCACCAAAGTTACTCAATTAGTTCAATTTATCTAAGGCATACGAACACCAACATAAATTGTAAACATTCAAATAGTAGTATTTAAAAATCCATGATCTATGCAAGAAAACATGTTAGCTACATAGGCTTCATGTATTAATATAAATTTCAAAGATACATGAATACAATGAACACCACTTGCTCGAAATAGTGGAGCGTTAGAGCCACTGCTTGCTCTCCAAAAGAACTATCACTATCTCTTCAATGCATTATAGGAGACTCCAATGTGAGAAATCCTTTCTTTGAGTAATGAAGGATCTTTTATAGCTAGATACATGAATCTTCATATCCTCATGACTCTTCAACTTCTCATATAAATTTTCAACTTCTAATGACCTTTGGTATTCTAAATAACTTTTGAACTCCAACATAAATTTTGGCCTTCTTTGTGTATTTTGGACTTATACATGTGAACTTTAGGTTTCTACATGTGACTTTTTTGTCCATAAATGACTCTTTGAATTCCACATATTTACATTTACAACAAGTAAATAATTATTTCCACATCGTGATGTGGTGACAACAAGGCAACCACCAACATTAATGGCTTCGAATCATAGTGAAATGTGATAGGTACTTTCTTGAGAGATGACAATGCTTCCACCCATGTCTTGAAATCTTGATGTAGATTTCCCATTGTTGTTTCCATCTACCCTCCAAAGTGTCTTGAGATATGTGGAGTCTTTATGGATCATTTTGGTTTCCATAATATGATGTTATTTCACTTATCACCATCATGTGTTATTTTTCTTTTGAAAGCTTCTTTGTGCTACTTCCTTTGACATATATTATTATGTCTCATTTCCATGTTGTCCTCTAACACATGCAAGTAGGATCACTCATGTAAAGAAAAAATCAACCAAAAAAATTTCCTATTCTATCATTTCTCATACAAATTTTCCAATTTTTAGTCAACAGTGTGCTCGGGAAAGAAAATAAAAGCTTTTGAGTGTGGGGCACGCGATTAAGAGGTAAGGGTTGAGTCATATGCACTAAGAGTGCATTGCATGCTCTACTAGAAGAGATGGCTTCATTTATGGCATAGGCCATAGTCTCAGGGGAATAAGAGGCCCAATGATGTTTTTTTATGTGACATGTACTCAATTGAGGAGGCCTAAGTTATAAAGAGGGCACATGGCACAGTGTTAGGTCTCAAGGAAGACCTAATGACCATTGTTATTTCACTATGTGCTCAACTGGGCCAAAGGCTTAAAGAAGGGCGTAGCCTGGAAGAACAAGTAGATTTTGTGACTTGGGAGTGTGATGTGCACCTAAGAGGGAGGAAATGCTCTTCTAGGGGATAGTCTGCATCTTAAGTAGACAAGAGGGGTCCCACTGAGGCTTGGGAGTGTACTATGTTCACTTGCTTGCCTAGTGGGTAGGCTTATAGAAACCATTTTTTTGAAAATATGGAATACCAAACATGGTAAACACAAATTGTTAGGAGTAAAACAAAGTGAGACACATGTAAAATCATTTGTAAGACTTTTACAGGACCCAATACTAGGAAATATATGTCTAAATTCCATTTTACAAAAATTCTCTGAGTATAACGGACAAAGTATGTTCACTTGCGACGAAAAGTTTCGTTTTGTCAATAAAAGTGCACTAGGACTATGAAGTGCATTGTGAATGCTTTGAATTATGCTAAAAAACTTAGGAAATAAAAAGGAAACTTAAAACAAATGGAATGACATGAAATGATGCTTTGTGATAGAAATGGACACTTGATATGAAAAAATACTAGTAGGCTCCAAAATTCGAATACACCAAAATTTTGGAGGGTATTGTAGCAGTGAAAACACTTGGTGACAGTTTTATGCTACTAGAAATCCATAAACCAAGGGGGTATCCCCAAAGTGAAGTCCCAATTAGACCTCACACCATTTGGAGTATTGGCCTGGCTTCCATGTATCCTTATATATTCTTCTCAGCTACAAAGTTCAACACAAGAGAGTGATATATAATAATTTCTGGATCAGAATTTGAGCATTCCTTGTGAAATTTTTAGCTGCAGAAAGTTTCAAGGTCCTTCTACCGAAAGGGAAGAGAAAAGTGGGCCCTTTAAAGAAAAGTAATAGCACTAATTTGGAAAAGGCACACGAGCATATACATATGAATGGATCATTGATCAACAAGTGAAATAGTTAACAAGGAAGTAACGATTGTTAAAGAAAATAAAACACACCTTCCACAAGATAAGTGCCAAAGGCACTGAAATAGTTCAATTTCCTTAGTACAAATGAAAACAAAAAACTTCGCAAACTTTCAAAGAATAGTATTACAATATTCACGACATATGCGTTAAATAATTCTAACTCAATGAGCTTCTAAATTAAGTAAAAATTCCAAGATAGATAAATACAATGAACACCACTAGCCCCAATAGCAGATCATTATCGTTGTCACTTTCTCCTCCAAAAAAAATATATTCCTCTCATTTTCCTTGTAGGAGGAGCCAATGTGAATTTTTTTTTGCATGAATAATGAGGGTGTATATATAACAAATGGGGTGATCATTAATATCCCCTATGACTCTTGGAATACCTTCATAACTGTTTAACTACCCAATAACCTTTCGATTCCAACATGACTCTTCATATTACATTAATGACTCTTGGACTTCCACTTTAAATTACATTTTCCAATATAGAATTTACATAATCCACAAATCATGTGGCACATGATGACTCATGATATGACATGACATGAAACTGATGACATGGACTCCATGCTGACATGGCAATGTCAAGTCACTCTTTGCTGTTGTTATCTTTGAGTCTTCTTGAGAGATAGTACATGTTCTTCTTCTTCCTCATCCTCATGACTTGAAGATAAGGAGTCTTCAATGTGATCTTGATTGTCTATATTTTGTTGTAATTTGGTGTTCCTTCATGATATCGCCTGTTGATCATCTATTCTTATTCATCTCCATAGGTTCCTTCTATCATGGTCTCCTTATCCTTTTCCTCCATAATCATCTTATTGTGATAAAATAAAGTACCTGCAACTAAAATACATTCATGAAAATATGAAAACAGTCCTAAAAACCCCTAATCAAACATATTTCATGAAATCACTTGTTATGAATAGAACTAGTAATTGGATGAGTGACTGACTCAGGTATTATGCATTTCCAGTGGTTGAGGGTTGGGATTGAGACTTGAGACTGTGAAATGCATAGTTTAGGAATACTGGAGTAAAAGGATTGCGCAGCTGAGGGGATGAAGAGCTCAATACTAAGGTTTGAGGTGTGAGGTTGTTGGAAATATGATGCAGGATGTTGTCCTTGATGGCAACCCACTGAATGAAGATGAAGACATGCGACTGTTGACATGTATTGTCCTTGATGGCAATCCACCTGATGAAGTTATTCTTGACTTGATGGACTTGGTAAATGATGTAAATCTGATGTTTGTTGACAATATGATGCTGAGTGTTGCCCTTGAGAAGCAACCCACTTGATGGAGATGATGACAACTTACTTGATGAAGTTGTACTTGAGAGAATATGTTCCTGATGAAGAAAATATGATGTTTCTACAGTGTGTACAGAAGGCAATAAAGAAAATAATTCAGAATGTGCTCAAAATATGATGAAAAGAGTATGTCTCTCTGTATATGCGGATTGGCCTAGGGAAAGTCGCGTATGCACGCAGAAAATAACGTGCCAAGTCGCGTATGGGCTAAAGCGCTCAAAAAGTGCAAAACCAAGGGTAACCACCATGGTATTGACCCATGGTATTGGGTAATGATCCGCCTAATTGACCCCGTCCAGGTAGTTTTGGGCTTATGGTATTGTTTTGGTCCATGGTATTAAAAAAGGGGGGCTCATGGTATTGAAAAGGGTAAACCTATATAACGAGAAGAAATTCATTGTGCAAAACATGAGTGTGGGTGCAAGATGTCTGAGCTTGAATGAATACTTCTCTCTGAAGTATATCTGAATGAAAGGGTTACACTTGAATGATAAATCTGAATGTATGATGCACCAATGATGAAGAAGGGGATCTAGATCTGAATTGCTCTTGTATTTTCTAGATCTGATTATGGAAGGCTTAGATCTGTGATGAGGCGAGCATCTAGGCGAACATCTGTCTGAAGCAAAAGGGTAGATATGAACTGAATATCTGATCTGATGAAGTATGCTGCTCTGTAATGATTGAAGATCTATACGCTACTTCGCCGCGGAGGAAGCGCGTATATACGCAGCTTCAGCGAAGAGAAAGTGCGTATGCGCAATAAAATATACACTGAGGTATACGCTGGTTTGTGTGGACGGAAGCGCGTATATACGCAACATCAGTGAAGGGAAAGAGCGTATGCAAACTAGGGTTTGCTGAAGCAAGGGGTATGAAATATCTGATCTGTTCTGCTGTGTTTCTGCTATCTGATCTGTGTTGATATGTATCTGTTGGTGACGTATGTTTGTGCTTAAAAGTATGGAAAGGGTCCAGTATGAAAATATGATGAAATGTAGCCTGCAAGTGGTGTTCTATTGAAGTTGTTGGATCCAGTGTGAAAATTGATGAAACGTGGTCCAAGGTGGTGCTGAGGGTTGTAGCCTTCAGTCAGGGGGTGGTAGCTCCCTTCCAGGTGAGGCTGGTAAACGAGATCAGGGGGTCGTAGCTCCCTTCCCGGTGAGGCTGGTAAACGAGATCGGGGGGTCGTAGCTCCCTTCCAGGAGAGGCTGGTAAACGAGTCAGGGGGTTGGAGCTCCCTTCCAGGAGAGGCTGGTAAATGAGCGCAGGTGGGTGCCTGCGTGCTGGTCAAGTCTGCGCCAGCACATATGTTGTAAGATGTTTTTCTCTATAATAAAATATTGAAGGCTGAGCAACTGCAGCGGTGGTTTTCTCCCGATTTGGGTTTCCACCTAAAAATCCTGGTGTTCATGTGTGATGCTTTGTGTGGTGGTTTATTCTGTTCTTACTGCACATGTTTACTGTTTATTGAACATCTGATGAATGAATGATGGAATAATATAAGTGAAGATTTAATGACAGATCTAGATCTCTGTGTATACGCTAGTTTCATAAAGGGGATCCGCGTATATACGCTAGTTTGCTGAAGGAAAGTAGCGTATGGGTTTTAAGGAATGAAAAAGTAAAAAGATTTGATTATGCAGTAAATACTGATTCACCCCCCCCCTCTCAGTATTTTTTCCCAACAATTGGTATCAGAGCGTGGTCCTTCTGCAGAAGCTTGATCGCTTGAAGGAGATCCGTCGCAATGGGAAGTCAAGAAGGAGTGATGTCTATAAAGCCACCTCTATTCAATGGAAGCAATCTGATTTTCTGGAAGGTACGAACAAAATCATATCTGCAAAGTCTTGGTGCAGATGTATGGGCAATCGTGCAAGAAGGTTATCAATACCCAGCAAATATTCCTACTGATGCAGCTGAAAGAAAGAAGTATGAAATTAATGCCAAAGCGGTGAATGTCTTATTGGGAAGCATGTCTGAATCAGAATTTGCTAAAGTGATGCAGCTACATTCGGCAAAAGACATATGGGACAAAATCATTCTAAGCTATGAAGGAGACACCAAGGTAAAAAGTGCAAAACTCCAAACTCTTAGAATTGAATATGAAAATTTGAAGATGCATAGTGATGAAAGTGTTGCCAGTTTCTTTCTTCGTCTAGATGATATTGTAAATCGGATGAGAAATTTGGGTGAAACCATAACTGATACTACTCTGGTGGAAAAGGTCTTAAGATCTTTGACTTCAAAATTTGACTCTAAAGTTTCGGCTATTGAAGAAAGGCAAGATCTGCAAACTCTTTCTATTGTTCAATTGCATGGTATTCTGACTGCTTTTGAAATGAGACAAGGAGGTCCTTCCCAAATCAGAGAATCTGCTTTTAAGGCATCTAAAAAAGGAAAGGAAAAGGAAGTTGTCAAAGAATCCAGCTATATATCCGATGAAGAAGAAGCGAATTTCGTGAGAAAGCTCCAACTAGGTACTGGAAGATTCAAAGGTAAGCTTCCCTTCAAATGTTTTGAGTGTGGAAAAGTTGGTCATTATGTTGCTAAATGTCCTTATAGAGAAAAGCATGGTAAAGAGAAACAATTTGAGAAGAGAAAGAGTTATTATGCAAAAGAAGATGATGATGAAGTGTCCAGTGAAGATGAAGAAGATTCTGACCAAGATCTGAAAGTGCTCATGGCTAAGAAGCAAAAGAAGAAGGTTACTCGAGGAAAGGAGATACCTCAGAAATCATGTATAGCAAAATGTGAAGAAGATGAAACAGATTCTGACGAAGATCTACAAGCACTCATGGCAAAGAAGAAAAAGGAGAAGGCCACTTGTAATACTCTTCTTTGTGCAAACAATAGTAAAGATAGTGAAAGTAAAGTTGTGGATCTAGAAGAAGATCTCAAGATTAAAGAAGAAGAACTACAAAGTTCATACAATAAGCAAGAAACTATCTATAAAGAGATGATCTCACAAATGAAAGATCAAATAGAAATGCTGAATGGACAGGTGGACAAGTATCAAAGGTTTCATACTTATGCATCCAATCGAATTAAAGATCTAGAAGCGGATCTTGAAAAATCAAGCAAGAAGAATGAAGGACTTGAAGCTGCAATCATTTGTCTTCAGGAAGATTTAGAAGCATCAAGTAAGAAAAATAAGGAACCTCTACAATCATTTGAAAAGGAAGGCCTTGAAGCAGAAATCATCTCTCTCAAAGAAGATCTGAAAAAATCAAATAAGAAGAATGAAGAGCTGCAACAAACATGTGAAGGAAATGAAGATTGGTTGAAAGAAGAGATTCTAAATCTGAAGGATCAAGTTGAAGATGGAAGAAGAAAAGAAGAAAGCATGACAAAGCAATGTGAAGCCTTGGAGGTTGAGGTAAATATTCTCAAAGGTAAATTAGAAGAAAAGGTTAAACTTTTGAGGTTTCATGATAGTACTAACATTTTGGACAATATTCTGAGTAATCAAAGGTCTCCTGCTATCAAACATGGTCTTGGTTTCCATGAAGCTGTTAAAGGAGAATCTAGCTCACAAGGAAGTGCCAAAAATTCAGAGGATGTCAATGCAAAACCTGAAGTGTTGAAAGAGACAAAAGCTCAACCAACAATCATGAATTCTCAAAGGAATTCATTCAAGAATGTTGAATGTTTTAAATGTCATAATTATGGACATGTTGCGGCAAATTGCAGGAGCAGATCATTTCAGCCTCAAACAAACAGTTCCTACACAGAAAGGTACTCTGGTTTCTTCAAGGGATATTGTTTTTCATGTAACAAGTATGGACACAAAGCAGCTGATTGTAAAAGGAGGAAGAATAGAAATACTCATTATGATTCTTATGCTTATTTTTCTGGACACATGAGATGTTATTCTTGTAACAAGTATGGACATATAAGAAAGGAATGCGGGTCGAACAGATATGAGAAATTTCAGCACACAAATAGAAAACAAATCTGGAAGAAGATGGAGGGATGGAATAAGAAACAATCTAGAGAAGAAAAGGATGTTTTTGTGGATGCTCTAGAAGACAATGATTTTCTTGAAGAAAACACTCAATTCAAGATGAAGGACCGATCAGAAATGTAGGGAATTATGACCCTACTGCAGTCATCCGCTTCTGAAGCTGACTTTTCTTATTGACTGCAGGAATGATGTGGGATACATTATGAGATTTAGTAATGTATCGTCACAGGAGGAGCAATGTATGATGTCTCTCATGGTTGAGTTGATTATACTGGTTATGTTTACTTCTGACAGCGCATCTGATGTGGAAAGGACAGGTACAGGAGGTACAAGCTCGGGAGGAAATGAAGGAAGATGGAAATTTTCTATGCTTCACTTTCCATACGCAGGTTCCATTAACTAAAGTCGCGTATACACGCGAGTTCCAGAAGACGCAGTCGCGTATGCATTGATGATAAGAAAATTTATCTGATAGCTGAAGATCTAAAGCAAAGGTCCAGGGGGAGCATCAGTCTGACTGCTAATGATTGCACTATTCTGGTTATACTCATGATAATGAAATGATACATGGGTTCTTTTGTTGAAGATTATGGATGAAGCCTGGTAGCTTTATGATGAAGAGCATTCGTTGTTGAGATGAAAGTCTTATAGTTCAGAAATGAGGACAGATCATGGAGAGATTGTTGTTGATGACTTGCTGTTGAAGGTGTCTCAGATTGCACAAGTTAAGGAAGAAGCACTGGTTTAGGGGGAGTAGCAGGTTGAATTCTAATGGTTGCATTGTTGGAAATATGACTGCTTATTCTTTGGTCTTGGTGATACTCTTGCTCAAATGATGATGATTTGGTACATGGATTATTATGATGAGATTTTGAGCCCTGGTTGCTGATAAGTATCTTTGTGTAGATCATGGTGATTTTGGACCACATGGATGATTGCTTGACACATATCTGAAGATGTTGTTCTGGTATGATAATCTCTTTTGGAAAGAATGTATTGATGCTGCAAAGAATCTGAAGGCTTGGTTACTATTGTACTGATGCCACAACCGTTGGATGACGCTTGAAGACACAACTACACTATTCTGTTATATCTGTAGTCCAGGGAAGCAGTCAAATATCTCAGAAAGAAGCTGAACATTGTCTTTTCCTCATAGAGAATCAGATCTGCATAAATTTTAGAAGATGGCTTGGGATACGCGGGTTTCCTGAAACACAGTCGCGTATGTACGCGAGTTAATGCACAGAAAACCGCGTATGCATGATTGCTGACAATTTTTTTCTTGGAGTCAGCTCACTTTAGCACAGCTGCAGTGCTGTTTGGTATCTCTGATACTGTTTGGTATCTCTGGTGGTGTTCCAGTTCTCATAATTCTGTTTCTAATGTTTTGATGAAGATGCCTTGATGATTTTTTGGTGGAAGTTTTCAGGATGCACAAACTAAGGGGGAGCCTTAGTCATTTGGAAAGATTGCTTGGTTGCACAGATTCAGGGGGAGCATTAGCTTTGCTGAGTATAATGCAGTGTTGGCATTATGATGGTTCTGAAATATGTTCTCTTTCTTGAGGACTTTCTGGTGTTGGCCTTAAAATCTATATTTGTAGTTTGATGAAAAGGTCTTGTTGAGACCCATGTTGTAAAATTGTATTATTCAGTCATGTAAGGACTTGTCAAATTTATAAACCCACTTGGTTGGGTAGCTGAGTCATTTTTGTAAACCCACTTGGTTGGGTAGCTGAGTCAAATTTGTAAACCCACTTGGTTGGGTAGTTGAGTCTCATATGTAAATCCACTTGGTTGGATATTTGATGTAAGTATGAGTCTTTTGGTGATAGGAAGTTCATAGAGTCATGTACTTCATTGAAAAATATTCAGCATGAACTCAGGGGGAGCTTGGTCACTTCAGCACACATCATATCTACAGAACGCTTCTTCTACATAAGGAGAAAAGGGGGTGAGTGCGTTGGTTTTGATCCGCCCGTTGCCCTTGATGTCAAAGGGGGAGAGTGACATGGTGTTTGAATGAAGATAATGATGTGCCCTTTGCCCTTGATATCAAAGGGGGAGAATGACATGGTGTTTGAATGATGCCAAAATGGAGAGAGTGACATGGAAAATAGGGAGAATGGAATGGTGTCATTGTATTCTTAATGTATTTATCTGTTGTCGTAACCAAACACCATCATGGTTGCCATCATGTCCAAAGGGGGAGATTGTTGGAAATATGATGCAGGATGTTGTCCTTGATGGCAACCCACTGAATGAAGATGAAGACATGCGACTGTTGACATGTATTGTCCTTGATGGCAATCCACCTGATGAAGTTATTCTTGACTTGATGGACTTGGTAAATGATGTAAATCTGATGTTTGTTGACAATATGATGCTGAGTGTTGCCCTTGAGAAGCAACCCACTTGATGGAGATGATGACAACTTACTTGATGAAGTTGTACTTGAGAGAATATGTTCCTGATGAAGAAAATATGATGTTTCTACAGTGTGTACAGAAGGAAATGAAGAAACGAATTCAGAATGTGCTCAAATATGATGAAAAGAGTATGTCTCTTTGTATACGCGGATTGGCCTAGGGGAAGTCGCGTATGCACGCGGAAAATAACGTGCCAAGTCGCGTATGGGCTAAAGCGCTCAAAAAGTGCAAAACCAAGGGTAACCACCATGGTATTGACCCATTGTATTGGGTAATGATCCGCCTAATTGACCCCGTCCAGATAGTTTTGGGGCTTATGGTATTGTTTTGGTCCATGGTATTGAAAAAGGGGCTCATGGTATTGACAAAAGGTAAACCTATATAAGGAGAAGAAATTCATTGTGCAGATCATGAGTGTGGGTGCAAGATGTCTGAGCTTGAATGAATACTTCTCTCCGAAGTAGATCTGAATGGAAAGGGTTACACTTGAAGATAAATCTGAATGTATGATGCACCAATGATGAAGAAGGGGATCTAGATCTGAATTGCACTTGTATCTACTAGATCTATTGATGGAAGGCTTAGATCTGAATTGAGGCGAACATCTGTCTGAAGTAAAAGGGTAAATCTGAACTGAACATCTGATCTGAAGAAGTATGCTTCTCTATAATGATTGAATATCTATACGCTACTTCACTGCAGAGGAAGCGCGTATATACGCGACTTCGATGAAGAGAAAGTGCGTATGCGCAATGAAATAACACGAGGTATACGGCGGCTTGTGGACGGAAAGCGCGTATATACGCGACATCGGTGAAGGGAAAGCGCGTATGCAAACTAGGGTTTCTTTGACGAGAATTATGAAATATCTTATATGTTCGTTTTATTATTTCTGCTATACGATGTATTGATAAGTATCTGTTGGTGATGTATGTTTGTGCTTGAAAGTATGGAAAGGGTTCAGTTTGAAAATATGATGAAATGTGGCCTGCAAGTGGTGTTCTATTGAAGTTGTTGGATCCGGTGTGAAAATTGATGAAACGTGGTCCAAGGTGGTGCTGAGGGTTGTAGCCTTCAGTCAGGGGGTTGTAGCTCCCTTCCAGGTGAGGCTGGTAAACGAGATCGGGGGGTCGTAGCTCCCTTCCAGGTGAGGCTGGTAAACGAGATCGGGGGGTCGTAGCTCCCCTCCAGGAGAGGCTGGTAAACGAGTCAGGGGGTCGTAGCTCCCTTCCAGGAGAGGCTGGTAAACGAGCGCAGGTGGGTGCCTGCGTGCTGGTCAAGTCTGCGCCAGCACATATGTTGTAAGATGTTTTCTCTATAATAAAATATTGAAGAAAAGAAATAGCTGCAGGCGGTGGTTGCACTATCCCCGTTTGGTTTCCACCTAAAATTACGGTGTTCGTGTGTGATGCTTTGTGTGATGGTTTATTACGTGTACACACTTTTACTGCTTATTGAATATCTGATGAATAAATGATGGAATGGTTTAAGTGAAGATTTAATGACATATCTAAATCTCTGTGTATACGCTAGTTTCATAAAGGGGATACGCGTATATACGCTAGTTTACTGAAGTAAAGTAGCGTATGGGTTTTAAGGAATGAAAACGTAAAAAGTTTGAATATGCAGTAAATACTGATTCACCCCCCCCCCCCCCCTCTCAGTATTTTTCCCAACAGAGGTTTCCCAATGCATAGTTCTTAATGGATAGACTTAAGAAAATGCATAGTTCAGGTACATATGAGGTTAATATTAAGGATTGAGCCCCGACGTTTCCCAATGCACAATTTTGAGAGGCCTCATTATGTAACTACGTAGTTGAGGGGCACACGAGCTAAAGGTTGAGGCTTGAGGCTTGAAGTTTCCCATGTGAAGTTTTGTTAGGAGAAAAAGCTGAGGGATTGCATAATTTAGGGGTTTTAGGGCTCAATATTGAGGCTTGAGGTTTGAATTTTCCCATTGCATAGTCCTTAACAGAGAAAAATCCCATCTATTACATAGTTATATAGTTCAAGGAGTTAGGGTGGATGCTTGTTGCATAGTTGAGGCTGACTGGGAGGAAATGATTGCATAGCTTTAGAGCTTGAGGGTCAAGGGTGGACACTATGATTTTGCAATGAATAGTTCCAAGATATTAGGTCATGGATTGGGGGATAATAGTTTGCAATATGTAGTTCAGGAGTGATGAGTGAGGTCAATTTTCTCGGGAGTAGATTTTCTGGATTAAGCTATGTGTGGAATTAGTGAAACCAAAGTGAACAAGGAGAAGAATTGAGCATGATAACATACTTAGAATAGTTGAATACACAAAATTGATCACTCATAATACATGGAAAACATGATTCCCTCAATGTGACGACGTTGTAATAACCTTCCACAAGTGCAACACTAAAGGTACACTTTGCATTGATAGTGACGACACTTGTGTGATAGTGCATAAAACTTTGGGAATGAGTGTAAAAAATGTCTACATGACTAGAGGGACTCATCAATACTAAATTTACACTTTGAGACAAGATAAAATTCCAATTTAGAAGATAAGTGACACTTCTATGGCAAAAGAAGACATTTTCTATATGAAGAGAAAAGTGTGAACCACACTCGCAATATGTGAACGAAGATGAAAGAAACACATGCTAGAGTGAAGATAATATGAAAAAGAAACTAATTAACATGGAAGAAAGAAAATGTCATAGTACAAAACATGAAAATTACACTCGTGAAAGATAAGGTGTGCAAAAGCGAAAATTTTAAAAACTCACCGAAATAGAAGTACAAACGTCGATAGATGTGAGAAATTGTAAAAAATTCGGGTTAAAATTTCATGTAATGAAGTTAATAAAGGAAAAATAAGACCAAGGTCATGGTACAACTATTCCAGGATGGATGTTGCGAAATATATCATAGTGGGAATCATTTGATGTGTTTATGGCTAAGGGGAATTTGGAAAAGCCTTTGGAAGGACACGAGGCACTAATTGGAATTTTATTTATGAAAACAATGGAAATTAGGAGAAAATGGAGGTGAAAGGCCACAGGTTGCATGTGAGGAGTAAATTGAAGTAAAATTAAGGAAAATAAATAAATTATAGGTATCAAGAATAAAAATATATGAAAGCATCAGTTTGTAGCCTTTTGTTAGTTGAGTTTTAGGATTAGTCTCAGAGAGGAGAAGATCACCAAGAGGAGAAATCAAGCAAGGAAATCAAGCAATAAAAGGAAGGAAAAGTAAAGAAAGGATCAAGCAAGGAAATGTTGGATCAAGTAGATTCAACAATAATACTTACATGTAACAAGTTTCATGTATGATTTCCTAGCTGGTTTTGGAATGCATGGCATATGCATGTGTGTATTTGGTTTCTTTGTTGTTAGTGGCACATATTTCTCTAGGCTTTGACAATTGTTTTAGCCTTTCCTTCCAATTTCTGGAGAGCCATGGTGTGATGGAATTCATTTCTCATTGAGATTTCGATTACGAGAAGGTTTTTGTTTTGGGTGAGGTGGTCTCGGGAAAATACCAAGGGTGGGGGGTGGAGATGGTTTTCTTTGTGAAGCCCTCAATATGTTATTGTAGACAATAAAATTCTTCAAGGAATGGTGAAGGAGTGATGAGGCATCCAAGCTCTGTTTTGTTTGTGATCTCAAAACTGGTTTACGTGAGATCACGGTATGGTGAGGGTGGAGGTTTTTAAACCTCTGTATTCCCTTGGATGTTTATGGATTGGTTTATCACATGAGATCCTACATTCATGCTTGGAATATGACACATTGGTGATCATCTAAAAGAAGTATTTTGTTCAACCCAACCTATGGTCAGGTGGTACGTGGAAGTCCTAGACCTAGTTGGATTTTGCATATGATTAATCAGAACTAAGTTTCTATTTCCTTTAATGAGTAATTATACTTTTTATTATGTGGATTCAATGTTTATTCTATGATTATTAATTATTTGGTTATATGTTGGTTATAAGCATGGTTATATGACATATCTAAGTATGGATCTTTTCACATTTTCATTAATGAATGTATGATCTAACTAGTGTTATGAAAACTATTGTGAGAATGTATTGGTCCTTCTTGTTAAACCTAAGATAAATTTCCACATCCTTATGCTCATTTATGAATTCATGACCCATAGGTTGCATGTTTACAATGCATTTGACGGAATGGTAATTCCTAATTGGGAAGGATCAGGTCAAGCCATGGCTCAAGTTTTTTATTTATAAAATTTTTTTCTATGTAACTCTTCATTTTTGAAAGTTTTAGTGATTTCCAGGAAGAGGCCCGAGTCCTAGCCCTGAAAAATTGGCTAAGAATTCAGGGTCACACACATATAATTATCTTGAAAAGTCAATAGTCGCTAGAAGGCAGGCCTATGAGAGTGACTGGAGGTTTATAGTCTCTTTCATTTCTTGGAAAGGGAGTGGATTAGGCTCTAGGTCAGTGAAAGAGAGAGTTATCTCAGGGGTTGGACACCTGGAGGGGTTGGGTTGCTCTTAGAGGTCCTGTAACACTTGAGGGAAGTCAGTAAGTTCCTAAGTTGTTGACTCTGTTTCCTTAAGGTCATATACGAGGTTAAGTCTTATCATAGTGACCCTCAACTCATGTTTACCCTGGCGAAATAAGAGAAAGTGGGTAAATGTGGGAGAAATTTTTTACATGGTGGTATTAGAGTGAGGTTGCACTCTCTTTGGGTAAATTATGATGTTGTGAATTTTATGGTTTTCATGAATGGGATCATGGTATACAATTGATATGGTCATGCATGATGTTGTTATATTGATTTGATTATGATTGTACATGTACATGCTAATGTGGATTGATCTTGCAAATGAGATAAGCCTACCATGAACATCAATGAGGTATGTATTTTATTTGAGTATATATTTGGTTTATCTTACATGGTATACTTGTAGTAAGAAGAAAATAAAATATTACGAGAAAAATGGTAGACTACAGTTCCCATGACTCTCCCTACAAATATGTTGGGAAGCAAGGAGATGAGTATTCTCCTAGCATAAAAAATACATTGAGGAGTTTGAGGGCATAGATAAGAAATTTCAAAGTAGAGAATGATAGGTTGGTTGAGGCTCAGGAAATATTTGCAAGGCCCTAGGGAAAGTAGTTATAATTCAATGCAATAATTCTTCAGAGATTGTTGTAATTGCACATACAACGAGAGTTTAGAATTAGTCAAGAATAGGAAGAGAAGAATAATGGAGCGTATGGTAGTAGGTCTCAGTCCAGATACAAGTTAGATAGAGGGGACAGAGTGAAAGGTGGAAGATCATTGGATACACCTGACATGAGGACTAGTAAGTATGGGCATTATTCTAGTTCCTCATTTAGGAGACATTATCATCTTCATAACTATAATCATCCTTATAGGAGGAGTGAGAACTTGCCAGAGGATTTCAATAAATTCAAGCCTCCTACATTTGATGGAGAGATAAAGAAGTCAAAATATGTAGAGGCATGGTTTCTTGGTATGAAGAAATTATTTAGATAGAATAACTATTCAAAGAACATAATATCCAATATAGCCACCTTGATTCTTAAAGGGAAAGCCGATATCTAGTGGGACGATGTGAAGAATGTCAAGGGTATTCGGGAATAATAACTGATTTGGGATGAGTTAGAGAGACTCTTCAAGAAGAAGTACCTATCAGAGAGATACTATGATGACAAGGCTAAGGAGTTTTATGAGCTACATATGGGCTTTATGAAGCATGATGAGTATACTAGAATATTCTTGGAGCTATTAAGGAATGTTCCTTATCTCAAGGATGATAAGTATAAGATTTAGATATTCATCAGTGGATTTTCCACGACATATAGTGAACGGATTGAGTTTGATGAGCCTAAATCGTTGGAGGAGGACATCTGGAATTTTAAGTGTTGTTATGACAAATAAAAGCACAAAACTAAGCCGAAGCGTGATTTTAAACGAAATGAGAAAGTTAAAAGGAAGTGGCCACCAAATATGGGAATACCTTAGGATGTATGTGAGAAAGAAAATGTCTCTCCTTACAAGAATTTCAATGCAATGGATAAGGGACATGGGTCATAACTTGGAGAGCAGTAGAATGAAGGTGATGGTAGAGGATCATTGCAGTGTTGGATATGTGAAACATATATTTGCAAGAAGGATTCTCCATTATACCAGGGTGGCAAGCCTTATATTTATAGTTCCTTGGAGGCATAGACAGTTGGGGATGTGGGTCATAGCATTCATCAGATTTATCTAGTTGTCGAAAACAATCAGGAATATCACAAGGCATCCAATATTGAGATGAAAGGTAAGCTTTGTGGTCGATTTTTTTCTAATTTGATTGATCCTGGATGTAATTATAGTTATGTTAATATTGGTCTGGTGGATAAGTGTGGCTTGAGAAAATAAATGCATGTATAATATTTTTTGGTGCAGTTGGATACAACTACTAAGAAGAGAGTTAATCATTGGGTAATAACTTGTGCATTCAAGTTAAATGGTATGCCTACAAAAACACATCTAAATGTATTTTCATTGGGATCTTATAGTATGATTTTTGGTATGGATTAGTTGTAGATTCATAGGACTAAGGTGGATTTTTATGAGAAGGTTATTGAATTCCTGAGTGATAATGGGGAAAATAGAATATTTCAGGGAAACAAGAAGCCTAGATTAGTGAGGATGGTCACCTCTATGCAGGATAAGCACAATTATAGAAAAAGGTGTATGTTGTTTGCAGTTCATATTTCTAGTGAAAAGGGTAAAGGTGTTGAGGATGCATATATATTCAAGGGGTATCCAATCTTGCAAAAATTTTAGGATGTATTCCCTGTATATATTCAAAAATTTCATCCTCACAACGAAGTGAAAAATTCCATTGTGTTGGTACTCGGGGTAGCACCAACATCAAAGGCACCATATAGGATGAGCACTCCAGAGTTAATAGATTTTAAGTTAAAGCTGAATTAAATTCTTGATAAGGGATACCTTAGGCCAAGTCTATAATCCTAGGGTGTGCCAGTATTGTTAGTGAATAATAAGGATGGTACTCTAAAGTTGTTCATTTATTAAAAGTATCTAAATAAGGTGGAAATAAAGAATAGGTACTTATTGCCGAGGATTGATGATTTTTTTGATAAGTTGAAGGGAGAAGTAGTTTTCTCGAAGATTGATTTGAGATCAAGATACTATCAGGTGCACATCAAATAAGAGGAAATATACAAGATTTCTTTAAGGAATAGGTATGGGCATTAAGAGTTTGTTGTAGTTCCTTTTGGTTTGACTAATTCCCCAGCTACATTTATGTTCTTGATGCATAGTGTATTTCGTACTTATCTGGACAAGTTTGTTATTATTCATTGATGACATCTTGATATATTCTATGAATCAGGAAGAGCATGTCGAATGCTTAGAAATGGTGTTGATATTACTAAGAGAGCATCAATTGTATTCCAATCATAGTAAATGCAGCTTCTTTTATACATTGATACATTATTTGGGACATGTTGTTTCCAAGGAAGGCATAACAGTGGATCCAGAAAAGGTAAAGCCTATCATGGATTGTTCAGTTCCTAAAAATGTGGATTAAGTTCGATCATTTTTAGGCTTGGAAGGCTACAACAGGAGGTTCATCAGGAAATTCTCATGCATTTAATATGATATTATATCATTGTAGAGAAAAGGTAAGAAAATTGAATGGAAAGAGGACTATGAAGCTAGTTTTGAGCAGTTGAAGTAGTTGTTGACAAGTGCTCTAGTTCTTAAGATTTCATATCCAGACAAAGAGTTTGTGGTGTGTCCAGATGCTTTCAAAATAGAACTTGGTGGAGTCTTGATACAAGAGGGACATGTAGTGTGCTATGAGTTTAGTAAAATAAATGAGAATGAGTAGAACTATGTGACTCATGATATTGAGTTACAAGCTATTATTCATGCCTTGAATATGTGGAGGAATTATCTTCTTGGCACGAGGTTTGTATTGATGAGTGTTTAGAGCGGGTTGAGATATATATTTAGCCATCTGAATATAAATTCCATGGAAGCTATATGGTTCACTACCCTTAGTGATTTTTACTTTGAGATAATATACATTAATGTTAAGGAGAAAAGGGTTGCAAATCCTCCAAGAAAGAGAGTGCAATTAAGCCATGTGGCAGTTATGAGTTCATATAGGACAAATTTATAGGATCAGAACTTATAGGTAGGATGATAGGATGATAATTATAGGGAGCTTATGCACAATTTATAACAAGTTACATGTGATCATGATATTAACTATCATCTCATGGTAGATGGTTTGGTGAGATTCAAAGACAAGGTCTATGTGTCCGATGATAGCGAACTCAAGAAGCTTATCTTGAGAGAGTTTCATGTCACACCATATTCGAGTCACCCACAATATTATAATACATTGACAAGAGTGAATAAGTTCTACTATTATTTAAAACTAAACAAGGAAGTGATAAAGTTTATGGCTAGATGGTTGGACTGCGAGCAGGTGAAGGCAAAGTGTAAGAATCCATGTGGGTTTCTTCAGCCTATTTTGATTCTAGAATGGAAATGAGAGATCATTTCCATGGAATTCATTATAGGTATTCCAAGGACATCGAGGAAGCATGATTCTATCGTGGTTGTGGTAGATAGGCTTCACTTCATTCTAGTGAAGAATACCTATTCAGATACTGAGGTAGCATAGGTATTCATCAGGGATATAGTGAGGTTACATGGTGTTCCGAAAAATATTGTGTCAAACAGGGATGGTAAATTCACTTCCAAGTTTTGGAAGGAGTTGTTTCCAGGTTTGGGGACACTGTTTTCCTTCAGTACAACATATCATCCACAAATAGATGGACACATTGAGAGGGTCAACAAGATACTGTAGGATATGTTGAGGATGTATGTCATGCATCAACAATAGAGGTGGGACGAGTATCATCCACTAGTTGAGTTTCCCTAAAACAATTTTTATCAAGAGTCACTAAGGATGAGTCTATCTAAGGCACTTTATGGGTGGAGTTGTAATACTTCCATCATCTGGAGTGATACAATGAATATGGTACCTATTGGACCAGACATGTTGGTATCCATGGAACAAGAAATGCAGGTTATAAAGAAGAATCTAAAGGTAGCATAAGAAAGGAAGAAGAGTTATGAATAATAGCACATGGAATTTAAGTATTTTTAGGTTGGGTAGCATGTGTACTTGAGCATGAAGCCCAAGAATAGATCCTTAAGCATCAAATCATGTGCCAAGTTTTCACCACGGTATTGCGGGCCTTTAGAGATCATTGAGAGGATTGGACTAGTGGGCTACATACTTTCACTACCTCTGACAATAAAAGTCCATGATATTTTCAATGTTTAATTGATTAATACATATCTAGAGGATGTTGATCATCTTATTGATTGTTCTATATTTCATGTGGAACCAGAAGGAGAATTCAAGTTGGAACCTCAGTACATATTGTAGCGGAAACAATTGATTCTTCATAAATGAGAAATTGAGTATGTTAAAGTGCAACAAACACACTTTGGGCCCGATGAAGCTACATGGGAGTTGGTTGTTCAGATGCGGGCTATGTATCCTTCATTATTTTCTAGTTGAGGAAAATGAGTTTCGATATTTGTACATATTTGTGTATGGTTGCTATTGTAAATACCACCACAATGAGTTGTGTTATAAAGCTCCAATAAGTGGTATGGTTGTCATCTTGTCATGTTTGTCATGATGGTTTTTCTTTTCAGCAGGTTGTTATTGTAAATATTGCAATGAGTTAGGATTTAAAGATCCATAGCTAGTGTTTTTTTTTTCAGCAGGTTTGTTGGTTGTATGTGTCATATAACACTAAGGAAGTTTTTCTCCTAAAGGGATGGGTTTGTAACAACATTTTGTTAAAATTTCATGTAATAAATTTAATAAACTCAAAATAAGAGCATGGTCATGGGAAACTTATTCCAAGCTGAATGTTGGGCACAATATCTTAGTGGGAATCACTTGATGTGTTTATGGCTAAGGGGAAATTAGCAAAGGGTTTGGAAAGGCATGAGGCATTCATTGGAATTTTATTTATGAAAATTAAGAAAATTAGGAGAAAAGGGAGGTGAAATGTCATAGGTTGTATGTGAGGAGTAAATTGAAGGAAAATTAAGGAAAATGAAGAAATGAGAGGTATCAAGAATAAAAATATATCAAAGAATCATTTTGTAGCATTTTTTTTTAGTTCATTTTTTGGATTATTCTCATAAAGGAGAAGAGAACAAGAGGAAAAATCAATCAAGGAAAGCATGTAAGCAAAGGAAGGACACGAAAAACAAAGGAAAGCTAGGATCATGCAAGGAAAGTTTGGATCAAAAAGCTTCAACATGAATACTTGTAGTAACATATTGCTTGTATGAATTCCTAGATGACTTTTCCATGCATGACATATGAAAATTTGTATTTCGTTACTTTTCTCTCGGTGGCATGGATTTTTGTGAGTTTTGACAGTGGTTTTAGCCTTGCCTTTCCATTTCTAGATATACATGGTGTGATGGGATCCATTTTTAGTTGATATTTGGATTTCTAGAAGGTTTTGGATCTGGGTGAAGTGGTCTCGGGAACATCCAAAGTGTTGGGGGTGGAGATGGTTTTCCTTCAGAAGCCCTAAATGGCTCGGTGGATACAGGAAAATTCCTCAACGGACGGTGAAGAACTTATGGGGCATTCAATCTCGGTTTGGTTTTGTGATCTCAAAACTAGTTTAGTTGAGATCACAATATGGTGAGGGTGGAGGTGGTTTAACCTTTGGATTCCCTTGGTTTTTTATGGATTGGTTTATGCCATGAGACCCCACATTCATGCTTGGAATATGACATGGGGGTGATTGGTTGGAAGAAAGATTTGGTTCAGCCCAATATATGCTTGGGTGGTACATGGAAGTACCATATATGGTTGGATTTTGCATATGGTTAATAAAAACTAGGTTTCTCTTTCTTTTGATGAGTAATTATACTTGTTATTATGTGTCATTAATGATTGTTCTATCATTGTTAATTATCTGATTATATGTTGTTCATAAGCATGCTTATGTGACAGATCTAAGTATGCCTCTTATCACATTTTTGTTAATGAATGACTAGTTCATGATTGTGTGACCTAAATGGTGTTATGAAATCTATTATGAGAAGGCATTGGTCCTTTTTGTGAAACCTCAGATAATTTTTCAGATCTTTATGCTAGGTTATGCATTCACGACTTGTAGGTTGCATGTTTACCACGTGTTTTATGGAATGTTCGTCCCGATTGGGAAGAGTAAAGTTAAGTCCTGGTTGAATTTTTGGTTTATAAGCTTTATTTTTATGTCACTCATAATTTCTGAAATTTTCACTGAGTTCTGGGCAGAGGCGTGAGTCCAAGCCTTGAAAAATTGGCTAAGAATTCAGGGTTGCTCACATAGAAATAATCGTAAAAGTCCACATTCATTGGAAGGAGCCTATGGGAGTGACTTAAGGCTTACAACCACTTGAATTCCTTGGAAAGGGAGCGGATAAGGCTCTAGCTCATTGAAAAAGAGAGTTATCTCAGGGGTTGAACACATGGAGGGGTTGGGTTTCTCCTCGAGTTCATGTAACAGCTGAAAGAAGTTATTAAGGTCTTAATTTGTTGACTCCATTTCCTTCAGGTCATATAGGAGGTTGATTCATATCTTAATGACCCTTAACTCATGTTTACCCCAGGAAAACTGATGAGAGTGGGTAAATTTGTGAGGCGTGCGTTGCAGAAAGTGTCAATGACAATGCACACTAATTGTCGACATGAATTGAACATTGCACAAGAACTTTCTTACTAGACTGTGTTAGGCCTATTTAAGCTTTTGTGAAGGATTGTGCTCATGAATTCATTATGGTATGAGCATGCGTGAGAAGGTTACTTTAACACTTACATTGCAATAAGGGAGATCAAAGACTTAATCGAGTATCAACCAAACAAGAAGTAACTATGGAACGACCAATAAGAAAATACATAGTAGGCTCCAAAATGAAACTATACGAAAAATTTTGGAGGGTGTCTTTCACAGTGGAAAATTTGTTGACACACTGGTAGAACTCTAGATTCTCTTCCTTGGTAAATTCTTTGTGCAGGGTCTAGTTCATATTATTTCATAATTAATATCACTCCAACTTCCCCACTTATTCCATATGTATGGCATAGTATCCTTCATTCGTTCTTGGTTGAACACAAACATATGACCAATGATATCACAACATTTCAATATAGGAGAAGGGAAATGTAGCACGCTATATTTAGTTTTTTAGAGTATATTTTTTCATCTCTAATGTTGCTCCACTGCCAGTAGGCCTATACAATACCCCGACATAGTCACTTCAGGAACATAATTTATTGGTCTGCTGCTAGCAAGCCTGGATAGTACCACAAAAGAGTTGCTTGTGTCACCTCCTTGCGCATGAATCCTTTCTCTCCTTTTGTTGTTATTTATTTAATTTCTATAGGACTGTGCCTCGACACTTATTCATTTCATGGGAAGAATAGGGATCCTGAATTATTGAAAGAATAAGAGGTGGTTCCTTCAAAGAAGCATGTGTAATACCTTTGATACTAGTTTTCTCATTTAGATTTTTTCCTTGTCCTTCTCTAATTCACAGGATCAACATGGAAAAAATTGAAATGTAGAGAGTTGATCGTAGGGATGAGGTTTGTAGAATAGACATATATATCATGGTTCAAAAAAGAGCTTTCCTCATGCAAGGATCGTACATTCCATCATATCATCATTGGCCAAATGATAACTAAGACAAAGAAGAAGGACTAAAGGTTAACCAAATTTTTCAGTGTCACAAATCCCTTTTCTATTTTTCCATGTCGTCTTTCTATCCAAAGGGGACATACTTCATGTAAAGTCCTATTAAAAAAAACATGAAAAAAAAATAAAGACACAACAAAAATGAAAATCAAAAGGACAAAGAAAAAGGAGCCTAGATCGAAAACATAGTGTGAGACAAAAGTTACAAAACACAAGATTGACTACAGAAAATGAGTGTAGGATGAATTTTCAGGTAAAATAATGCACAAGTATACCTACTCCTAACTTAACCAGCTAGAAGCCTAGGGCCATGTATAATGAAATTTGGAATGCATACACTGTATCTTTTCCTGAACTACATTCACAAAGATACGAGCAATTAGAAAAAATATAAAGAAATGTGCAATGGAAACGATAAGTGCTAGAATAAATTTCACAACGAATTGAATGTCTTTCCTATCAATATAAATATAATTCATAGCCACTACATTTAACCATCTTGCATTCTTACCTTTTCGGTGAAAACCAAAACTAAGCACACCATGAAACATTCTTGTCAATGTATCTTTACCTATACTACTCAACTTAACAAGAATGAGAAAATATCAAAACTTTTTATTTGTGATAGATCTTTCCAGGTAATATTTATTTAACCATTCAACAATTCGATGGTAAAATTCTATATAATCCTCTTCAAAACCCTAAAATCCTTGGCAGGATGAATTTTCAATTAAAAGTGTGGGATCAAGATGAATATCATGCAAAGGAAAATGAGTTGGATCATATTCGGAAGGCTTGTCAAGATAGTGAGGGCTTGACATAACCATCAACGAAGGTTGAAGTTACTTAGCTTCTTGAGAGGTATTCAAATAATGAGATAAAACATACAAATTAATCAATGTGATACAAATATGAGCAGAGATATTGATGGAAAATTAATAATACAAATGACAGTTAATATTGTGATAAAATGGAATGCTTGTGGAATGAGATTCTTAGTTAGAAGATAGAAAATATAGATCATTTTGAAGAGACTTGTAATTTATTTTAATGATATAATCATCTTCCTCGCATGATGGATGCAACAAATCATTTATTTGTGGTTGGTTGTCCACTACAATAGCATCGTAATGATCAAAGGAAGTGAAGAGGAATTATAGTATAACAAAAAAATTAAACTATTCAAGATAATATGAGTGAAGAAGAATTTAATTCGCCAAATAAGTCACACATTCATTATTTTTCAAGAGTATTTGAGGTGCGATGAAGAAACATATTATCATTATAACATTCAAAATAAAAAGCAGGAGATGACTATTCTGAAATGCATCTGATAGACATGATTCCTTCAGGTAAAGTTAGTCTTGAAATAATCAACTTCCTAGTTCCATGTTTCCATGATAGATACACACACCAAAAAATAGTTAAGAACAAGAGCCTTGCATGGGGATGAATCAACTAGAATAGAATGTTTAATCCTATAGGAAATATAATCTTGAAAGTTTGAAATATTATATCCGCAACACGAAACATATTTCAAGAAGGGGTTTACATCGAGCAAAACGATGTAGAGAGAATAATTATGCGAGGAAAACCAAATATGATTTAGTTAAGAGATCTTACTAGTGTCATGAAATCATGACCTAACCATCAATGGTAGTTGAAGTGCCTCGAATTCTTGAAAAATCCTCAAACTTTCAAGAATTGTAAAATTTCATGATTCTGAATATTGAATCAGATCATGCATGATGTGAGGATAGTTTCTTTCACTGATTCCAATGAGACCACTACTAACCTAATGGAAGCCATCTCTATCATTGATTTGATTGAATTTTAAAAATTCTACAAACAAATTACTCAATTCAAAATATCCTTCTAATCGCAAATCTAAAGATCTATGAATCGAAGAAATTTCATGAGAAAGTTGTTTTGAAGATTTTCCTTCATGAAAAACAAGAGATGATATGAGACGAAAACGATACTCAATGATCTGATTATTTTCTCTTTCATCATGGAAAAAATCACTACCTTGTTGCAATTGATAAGTGAACTCATCTAATTAATAACTTGAAGAGCATGGAGTATCTTCATCGCATGTAGATGCATCACAAACAAGAGAGAACGAGGGATGGAAGGATGAAGAGGAAGTTTTGATAAGAAAATTTTCTTTGGTTGGATTAGATTCCAAATATAATTTTTTCAAATCAACATATTTTGAAGGTATTGAAAGATCAGTTGATGCACTTTGGAATTGATCATAGCATACATCGAAAAATCCATCATCATCAGAATGATTGTTTTTTAGGACTATTAACCTAAAAGAATTGATCTCATTTAGTTAACTAGTGAGATTATAAGATTGTAAATGATCCAAGAATGTAAGAGCATCATCTTGACATGGGGAACTTTGAAAAAGAGAAGAAATATTGAAAGAATATTTACCTTCCTTCTTCTATACCAAGGAAATGTGACTACCTTGCACCCATTTACTTCTTGGATTTGGAAGAGATTGATTAGGTAGATTGAGGGACAAGGGGTCATTGTTGGGTGCAGGAATTACACTTGAGCAAACTCCTCAACACTTAATTTGTCAACCCGGGGGATTCGTAAACTTAGAGATGAAGCACAAGAAATGCCAGAGATGGTATAAATGTTTCTAATGTAAATCCCTACTTTCTTTAAAGGAAAGATTGCAGAATCAAATCAAAAGAGAAGAAGGCAACTTGAACCATAAAAAATAATCCAAGACTGGAACGAGAAAGTATGCATTTGCAAGAGAGAATTAAATATAAAAGGAAATCACTCCCACTAATGGTTGTTTAATCTACTGAGTGTGTGTTTTCCCTTAGTAGAGACACTTTAGCAGTCTCGTTAGATGGGCGCTTAAACCTGCTTCCTTAGAGATTTCCTTCTTGCATTAATCTGTCCTGCACTAGTGCAAGATCTGAGAGTTATGTAGAAGGTATAAATAGTGTCTTTACTGAACGATTTTACTTCATGCAAGGGCTTGAAATTTTCAAGGTTTAGAGCACTCAGATCTTGTGGCAAGAAACTAGTTCTTGCACCTGATCAGAGCTTCTTGTACTTAGTGTTTAATATTTAAAATGAGTGTTCAATTATTGCAAGTGCTAGCTTTCTATCAAATCAAATTGCACACATAAAAGTGAATTTTTCTGATTTAAAAGAAATTTAGAAGTAAAGAAACAATCATTTATCCTATTGTAAGCATTTAAATAAAGAAAGAAATAAAATCACGGAAAGTAGATTAAGAAAAATTGCTGCATCACACCAACGTGCACTGGTGCAGGCTCATTTCTCCTGCTTGTTCCAGGCAGTGGAAAACCAAATAAACATAACTGAAGGAAAAATAAATATCACACCAATGTGCACTGGTGCAGGTTTTCTTCTCCTTCTTAGACCAGGCAGGGAAATCCAATATGAAATTAAATGCAGGAAACAAAATTGCAGCGAAAGAAAATGTAACTACTTCACATGACGGATCCATTTTCAATAAGACAAGAATACATGTGCTGAAATTCAAATCACACTTTAATAATTTAAACACACATTACACGAAACAGAAAATAGGGTAAACGTGTTGGGTTGATTGGGCCCTAGCCAACCAACATGTTTCCCTTTTTAAATTATAATGCTACTCAGTAAACCAGTTATTTCATCAGCTTAAAATAACAGAAAAATAATTTTTGAAACATGAGTCAGAAAAACCTTTTATTAATTTATTGAGGTGAATACAGGCGTTGATACAATGTCTATTCCAAATTCAGGTGATAAAAAAAGACCAGTTACCGCCTATCAACTTCGCTCTAAAACTTTGCTCCAAAGTTCCTCTCTAGGTCATATTTACACTTTACATTATATAGATCTGTTGGCAATATGATGCAGAGTGTTGTCCTTGATGGCAACCTACTTGATGAAGTTGATGGCAACCTACTTGATAAAGTGGTCCTTGATAGAAACTAACTTGATGAGTTTGTTAATGATGTAAATCTGATGTATCTACAGAGCAGCTCAGAAGTAACAAAGAAAGAATTCCAGTAAGTTCCAGAATAATGATGAAAATGATATGTCATAAAGAATACGCGGGTTTGTAAAGGCGAAGTAGCATATGTATGCGGAAAAGTACGTACCAAGTAGCGTATGCCTATTTTCGCTCTAAATTTATAAAACCAGGGGACATTACCATGGTATTGGCCCATAGTATTGAGCGCTGGATTATATATTTGATCCCGTCCAGGAATACCATTGGAATGTGTGTGGTTTTGACTCATGGTATTGATAAAGGTTAAATATATATAAGGAGAAGAAGATCATAGTGCAAGGGTGTGCAAAAGTCTGGGTTTTAATGAATACTTCACTTTGAAGCATATCTGCATGGAAGGGTAACAGTTTATTGATTGATCTGAATTAATAATGCACCTATGAAGAAAATGATGAAGAGGAATCTCTAGATCTGAAATGACTATGTATTTTCTAGATCTGCTGATGGAATGTTTAGATCTGAGATGAGGCGAATATTTTCTGAAGTGAAGGACAAGATATAAGCTATTTATCTGTTCTGAAGAGTTGTGCAGCCCTACAATGTTTGAAGATCTATACGCAGGTTCGCTTCATAAAAAGCGTGTGCATACGCAGGTTAGTTTTAGCAAAAGCGCATATGGAATTTGAGATTAGTTCTGAAATATGTGCAGATGCATATGCATGTTTGTTTCTGTTAAAGCGCATATATACGCAGGTTCAGTGAATTAAAAGCGCGTATGGAATCTAGGGTTTTGCTGAAGTAAGCGGAATGAAATGTTTGATCTATTTTTTTGTTTTACTGCTAACTGTCAATGATGTATTCATACAGATCTGAGTTGTTTGAATGTTGATTATGCTGCTGATTATGTTGATTAAATATCAAGTTGTTGGTTGATTGGTTGATGATTCAATGAATGAATTTAAGGGGTTATAAGTTTCATTTTGATGTATGATGAGCTTAAATGTGTGGAGTGGGTTCAGTCTGAAAATCTGATGAAAAGTTGCCTACAAGGTATGTTGTATGGAAGCTGATGGATCCAGTGTAAAAATTGATGAAACATGGTCTGCAATGGTGCTGAGGATCGAAGCCTTCAGTGAGGGGGTTGTAGCTCCCTTCCAGTGGTAGCTGGTAAATGAGAGCAGGGGGTAGTAGCTCCCTTCCAGGAGAGGTTGGTAAATGAGAGCAGGGGTAGTAGCTCCCTTCCAGGAGAGGCTGGTAAACGAGAGCAGGGGGTTGTAGCTCCCTTCCAGGAGAGGTTGGTAAACGAGAGAAGGTTGTAGCCTTCTGCAGGTGGGTGCCTGCGTGCTGGTATGAGTCTGCGCAAGTACATGGTTGTAAGAAGTTTTCTTTATAATAAATGTTGAAGACAGATACGACGACAGCGGTGGTTTTCTCCCAAATTGTGTTTCCACCTTAAATCCTGGTGTTCATGTGTGTTGCTTATGTGTGATGATTTATTATGTTCTTACTGCACAAGTTTACTGCTTAATAAACATCTAATGAATGAATGATGCAATGATCTAAGTAAAGAATTATTTGCATAATGAGATCTCTGGTAATACGCAATTTTTATTAAGGATATCCACGTGTATACGCGAGTTGGCTTCAGGAAAGTAGCGTATGGGTTTTAGAGAAAGAAAAAGTAAAAAAATTTCAACCCATTTCATCTTGATTCATCCCCCCCCCCACCTCTTAGTATTTTTCCCAACAATTGGAATCAGAGCAAGTCCTTCTACAGAAGCTTGATCGCTTGAAGGAGATCCGTCACAATGGGAAGGAAGAAAAAGAAGAAGGCTACTCGAAGAAAGGAGACATCTCCAAAAACATGTGCAGCAGAAAATGAAGAAGATAAAACAGGTATTGATTGTGGTTCGTGTGATTCACTCTCTTGTGCATGCAATGGTGAAGATAGTGAAAGTAATGTTATGGATGTAGAAGAAGTTTTGAAGATTAAAGTTGAAAATCAACAAAGATCATCTAATAAGAAAGAATCTATCAATAAAGAGATGATCTCTAGAATGAATGAATAGATAGAAATGTATCAAAGACTGCAAGTTAAAGTAGCCTATCGAAGTAAAAGACTTGAAGTGGAAATCATCTCTCTGAAAGCAGATCTTGAAGCATCAAATAAGAAGAATGAAGAACTTTTACAAACTTTTGAAGAACAAGAACATGGGTTGAAAGAAGAGATTTTAAAATTGAATGATCAAGTAGAAGAAGGAAAAAGGGTTGAAGAAAGTATGAAGAAGCAATGCCAAATATTAGAGGTTGAGGTAAACATTCTAAAAGGTAAATTAGAAGAAAAAGATAAAATCTTGAGGTTTCAAAATAGCACTAAGATTTTGGACAATATTCTTAGTAGTCAAAGGTCTCATTCTATTAAATTTGGTCTTGGTTTTCATGAAACTGTTAAAGGAGAATCTAGTTCACAAGGAAGTGCTAAAGATTCAAAGGATATCAATGCAAAACCTGAAGTGTTGAAAGAAACAGAAGGTCAACCGACAATCATGAACTCTCAAAAGAAATCATTCCCTCCTTTGATCAATAATGTTGAATTCTTTAAATTTCATAATTATGGGCATGTTGCAGCCAATTGCAGAAGCAAATTGTTTCAGTCACAAACAAACAGATTCTACACATAAAGGTACTCAGGTTTCTTTAAGGGATATTGTTTTTCATGCAGCAAGTATGGTCATAAAGAAGCTGATTGCAATAGAAGAAAGAATAGAAAAACACATTATGATCCCTATGCTTACTTTTCTGGTCATGCAAAATTTTATGCTTGTAACAAGTATGGACATGTAGAAAAATAATGTAGGATGAATAGATCTGAGAAATTGGATAAATTTCAGCACACAATAAGAAACTTCAAGCAATGCTGGAAAAAGAAGGAGGATCGGTCAGAAACGTAGGGAATATTGACCCTACTGCAGTCATCCGCTTCTAAAGCTTACTTCTCATAATGACTGCAGGAGTGATGTGAGATACATTCTAGGGATTAGTAATGTATCATCACAAGGGGAGCAATGTATGGTGATTCTCATGGTTGGTTTGGTAATTCTGGTTATGTTTATTTCTGACAGTGCATCTGATGTGAAGAAGACAGGTACAGGTGGCATAAGTTCAGGGGGAGATGGAGTAGTGAAATTTTCAGTATTTCACTTTCCATACGCGAGTTTCGTGAACAAAAGCCGCGTATACACGCGAGTTCCTTTGGAGACAGAAGCGTATGCTTTTCTGTTATGGAAAATAGTGAGATGGCTCAAGAACAGGAGCATAGGTTTAGGGGGAGCATCAGTATAACTACTAATGACTGCATTGTTGGCATTTTATCTGCTTATTCCTTAGTTCTCGTAATACTCATGCTCAAATGATGATGACATGATACATGGTTTCTTATGATGAGATTATGGATGAGCCCTGATTGCTTTTTGCTAAAGAGTATCTTTTGTTTACACATATGGATGAGATGGAAGTCTTATGATGTAGAGATAAGGATAAATCATGCAGATTTTGTTGCTGATGAATTTTGACACGGTTGAGACCTTTTATACATAATTCCTATACATGTTACATCATGATTATGAAATAAATAAATCATGAAGATCTTGATGGTAACAGATCACATGGATAACTGCTTGATACATATTGTCTATTGAAGAAGATTGTTCTGGTATGATAATTCCTCTTGAAGAATATGTTGATGTTGCAAAGAGTCTAAAGGTTTGGTTACTAATGTGCTTATGCTACAACCGTTGGATGACACTTGAAAACATAGCTACATTGTCCTATCTATCTTCTCTCATATATTCCAGGAAAGCATTCGAATATCTCAGACAGAAGCTAGGAGTTGTCTCTGCCACTCAGAAGATCAAATCTGCTTAATTTTAGAAGATTAAATTGGATACGCGGATTTCCTGAAGGAAAGTCGCGTATATATGCTAGTTTATACACAAAAAACTGCGTATGGGTGTTTGCTGACAGAATTTTTCTGGGTCAACATTCTTCAGCACAGCTGTGGTGCTGTTGGGTATCTCTGGTGATGTTTCAGCTCTCATATTTCTGTTTCATTCTCTGATATCTGATGAAGATGCGTTGATGATTTGTTTTTGAAAGTGTTCAGGATGCACAAGCTAAGGGGGAGCATTGGTCATGTGGAAAGTAATGCATTGTTGGCATTATGATGGTTCTGAAATATGATCTCTCTCTTGAGGTATTTTTGATATTGGTCATAAAAAGTCATATTTGTAATTTGATGAAAAGGTCATGTTGAGACCTATGATGTAAATTTTTATGTTCAGTCATGTAAGGACTTTTTTAAATTTTGGGGTAGTTGTGTCAAAATGTGTAAACCCACTTGGTTGGGTACTTGAGTCATATATGTAAATCCACTTGGTTGGATCTTTAATGTAAGTATGAGTCCTTGGTGATAGGAAAGGTCATAGAGTCATGTACTTCATTGAAAAATATTTTTGAAGATTTAACATGAACTCAGGGGGAGCATGGTAACTTCTGTGCTTATCAGATCTACAGAGCTCTTCTTTCTACATGAGAAGAAAAACCTTGTTTTGGCTTTGATCCGCCCTTTGCCCTTGATGTCAAAGGGGGAGAGTATCATGGTGTTTGAATAGGGGGAGAGTATCATGGTGTTTGAATAATGGTTATATTCAATGTATCTATCTGTTGTGGTGATCAAACACCATCATGGTTGCCATAAAGTCCAAAGGGGGAGATTGTTGGCAATATGATGCAGAGTGTTGTCCTTGATGGCAACCTACTTGATGAAGTTGATGTCAACCTACTTGATAAAGCTGTCCTTGATGGAAACTAACTTGATGAGTTTGTTAATGATGTAAATCTGATGTATCTACAGAGCAGCTAAGAAGTAACAAAGAAAGAATTCCAGTAAGTGCCAGAATAATGATGAAAATGATATGTCACAAAGCATACGCGGGTTTGTAAAGGAAAAGTAGCGTATGTATGCGGAAAAGTACGTACCAAGTAGCGTATGCCTATTTGCGCTCTAAATTTATAAAACCAGGGGACATTACCATGGTATTGGCCCATAGTATTGAGCACTGGATTATCTATTTGATCCCGTCCAGGAATACCATCGGAATGTGTGTGGTTTTGACTCATGGTATTGATAAAGGTTAAATCTATATAAGGAGAAGAAGATCATAGTGCAAGGGTGTGCATAAGTCTGGGTTTTAATGAATAATTCACTTTGAAGCATATCTGCATGGAAGGGTAACAGTTTATTGATTGATCTGAATTAATAATGCACCTATGAAGAAAATTATGAAGAGGAATCTCTAGATCTGAAATGACTATGTATTTTCTAGATCTGTTTATGGAATGTTTAGATCTGAGATGAGGAGAATATTTTCTGAAGTGAAGGATAAGATCTAATCTATTTATCTGTTCTGAAGAGTTGTGCAGCCCTACAATGTTTGAAGATCTATACGCAGGTTCGCTTCATAAAAAGCGCGTGCATACGCAGATTAGTTTCAGCAAAAGCGCGTATGGAATTTGAGATTAGTTCTGAAATATGTGCAGATGTATACGCATGTTTGTTTCTGTTAAAGAGAATATATACGCAGGTTCAGTGAAGTAAAAGCGCATATGGAATCTAGGGTTTTGCTGAAGTAAGTGGAATGAAATGTCTGATCTGTTTTATTGTTTTACTGCTAACTGTCGATGATGTATTCATACAGATCTGGGTTGTTTGAATGTTGATTATGCTGTTGATTATGTTGATTAAAGATCAATTTGTTGGTTGATTGGTTGATGATTCAATGAATGAATTGAAGGGGTTATAAGTTTCAGTTTGATGTATGATGAGCTTAAATGTGTGGAGTGGGTCCAGTCTGAAAATCTGATGAAAAGTGGCCTACAAGGTATGTTGTATGGAAGTTGATGGATCCAGTGTGAAAATTGATGAAACGTGGTCCGTAATGGTGCTAAGGGTCGAAGCCTTAAGTGAGGGGGTTATAGCTCCCTTCCAGTGGTAGTTGGTAAACGAGAGCAGGGGGTAGTAGCTCCCTTCCAGGAGAGGCTGGTAAACGAGAGCAGGGGGTAGTAGCTCCTTTCCAGGAGAGGCTGGTAAACGAGAGCAGGGGGTTGTAGCTCCCTTCCAGGAGAGGCTGGTAAACGAGAGAAGGTTGTAGCCTTCTACAGGTGGGTGCCTGCGTGCTGGTATGAGTCTGCGCCAGTACATGGTTGTAAGAAGTTTTCTTTATAATAAATATTGAAGACAGATACGACGATAGCGGTGGTTTTCTCTCGAATTGGGTTTCCACCTTAAATCCTGGTGTTCATGTGTGTTGCTTATGTGTGATGATTTATTCTATTCTTACTGCGCAAGTTTACTGCTTACTAAACATCTAATGAATGAATGATGCAATGATCTAAGTAAATAATTATTTTCATAATGAGATCTCTGGTAATACGCAAGTTTTGTTAAGGATATCTGTGTGTATACGTGAGTTGGCTTCAGTAAAGTAGCGTATGGGTTTTAGAGAAAGAAAAAGTAAAAAAAATTTAGTCAGCCCTAAATACTGATTCACCCCCCCCTCCCCTCTCAGTATTTTTCCCAACAGAATCTGTTGGCCAAAGGCCAAACCAAATCGTTAAACTGATTCATAACAAAATGCAGAATTTAGTCTTAGCCTTCAAGATAAGACAGTTTTGCAAAACTGGCCATAGCTAACCAACTTTTTCCCTTCACGGATTAGTCTCGGTTTCCTTTGAATCATTTGATGTCATGGCTGAAATAGCTCAAGATGGGGCGGTGATCGAGGAGGTTCAGATCTTCTGCGAAGATCTGTTGTGTTGGCAATAGTGCAAGATCTGATCCTGCACTAAGATTAGTGGTCACGATAAGCACTTTAGCCACCAAATAACCTTTGGAGATATTGATTAGTTACAAAAGTGATTTATAAATAAGAAATCATGTAATAAATATTTAATTAATGCTAAATTTAATTAAAACATGAAGAATAAAGTTTTATACGAAATGTGTCACCGTGCTTGGACTGGTGCAAGATGAGGGTGCATAAAAGGGTGAAACAGAGGTAAAAGGTTACGATTTAGGAAGGGGAAAATGGTAAAAAGAGAGAAAATTAGAAGCTAATATCCTCCCATCCCTAAGTTGTTGTGTGTTCTCATAGAACTCTTTACCTCTGCAAAAAACCTTCAAAATTTTGAGCGTTCCAGCTCAGTCCTTCTCCGGCATACTATCATCAGTCTACAGTGTTTCGTCTTTTTACTTCTCTTTAATTTATTTGTCACATTTTTAAACCATCTGAAACGTTGTGAAGCACGGTACTTCCATACCGTGACTTCTCCTCTCTTCTTTTGGATCTCTGCCGTGAATTATTCTTTATTATGTTCTTTTTCCTCCTGCATTTTAGCTACGAGCTTCTCTAATTTTTGTACTTGAAGCTCGAGCTCGACTATCCGAGTAGCAAGAGCTACCGAATCTTCTCCTTTTAATATCTCAATAGGGGCTATTTTTCTTCAGGGACCTCAGTATCCCTCGGGGTTTCAGTAAGCACTTCTTCCTCTTCTAGTTCTTCTTCTTTTAACTCTTCTAGTTCTTCTTCTTCTTCTTCTTTCTCTTATGGTTCTTCTTCTTCTCCTTCTACTTCTTCCAGTTCTTCTTCATCTTCTAACTCTTCCGGTTCTTCTTATTATTCTTGTTCTTCTGGTTCTTCTTCTTCCTGTGCTGGTTCTTCCTCTTCTTGTGCCGGTTCTTCTTGTATTGGTTCTTCTTGCACTGGTGCAAGTGGGCATTCAACATTCTATGGGGATTGTGGTTCCACAACAGGTTATTCATTATTTTTCTGGGCCTTAATAAATTCGGCCAATAGAGTGTCATCTTCAATTTCCATAGATTTTTCTACATCCACTAGGATTGACAGCAAATTTTCTTCTTCGTGGGCCTGTTCATGCACTGGGGGCATCGGAGGAGTTTCTTCGACAAGTGCACCCATTGTCTTCTGTTTCTTTGGAGATTGGCCCTTTTCTTCTACTGATTTCTCGAGTCATTTCCTTCTTGCACTGGTGCAAGAAGGACTTCTCTTTACACTTGGACCCTTACTTTTGCTGGTGGGGGTCTCTGTTTTCTTTTCAGTAGCTGTCTTCTTTCCTGCAGAGGGGTTTTTGTCTAGCCGCTTTAGCAAATCCTTCCAGATCATGCCCTTAATTTTCAATTATTTCTAGACCAGGATTTTGATCACGCCATGATGATACAATTTCTTATCGGCCTGGTTCACCCATATGCCCTGCACACTCTTGGCCTTATTTTCTAAACTCTTAAGAAAAAAATAAGTGAAATCCATCCTCCACCGGACGTGCTGGCCAGTTTCAAAGTGTTGCAGCATCCTGAAATGATACACAAAGGTGAGGGAGTACCTCCCCTCACAAGTCACGAATTTCTAGAGAATGAAAAGGAGGTCACGCTACTGTCCCAGCAGGGCACTGCGCAGAACTCCTTTCTTCCAGTTTACCTTCATGTCCTTATCAACAACTAAATGCTGCCAGCGCTTCCTCTTGAGCTTATGATTTTTAAAGTGCTGCATACTAGTGTTTTGTAAGCCCGTCACTGCTGCTATCGATTTTTCCATCACTTTAAATCTCAGGGGCCCAATATTTACATGGCCATTTTTAAAACTCTGTGCAAACTGTAGGGCCACTTCACTGTTATGCCCATCAAATTTCTACAAAAACGGAAGAAATCCTGACTCTCGCAATAGTGCAAGACTATTGAGAAACTCGGCGGTCTGATCTACCTCACTAAGGGATGAAGGTTCACATCTAACAGGCGGCATCTCTGCTTTAACAGCTATGAACAGTCAAAAAAATTTCATGCAATACCGGAAAACTTGACTCTTTATAGATAGGGATCAACCATCCACCATCCCTTATGTCTTACGACTGATCTATCCCACCAAAATAGCCGTAGATGCACAACATGTTTAGAATCATGTGGGATTGGTACTTGTGGCGGTGTTTTGTAATGGCTAAGTGAGGTAATCACCATAAGTGAAGGACGTTTAGGATCATGGCGGAAAGGGTAATTATATCTAAGCAACGGTTAAACATTTCCGCACTACTTCATAATTCAAAAAAACTTTAGCATTTATTAAAAAATGATCATGATTCTTAACTAAAAACACTTTGTACTTCAAATAATTTTCTCCTAGTTAATATGATAGCATAAGTACTCATCAAATAAGTGAAAAAGACTGCTTGTAAACTTTTATGATGACCACTTCCTATGGCATATGCTCATGAAAAAAACAAATTGTACTCTTCTTTCTGTCAAGGTGCATGCTTGCACTGATCTGTTTACACTGCTTATTATGTTGTTCTGATGGTACCATTCTTCTTGTGTTATTATATAAGACGATATGCTTGCACTAGTGCAAAAATATTGTCTAAAAAAGAACAGAGAATTTAAGTAAAATATAAGTTAGACTTCGAACATAGCTTCCTCAATTGATACTGAAAATTTGCTTCGCCTTTTCTTGATGCTTCAAAGCATCTTTTTTCTCTTTGTGTATGAGATCCTGCAATGAATTCATGAGGGAACAAAGAAGTGGGAAAGGGGAAAATTTCAGAATGGGAAGGAATTTTGTTACAGGGATTCCAAGAATAGTACCAAAGAGGGTATACACAGAAGTGGGACAGGGAAAAAAAATTCAAGGGTAAAGTGGGATTTTTACGAAGCGGGTAGGGTAAATTCAGAAGAATGTGGGAAGGTTAATCATTCTAGGAATTAAAGAATAAAACCAAGGGAGTATTATGAAATGGGATATGAAGAAAGGCAGAAAATTTTCTGGAAGGTCTGCCTACACTGGTGCAAGAAAAAATAATTGCAACGAGAATTAAGTGTTACTTGAATAAAAATATCCATGTTAATTACCCCAATGTGTAAAGGTCTATTGAACCTGTTTTACTTGGTTTTCAGTAGCATATCTAAAGATCAAGCAACATTCTCTTTTTATTAGAAATTTTTTATCTTCCTGCCAGCAAGCTGGTTTTCAGGTTGACCCTTCTGCAATCATGTCAGCGAACTGATTTTCACAATTACAGGAAAATATTTTTTCTTTACATTTTTATTAAATTTATTTTTTCTTTGAGAAGAAGAAGAGTTCATGTTTCAAAAGGTTGGTATTACAATTTAACATACTGTCCCAAATTGTTGTTGGACTTTCTGTGTAAAATATTTCTTGGCAAGTGGCTGAAAATACTTTTTTAATCTATGCCCATTTACCAAGAATACTGAATCTTTTCCATCAATAGTTTTGACTTCTACTGCTCCATTCTTTAATTCTCGAATCACTTCATAAGGTCCCATCCAACATGTATGGAACTTGCCTTTAAAAATTTTAAATCTAGAATCATAGAGGAGTACCCAATCACCTGGTTGGAACTGCTTTTTATGAATAGTCTTGTCATGTCACTTTTTTCGTTGTTTCTGAATAAGGATGTTCTGATAAACAACATCTCTGTGAAATTCATCTTACTCATTTAATTGGAGAAGACGTTGTTGTTGTGCCTCGGAGAGATGTAGTCCTAACCAAACTGCTGTTCTGAAGGTTTTGATCTCGAACTGAATTGGTATTAGAACCTGTTTTCCATATACCAAATCATATGTTGTATGTCCCGTGCTATTTATCCAAGTGGTTCTGTATGCCCACAAAGATTCTGGTAATATTTCAGCCCATTCTTTCCAATGCATATTGACTATCTGTGTAAGAATGGACTCGATCACTTTGTTTGTAGATTCCACCTGGCCATTTTCTTGCGGGTGATACGGCGTGGATTTCCTGTGCCGGATCTTGTATTGCTCCATCACACCTTGTACCAGATTAGAAATAAACTTCCGACCATTGTTAGAAATAATCTCTCTAGGCACACCAAATCTAGTAAAGATTTCAGAAAAAATAAAATCAACAACAACTTTTTCTGTAGCAAAAGAAACAGCTTTAGCCTCGACCCATTTTGTAACAAAATCTGTACAAACCAAAATATTCTTTTTACTTAAGAATGTTGGATTTATTTTCCCTATAAAATCAATAGCCCATTTTTCAAATGGTTCAATCATAACTTGGGGGCATAAAGGCATTTTGTTGGTTTGATTAGGCTGGCCCATTCGTTGACAACTATCATATTGCCTGACATACTTTTTGGCATCCTTAAACAAGGAAGGCCAAAATTAACCAGCATGTAATACTTTATATGCGGTCCTCTTATCAGCGAAGTGGCCTCCACAAGGTTCATCATGAGCATATTTCAATATTTCAAACACTTCCTCCTCTCTTACACATCTACGAATAATCAGATATGGACCATTGTAAAAGAGATCTCCTTGAATACAAGAATATGTAGCATTTTTCTGAATAATATTCTGCTTTTCATGAGCAGATAAGTGAGGTGGTGTCTTCCTAGTAATAAAGTAATTAGTAATGTCAGAAAACCATGAAGAATCAGTAGACATAGAAAAAATATGTTCGTCTGTAAAATCATCATTAACAGGTGTTACTTCACCAGGATTATCTATTCTAGAAAGAAAATCTACTACAACATTAGATTTCCCTGGTCTATCAACAATAGTAACATTAAACTCCTATAACAATAGTAACCACCTAGTCACTCTACTACTTGTCAATGGTTTGTTCATCAAATATTTAATCGTGGAATGATCAATATGTACAAATACTTCATATCCTGTAACATAGTGCCTGAACCTATTAATTGCAAAAATCATAGCTAATAAATCTTTCTCTGTAACTGTATAATTCAATTCAGCGGAATTTTTTTTTTACTAATATAATAAATAGCATAGGACTGCTTATTTTCCTCTTGTCCTAAAGCTACGCCAATAGCAAAATCTGAAGCATCAGAGGAAATGTGAAAAGGTAGGAACCAGTTTGGACTTTAAAAAATTGGTGCCTGTACCAACATTTCCTTCAATATTTCAAAAGACTGTTGGCAAGTTGTGGACCAAGAAAATTCACTATCCTTAGCTAGAAGTCGGAAAAGAGGAGCAGCTATCTTCGAAAATTTTTCAATAAATCTTCTATAGTAACCAACATGTCCTAAAAAAACTCTTACTTCCATTTGAGTTTTGGGTGCAGGAAGATGCATAATGATTTCAATCTTTTCCGGATCAACCTGGATACCTTTGTTAGAAATCAAATGGCCAAGCACCACTCTTGCTTTGCACATTAATCTACATTTCTTGTCACTCAAAGCAAGATGGGCTTCCTGAAAACGAAGAACTACTTTCTCTAGATTTTTGAGATCTTCCTGAAAAGAATCACCAAATACATAAAAGTCATCCATATAAATTTCTACAAATTCTAGATCACCAAAAATGGCCAGGACTGCCCTTTGAAAGATAGCCAGAGAATTAGATAAACCAAATGGAAGCACTTTATAAGAAAATTTCCCCCATGGACATGTAAAAGTAGTTTTATCCTGATCTTCGCATGCAATTTGTATCTGGTTATAACCACTGAAGCCATCTAAAAAGGAGAAATATTTCTTTCCTGCAAGGGTATGAAGCACCTAATCAATGAAAGGGAGAGGGAAGTAATCTTTAAGAGTGGCTTTATTTAATTCTCGGTAATCAATACAAATACTCCATCTTCCATATTTCTTAGGTACTATTACTAATGGAGAGACCCATTGCCTGTTAGAAATAGGATAGATAAAACCGACATCTAAGAGTTTATGTACTTCTTCCTTCACAATATCTCTTAGAGCTGGATTCATTCGCCTTTGGGGTTTTCGGACAGGTCGGGTTCCTTCCTGAATATAGATGTGATGTCTACAAGTTTCAGGAGGGATACCCTTCATATCTTCATAGCCCCAATAAAAGGCACTAAGATGGTTTTGCAACAAATTCACAAGCTGCTCTTGCTGAGATGAGTCCAAATCTAAACTAATATGAAAGGATTTACTAGGGCTAATCTCAACAAGAGTGGTATCAGGTTCGAGAGTACTCAAGGGAGTGGTCAAATGCAGTGGTAAAGAAGAATGAGAATCATTATTTTCTTGAAAATATAGGCTGAAAATTTGGCTCAAGGGCTCAGAATTAGGCATAGTGTCTAGATTATTCAGAAAATCTTGAATCTCATCTTCTTGTGAAGACCCAGTATAATGATTGATAAGGGAAATAGACCGAGTCTCCTCATCACTGCTTTGATCCAACCATAAATTATCTCGAAGGTCCTGAATGGATCTAGCAAGGGGGTATAAGGTAACTTTCCTCCTAGAATCTCCATGTGAGATATACATATCACCGAAACGACATCCAATAAATGCATCAGTCGTAGAAAGCCATGGTTGACCCAAGATCAAGGGATGTTCTCCTACTGGGTTCTTTGGCTCAAGCATAATGAAATCAATAGGATATTCCCAAGAATATAATGAGATGATCACATCGTCCATACTCCTTCTGGATTAATTTTAGATCTATCTGTTAATTCAAGCACAGTCGGAGCAGGGCGAAGATGAAATAACTGAAGTTGATCCATGGTTTGCTTAGTCATGACACTAATGGTTGCCCCAAGGTATATAAGAACATTAGAAACAAGGACATTACTAATCTGAACTGAGACAACAGGGTTTCTAGGATCATTATATTTTTCCACAGACACACATCTCGTCATCAACTCTGCTGCCCTACCAACAAATTGAATGGTTCAGGGTTCAATCTCTTCCTCCCGGGTTTCTTGAGACAGAGTTCCTTAATAATCTTGGTAAAAATGGGGATCTCTTTGATGGCTTGAAGCAAGGGTATCTTAATAAAAATATTCTGAAGCTCAGATGCCAAACTAGTCTCAGAAATAGGCTCAATCCTTTCCATTACTAGCCTCTCTAGGAAGGGAGGCTGGTTGGAAGAATATGGCAAGGATTCAGAGGGTAAGGGTTGCTTAGTGACAACTTTTGGAGAATGGTTAAGAGTTTCCTCTTCTCCTTTATCTTCAACGATCACCATAGGTTGCTTCTGATTTTTTGATGTTACAGTCCTTCCCGATCTTAATTTAATATCATGAACCCCAACTGGAATAGACTGGTATTCGAATGGTAAAGGTGGGTTTATTACATAGATCATTTGCACTGCTTTATTATTATTAGGATTGGGCATAGGTTGAGCAGGAAACTGAGGAGGTCAAAAGGGTGGAGGTAAAGGCAATGGTGGAGCAGACAGACTCGGAACTTGAGGCATTGAATAAGGTGCATGTGTAGATGGGTATGACTGCATAGGTGGCTGGTAGGAATATGGAGAATGAGTTGGCCCTCTCCAACCTTGTTTCCATGGTTGAGAAGTTTGCCCATGCTGATATTGATTCCCATACTCCCTTTGCTGATGAGAGTTAGGATAAGAATATGCATGTGAATTATAACCAAAATAATGTGGAAAAAATTCAGAAGCCATACCTGTACCTTTAGGCTGTCCCCCTGTAAATACATCTTTAAGTCCTAGTATAGAGTGACGTTTTTCTGCGATATGGTCTTCTGCAAAAATAACACACTTATTATTTTCTTTCAAATTAAGAGGGCACTCTTTAGGAGGATGCTTGTCTCTACATTTAGGGAAGAAAATACATAATGACTCTTTTTCCTTTATGAGTTTCTGCTGAAATTTAAGAATTCTAACTGTTTGGTAACAGTGTTCATTATATCAATTTTCATGTTTTCCATTTTATTTTCTAGTCCAATAATCATAGAATCAGTAGATTCAGTTTTTCTATTTCTATTTTGAGTTCCTCTACCGGATATGTACTACTTTCTTGAAAATTTCCTGCATAATTCACAAATTTGATCAAAACTTTGCTGAGAAATATCACCTTGTGCTAATAGATTCAAATTATTTCTAGCATTATCAGTAAGTCCTCTTAAGAAAAAGGTTCTAATAGTGCTGGGATCAAGCTTAAGTTTTGACCTTTGTAAAATAAAAAGGAAACATGTCCAAATAATCTTCAATAATTTCATCATCATCTTGTATGATTGTAAAAATTTCATCCTGCATGTCCCGAGTTTTGCAATATTCTTGATATTTAGACCAAAAAAATATCTTCATTTGATCCCAAGAGGTTATGGTGTTTCCTCCTAACCCCATAAACCAGCATAGAGCTGAGTCCTTGAGGGTAACAAGAAATAATCTTAACTTCTGAGCCTCAGTTGCATAATCATAACTTCTACATAGAATATCAAAGTCAAATAGAAAAGAGTCAGGATCTTCATGAACTTTACCATGGAAATGAGGGAGAGCTGATGGTGGAATATTCTTCATCTGCGACATAGTATCAGGATCCACAATTGGAAACACAAAAGTGGATTGTCCTTCACTTACCTGGTTATCACCAGTCCCTTCCAAATTATCTTCTTAGTCCACCATTGTTTCCATTTTACTTGTACCTCTCTCCATAGGCAGATACACACCTGAGCTATTATTACCAGAATCCAGGTGGATTGTTCCTGCGTGATGGGTTTGAATTGGATTGGGCTTCCTGCTGATAGAAGGAGACCCAATATGAAAAAAAAATTCAGAATTCTTTCGGCCCTTAGTGGGCTTCGAACCCTTACCTTTCCTAGGCATTCATTTCAAAAGGAAAGGAAAAATAACAAACAACTTCTAAAAAATGTTGTCTGAAATAAATTAACACCAACAAAATTCCTTCAAAAAAAAAACACTGCAAAAATAAATAAAAATTATCTCTATTGCATAATCAGAAAATTCTTACCAAATCAAATCGCCTCCCCGACAGTGGCGCCAAAATGTTGGGTGCAGGAATTACACTTAAGAAAACTCCTAAACACTTAATTTGTGAACCTGGGGGATTCGTAAACTTAGAGACGAAGCACAAGCAATGCCAGAGATGGTATGAATCTTTCTAATGTAAACCCCTACTTTATTTAAAGGAAATATTACAGAATCAAATCAAAAGAGAAGAAGGCAACTTGAACCATAAAAAAAATTCTAAGACTAGAACGAGAAAGTATGCATTTGCAAGAGAGAATTAAAGATAAAAGGAAATCACTCCCACTAATGGTTGTTTAATCTACTGAGTGTGTGTTTTCCCTTAGCAGAGACACTTTAGCAGTCTCGTTAGATGGGCCCTTAAACCTTCTTCCTTAGAGATTTCCTTCTTGCATTAATTTGTCCTGCACTAGTGCAGGATCAGAGAGTTATGTAGAAGGTATAAATATTGTCTTTACTAAAAACTTTTTACTTCATGCAAGGTATCGAACTTTTCAAGGTTCAGAGCACTCAGATATTGTGGCAAGAAACTGGTTCTTGCACCTGACCAGAGCTTCTTGTACTTAGTGTTTAATCTTTGAAATGAGTGTTCAATTATTGCAAGTGATAGCTTTCTATCAAATCAAATTTCACACAGAAAAGTGAATGTTTCTGATTTTAACAAATTGCAAAAGTAAATAAACAATAATTTATCCTGTCATAAGTGTTTAAAGAAAGAAAGAAATAAAATCACGGAAAGTAGATTAAGAAAACTTATTGCATCACACCAACGTGCACTAGTGCAGGTTCATTTCTCATGCTTATACCAGGTGGTGAAAAACTAAATAAATAAAACTCCAGGAAAAATAAATATCACACCAATGTGCACTGGCGCAAGTTTGCTTCTCTTTCTTAGACCAAGCAGGGAAATCCAATCTGAAATCAAATGCAGGAAAGTAAACTACAGGGAAAGAAAATGTAACTACTTCACACGACGGATCTGTTTTCAATAAGACAGGAATACATGTGCTGAAATTTAAATCACACTTTAATAATTTAAACACACATTACAGGAAACAAAAAATAGGGTAAATGTGCTGGGTTGGTTGGGCCCTAGCCAACCAGTGCATTTCCCTTTTTAAATTAAAATGCTGCTCAGTAAACCAGTTAATTCATCACCTTAAAATAACAAAAACATAATTTCTGAAACATGAGGTGGAAAAACCTTTTATTAATTTATTGGGGCGAATACATGCATTGATATAATTTCCAGCCCAGATTCGGGCGATAACAGAAGACTAGTTACTATCAATCAACTTCGCTCTAAAACTCTGCTCCAAAGTTCCTCTCTAGGTCATATTTACACTTTACATTATATAGATCTATTGGTCGAGGGCCAAAATAGATCGATCAACCGATTCATAACAAAATGCAGAATTTAGTCTCGGCCTTCAAGATAAGACGATTTTGTAAAACTGGTCATAGCTAACCAGCTTTTTCCCTTCACGGATTATTGTCGGCTGCCTTTGAATCATTCATTGTCATGGCTGAAATGGCTCAAGACAGGGCGGTGATCGAGGAGGTTAGGATCTGCCGCAAAGAATTGTTGTGCTGGCAATAGTGTAAGATCTAATCCTGCACTAAGATCAGCGGTCACGTTAAGCACTTTAACCATCAAATAACTTTTGGAGATATTGATTAGTTACAAAAGTGATTTAGAAATAAGCAATCATGTAATAAATATTTAATTAATGATAAATTGAATTAAAACATGAAGAATAAAGGTTTATACGAAATGTGTCACCGTGCTTGGACTGGTGCAAGATGAGGGTGAAACAAAGGTAAATGGTTATGATTTAGGAAGGGGAAAATGGTAAAAAGAGAGCAAATTAGGGAGCTAATAGTCATGAGGAAGAGATGGTAGGGGATGTTAGGAATCCAAATGAGATTCAAGATTTAAATTTTGAGTAATAATATCATCTTTAGGAACGGAAAAATTAGTCTTCACCATAGGCTTCATGAACCATTCTAGGATATACTCCATGGGATATGAATCGTCAAAAGTGAAGGGAGGATGAGAAGATGGATTAGGAATTTTATTTGTATATTTTCCAACTTTATGATCATCACAAGGAGGCATTTTCAACATAACTAAAAAAGGATGAGGACAAGGAACAAGAGGAATAGCAGGTCCCCCCATGAAATTAGGGGTGTCTCATGGCTTACCTTGGCTTTTCCATTCAACCCAGTTATAGGTGTAGTATCCACCATTCCTCTCCTTAGTTTCACACACAAATATTATTCCATATCACAATTGTTTCTATTCAAGGAGGGTAATATATGCTCGCGAGTTTAAGATATTTAGAATATAAGTTTCATCTTTGGTGTTTCTATGCTACCATTAGGAATGGACAATAGCTAGGTAGAGTTAGTACAGGACCACAAGAATTTCTTCGCTACTAGCGAGCCTAAACAATACCCTGACAAAGTTACTTTCTTCACCTCTCCATGTAGGAATCCTTTCTCTTATTTTAACCCTTTATTTATTTTATATAATAGATTTTTTATTTGGAACTTATTATTTCAATGGGGAGGAAGAGGAGCCTCGAATTATTGAGAGAAGAAAATAATTCCCCTTCAGAGAAGTATATATATATATATATATATCTAACCTTTTATATAGGTATTCTCGCTATATATTTTCCCGTTATCCTCTCTATACTAGATTGGATGAGCACGTAGAACACCAGGTAGATTTAATGCTAAGTTTGAGGAATAATGATACTATTATAAATATAGGTATCATACGTTTACTCAATGATTTATTCTTGAATGTATCATATTTTCCTTCTATACATTACTTGACCTAAGGCATTTTCTCAGATGAAGAAGAAGAATTAATAGGTAGAAAAGAATTTCCATTTCCACATCCATTATGTATATTGCAACATAGCCTTTTTAAAGCCATACAAGCACTTTCACACAAGGTATTATTTATGTACAATGACAAAAGAAAATGGAAACAAGACAGGACATTATAGGATATGACGAACAAAATAATAGAAAATGAAAAATTGTACAAGGAACGTGGCTTCAGCTGCTACTGAAAATAGTGTTTGAGATCTCAACCTTTAATGGGAAGGGGATTATAGGCTCCCATCGATGGATTTCACATTGAAATAATTATGACTGATATTTTTTTCGATGGTAAAGGGGGTGAAGGGGCCAATTCATATAGATTTAAACTTCATGTGTTTTCCTTTCTCTTTGTGGGATTTTTCCCACTTAAATACTAAGTCACCCACCTTGAAATTCTTAGTCCCTATAGATTTATTATAAAACCAAAAATTTGTGTGGCTTTGGAACACGACAAATATTTTTTTGGATTTGAATCTTTCTTCTTCAAGTTTTAGCAAGGTATCTATCCTACTTTGAACCAGAAGACATGGTTTTCCTTGGAACACTTAGGAGAGTTTTAAGGCCAGAAGATATATATTGGGTGGCAAGATAAATTATTTACCATATATAAGGAAGTATGCAGAGGATTTAAGAGATGGTGTGCCATTTACATGGTCATCCCATAGTACATTCACCAAAGCATTATGCAAGTTGTTTTTCTCAGATAAAACAATTTTTTGGATTATGCGAATAAGATTTTTGTTTGTTGATTTTGCTAAATTGTTCCCCTTTGGGTAATAATTATATGCATGTTTCAAAAAAATACTATCTTCGAATGCAAAATCATAAATTTTCAATGAGGAAAAATAAGTTGCATTATCAAATACAAGCAACGTTGGAACACCAAATTGGGTTATCCTGTTCTCCTTCAGAAAATGAATGACTTCCTAGTCATTGAATTGTCTTAAGGAACCTGTAGAAAATATAATAACGGGATTCAAAATGATTATGTGATGTACTAAAACAAGATACTCAATCCTTCTACAATTTGTCTAAACAAAACATGATCGCACAATCACATAAAAATAAAGAGAAAGAGACACTCAATCACACAACACAAAATGTATATGGGGAAAGTACACTACCTAAAACCCCACTATTTTTATATTGTATAAATTCAAGATCATCACACAATAAAATGTTTTTATCTCTCATAGAAACTCTTGCACTCTGCCAATTGTCTCACTCTGATATAGGAAAAATTATTCAATTAATTAACCGATTCTCCGCCTCTACTTAGCCTGCCTTTCTCACGCATTCTTGGAGGAATTGTCACCCTATTAAATAGGAAATTACCTTGAATTGATTGCACAATGCATCCTTGGAATCCACATGGCTCTATAACTGACTTGTATATTTTTATAATTATACAAATGATATTTATCATTCCAGTAACCTCAGTCTCAACTGGGCCTTCCTTAGAACTGACATGCAACAATTATATATAGTGAATTATCAGTTAACAGATTGATAAATACTCGTGAATTAAATAAAATTTAATTCACTAGACCTCTCACTAGCTCATCTCTCAGTTAGAACTAGTTAAATTGATTTTAACTCAATTAATTGAGCTAACTAATTACAATTCAAAAATAACTGTAATCCCCCCCTCCAAATCCGGGGAGAACTCTACATGCCTCCTCTATGACCCTCAATTTGAATTTCCTAAACTAACTCGTTCATTATGAATTAGTTAACTAATAAAATCTTTAATGAGATGAAATTACAATTTATCTTCTAATTTAATTAAGGGAAACTTAAATCAGAAGCCCCCTTGGGGTGCCATTTCTCAGTCCCATTTCAACACTCCCTCTCAACAAGGAAGGGATTATCTACTACCCAGATCCTACCTTTGTGGAATTTGAATGTCCTTCTTGACATCACCTTATTCAAGATTTCTGCTTCCTGCTGCTCCATGGGAATGTACTCTAATGACATAATCTACCTCTGAACACAATCTCTGAGATGGTGATATCAAATATCAATATGCTTGGATCTGTCATGGGATACTGGATTAACCAAGAGTTTGATGCAACTCTGGTTATCCCAATGTATCACCATTGGATCCATCTCTTGACCAAACAAACTAAGAAGTGTCTTCCTCATCCAAATTGCCTCTCATGCTATCTAACTAGCTGCCATTTACTCTTCCTCTGTTGAACTGAGTAGAACTGATTTATATTTCTTGTTGTACCAAGAAACTACTATTGATCCTATGCTAAATATTCCTTCTGATGTACTCATCTTATCGGATGGACTCCCTAATCAATATGCATTGGTGAAGCCTTGAAGCTTCACTCCCTCTATCTATCTGTACCATACTCCATACTTTTTAGTTACCTTGAGATATATCAATACATGATTCCCTACCTTCCAAAATATCTTGGTAGGCTTAACCATAGCTTGGCTCATATGGTTAACTGTGTATCATATTTCGGGTCTTGTGTTCACCAAATACATGATTTAACCCACAAGCTTCTTGTAAACAATAATATCCATTAATTTTCCTAAAGTAGCATTCTCCTTTGTCTAGTTTCCCGCTAGAGGAGTTTCCACGGGCTTGTTTCCCCCCCATGTGGAACTTCCTCAGAATATCCTTGGCATATTTTCCCATAGATACAAATAGCTCCCCATCTCTTTTCCATGTTTCCAATCCAAGAAAATAGTGTAAGAGCCCCATGTCCTTCATATCAAATTCTCTTGCAAGATCCTCTTTGTAAGAATTTATTAGCTACTCATCACCTTTCAGTATTAGATCATTGACATAAAGTAAAATAATCAAAATATTACCATCAACTAAAATATGATATAGGTTCACATCCACTTCACTCTTGGTGAAGCCCAACCCAATGAAATAGATGTAAATCCCGGTGTACCTAGCACGAGGTGCTTTCTTCAGCCCATACAATGCTCTCTTGAGTTTGCACACATGTGACTCCTTGTATAAAGTCTCAAAATACTGTAGTTGCTCAATGTACATTTCTTCCTCAATAACTCCATTCAGAAAGGTTGTATTTACATCCATATGATGTATCTTCCATCCCATCTACGTTGAGAGTGCAAGGATGGATCTAATAGATGAGTACCTTCCAAATGGTGAAAAATTATCATCATAGTCAATCCCCTCCACCTGAGAGAACCCTATGGCCACAAATATATAATTTATTTCTCCACACTCCCATCTACTACATGCTTCACCTTGTAGACCCACCTAGATCGTACAACTGACTTCCCCACTCCTCTTGGGACAATGTCCCACACACTGTTTCTGATAATTGAGTCATACTCCTCAAGCATGACATCAACCCACATCATTTTTTGCACTTCTTTCTCGAAAGAGGATGGTTCTATCTCAATACCTTTGCTCATAAGAGCCATGTATCTAGTGTACCGCTCTCAGGACCTTCTCTACCTACGTCATGTTGTGGGTTCTCCCACATTATCTCTCGCATCAAAAAATAATATGTGAGCATATCTAGTGTACTTCCTTTCATCTCTAGTAGATGGATTTACATGAGTGGTTTCTACCACTCTGTGTTCCTCTTCATGTGGTTGATCCACATCCCGAGGTTCATCCTTTGGAGCCAATATCTCCTCAACTACATGCAACTTGATCTCCCTCTCAAGGGACAATCGCATGCCTTTGTCTTCATCAAATATTACATCTCTTCTAACTATTTTCATCCTGTGTACTGGAAAGTACACCCGATAGTTGTGAGGTGTATCGGTGCACCCCACAAATATCCCCAACTTTGTTGTTGCCTCTAGATTCTTCCTGGCATCTTTTTTTACATGGTAATAAATAGATGAACCAAAATTTTTAAAATATGAGACACCTTGTCTCTTACCTGAAAAATCCTCCTCTAGTGTACTCATCCCAAGTATATAATAAGGACTTATGTTCTGCACAAATATTGTTGTATTGCATGCTTCCGCTCACATATGCAATGGTAGGCCCTTATCATGCAACATATCTTGTGATACTCCCACAATAGTTCAATTATTTCTTTCTGCAACCCCATTTTGTTATGGATTATGAGGTGTTATCAATCGTCTTTGTATTACTTCTGAGGCACAAAATTTCTGGAATTCATTAGAGATGTATTCTCCACCATTGTCCCTCCTCAAAGGCCTTCATCTTCTATAGTATACCTAGGGGGGATTATGTGGGGTACAGAGAAAATTACACAATGAAATAATCTAATGTAAGGATAATAAATAAATGGGCCATAATTAATAAACAAAGTGGTTAACCCACTTTATGCAAGGGACCACAGTAGTTAGGAAATAATGTAATATGCCCATGGTATTGGATGTATGACCCATGGTAATTACCCATGTTATTGTATGTATGAAGGAAATATAGAGGCTAGAGACTCTCCACTGAGGATGTGAAGGATTATTGTATTGACAAGCATATCGCTTGTGGGGTTATCTCCTTCCTTAAGGAGTACTTGTACAGTGTTACCCTACCTCAAGGGTTTTTCTGAAGACATCAATAAATAAGTATTTCTATTCTTATATCGATATTTTTATTTCGTGAGAATATTTTTTATAATTAATATATTTTCAGGTTAGATCTGTTACAAGTGACATCAGAGCACTTTCTTGGGTAGTGTTAGGGAGATTTTTTTTTTCATTTTTACAGGATATATTTGGGCGACGAGTTTGCAGAACAGATATGATAGTTTGGTGAAAAATATTCAGATAATAATATCATATCTGGATTCTTTGTGAAAAATTAGTCAATTTTTAAAAATAAATCAGTGGAATTAGAGTTCGAATAAGGGAGATGTCACTGATTTAAAATCAACCATGTTGTAGAATTTCTTCTGACGGCAATTCGTGGACAACGACTCTCCTGATTTTTTTTTCAGTTTTTGGTGCATAATTTCAGACAAATAGTTATATATCTAAGATTTTATTGACAAAATCACCCAATTTCAATAAAAAAATTAGTCAAATCAAAGTCTGGATGAGGGAGTTATCGCTAATTTAAAATTAGTCATTTGTTCAGAAATTTTGTGACGACAGACCAGTTGTAGCGCATATATGAGTTTCTAGATCAATATTTTAGACACATGTGAATATTCATAATTACTATTCCATTTCTGAAAATAGGCTATATTGAGGATTTCAAGCCATATTGAAAAAGTTGTGGTCATTTTTAATTTTCACCCAACCATATGTAATTTCGAAAAACCCCCTCTCTCTTTTCATGGGTTATATAAAGAAGTTTATAGGAAAAGGTGATGGCCCTATTTTTGAAGAATTTATCAATCTCTGAATATTGAAAGGCCAGGGCTTTGGTACACCTCCATAAAGTATTACGTGGAAGATGAGGCTGCTATATGGTGGAATTTACTTGACAACGAGTTCCTGAAGTTGTGTCCTCATGAAGAAATTGAAAATCGCTTGTTGGAAAAGTGGTCTCCTACCGGAAAGTAGGAAAATAAGATCATGGACAAGTGGTCTCAATCTAGAAATAAGGAAGCTAAGATCATGGAAAATTGGCCTCATGCCAGAAAGCGAGACACTAAGATCATGGAAAAGTGGTCTCAATCTAGAAAGAAGGATACTAAGGTCCCTAAAGGTTTATTTTCTACTAATCTTTCTATATTAAATGTTTAAGGAAGTATTCAGAAAGAGAACATAATTGTATCTATCATTCCTAGTTGCAAGAATAATTTCATCAATGTTAATATGGCTAAAAAATTGCAAGTGGAAACAAAACATATAGAAAACACAGAGATTGATAATGAAGATGGCTAGATTTATAAAGATTTGAAGGTTTCTATGGATAAGTATGTGTTGAATTTCTATTTTTATACTTCAGATATGGATATTGTGGATTTTGTTTTGGGATACACTTGGATGGAATCTATGGGCACTGTCAATATTAATGTATAGAAGAAATTCCCGAAGCTTTGGTATAAAAAGAATAAAATTACATTGTGGGATATTTCCATTAGAAGCTAGGCAGAGAATGGAGAGGCCGAAGCAAAAATCTCTAATGACACTGACACATCAAATTGTGAGCCTTTGATGGTTGACAAGAACACAAATACATCAAACCAGGTACTAGAAAAAATCACTAGGAACCATTCAAACACCAATAGCGGAGGTACCAAAAAAAAAGCACCAGACACCACTCAAGAACAAAAAGTAGAGGAAATAACAAAACATCCTCCATCATTTCAAGCTTTAGCATATCACCATCCACATCACCCAACAAGACAACAACTGTTACACCATTTTTTGGTCATCTAACCTACTATCATTAGATGGACCCAAGTACACCACGTAAGACCAATTTTACCCTAAGTAAAATTGCTTTCACTATGTAAAATAACTTAATAAAACACATTTATTAGGTTGTTTATGGTCTAAACAGGAAACCCCAAAAGGAAATATTAAACAAACCTATATTTGTTTGATTTTCCGGGTCATGTTTAACCCAAAACAAAGAAATTAATTAGATAAATTTTTATTTATCTTATTATTTTCTAGGAATAATTATTTAAACCTTATTTAAATAATATTCCTTGTTAAATATGACTAAATCACCCATAAATAATTAAATAAATCATTATTTATTTGATTATCTTTCAACCACTTCCTTAAAACGATAAATAAATCATTTATTTATTTATTATTCACAAATAAAGGGATTTGACCCAAGTCAAATACTTTTTCCCTCCAACAAATATAATAAAATATTCCATAAAAGGTGGATCTAGATTTGGTTAATGTTATTTTAATCATGCACCAAGATCTAGAATGACCCAATATTTTGTTATAAATAGGAGGATTTTTCCTACCATTCTTCACCTTTTGTTGCCTATTAGATCACTCTGGATCTATACACTTGGTCACATTTTTCTACATTATTTGCTGTGTGAGCTCCCTTTGAGTTCTATCTTTGTCCGGGTTTTCTACACCAACAAGAGAGAGAGATTCTAGATCTGAAGTGCTGAGGACTTCCAAGAACCCATCCCATTGAGGAGAATTGGATACACCTTCTTGTTTTCCTCCTAGGTGCCCTTAATACAAAAATTCTTTCAAAAAACATTGTTCTTGTCTTGTCTATTGGATGTATGGAGCAAACTCTTGATTTTTACTGCTTAATGTCTTTCTATGCATAGATATGGTTTTTTGCAGCACTTTTCTTAATCAACTAACTGCAGATCTGAAGATGTTAGCAGCCACATTTGATGTTAGGGCTATAATTTATGCGTAGCTAAAGTGGTCTTTTTTTGTACGCTTCGACAAAATATTCATACTAACAATTGGCAACTCCACACGGGTTTTCAATTACGACCGCTGTCATTTTTCATATTCCTGCATATCCAGCTACTTCAGACCCTAGGGTTTCTTTTCAGCTTTTTGTTCTTCCTATTTTCATGTTTTTTTTCACCTATAAAACCCTAAAACATTAAAATTTCTAACTTTCGTGTGTTTCTGGCCCTATTGCGTAGGTGACAGACATCAACCGCAACTGAGACGACAACTTTTCTGCAAATCTGCCGCCGGGACAACCGGAGTTGGAGGTCGCACTTTTAAGCCCCTTTTCTGCGACCTGAACAGGAAAACAGGTCAGAACCTGCGACCTGTGCTTTTTTCTGTTGTTTTTCTGCAATTTTTCTGGGTTTTGCTAAAGCTTCTGTCAGGGTTTTCCAGCCTTTGTCTCTGCCCGTTTGGACCTATTTCTGATCTATTTTTCTCATCTAAGTGGGAACCTAGCCCCCTAGGGCTCCAGTACCCTCCACTTTTGGTGGAAGATTTTTAGTTGTTTCAGGTGTCTGATTTTTCAGAGTTTCAGCCTCCCCTTTTTTCAGATCTGATACCTCATTCTCAGATCCCTTTAAATCAGCTCTTCTTCCTTTCAAACCACCCCTTGTAGTTTTTTTTGGACCTCCTTTTAGGACCTCCTCCCTGTCCTTTCTGCTTTTTGCTGATTTCCTCCTTTTTTCCACCCACCTTGCCTCTGCCTCTTGGCTGTGATCTGCACCTCTTTTCAGCAGCTTTCTCCTCTAGATCCCTGTCCCTTCCGACCCTCAATCTATTGGCCTCTTTTTAGTGTGTTTTGACTAGATTTTTTCCTCTTTTAGATTATTTTTGAGAGACCCACCTTTTTGGGTTGAATCGATGCACTAGTAGCTGTTAATTTTCTGTTATTTCAGCATTATATACTATTTTTGCAGCATTATTTTCAGTTACGCAACACACTTTTTCTCTTGATCTCAAAACTGAAAGGGTTTAAAAATTAAAATTAACGCACGCCACACACTCACCCTAAGCGAAGAAGAGCCTGGTTTACACCGTCAGGCAAAGACTTTAAAATCAATTGACACTGCACCTTTATGCCCTTGTTTCGACATTGTAATCACTTTATTTTGCACCTCCCTGCCTTTGTCGGTCGTTCTTATTCCCCTCGTGCCGTGTTTGTGTTGTCATCATTGCGCCCCCAAGGTGTGCCTCCCAGAGACTTCTTGGCCTTCACCCTCAGTTTCCGGTCGGTCGACCCGCTCCGTCCCACCGTCGTCGAGCCAGTCCTCCTCCGAGTTCGCACTCCGACTCCTCTTTTGATTCATTGGGTTCTCCTTTTACTTCTGGTTCTCCCCCTGTCACCTTCACTATGTCTGGTCCAGGGCCTAACGCTAGCGGTAATCCCGGCCCTAATGTCGGGACTACTACTAGCGGAACCACCACAGGAACTACCACGGCTGCACCTTTGCGCCCTTACATGGTAGGCCTCAGCCTCCCCGATTTCAATCAGTTGATCAATGACCCTATCCGCTACGATTTTTGTTGGCCTTCTATGCCAACCAAGCTCCCCTCCGACATCCCTAAGTTCGAAGGCCTTGCTGGAGAAGATCCAACCAACCATGTCCGATCTTTCCACATGTCGTGTTCCTCCAATTCCATTACCGATGATTCCATCCCTCTTCGGTTGTTCCAACACATGATTACCGGCAAAGCTTCTAAATGGTATGTTGACCAAGCCACCTCTTCCCATACCACCTTTGCGACCATTGCCCAAGCCTTTATATCCTATTTTCAGCTCCCTCTCCGATACGATACTGGTACAGAGCTTTTGACTTCTTTCAAGCAAACCTCTTCGACCCGCCTTTCCACTCATGTCCAGGAATGGCGAAGATGACAAAGCTTATGTCGAGCTCCCCCCTTCGAAGATCGGGTTTATATGGACTGGTTCCTTCGCACTCTCTTACCTCCCATTGACAAAGATGTTGCCTCCCATTTCCCTCAAACCGAAGAAGCCGCCCTCCAAGTAGCCTTGAAATATGACCTGATCTACGCTCAGTCTGGTTATGTTTATACCGTCCTTCCTGACCTCCCTAGGCCCGGTGGTGCTAACGCCCCGGGGGCATCTCATTCCGCCAACGGTATCATTGGAGCCCTTTCTCATCCGTATGCTCAACCTTCTATGGGCTATGGTCTCCCTCCGGGAGGGGCCAACACCTCTAGCACTTTTCCCCCTCCAGGTAGCATGTATCCAGGATACGGCATGCCTCATTATTTTTCCCAACCTCCTGCTTACCTCAATGTTGCCCAACCTAACCATTATCCTTATCCGCAGCCTGGTGCGCCAGCTCCTCCATCATATGCGCTTCCACCTCCCTTACCTCCTCCACCCCCGCAACAACACCTACAGCCCCCTCCAGGGAAACTATTTGCACAGCAGGGCACGACTAATCCTCCTTCCTCTCAAAGAAGGCGGAGAGGCAGCCAAAATAAATCTTCCCCTGGTACTCGTGGACCCAATCCTCAAGGTACTAACCTTAACACTGCTAACCAACAACAGGGCACTCAGCCCAAGCCGGACAGGCCTATTCACACAAATAAGCCTTGTTCGTGTTGCGGTGTTTACGGTCATTACACTCACGATTGTCCCCTTCTACCACAGATGTGGCAGATGTGGGAGTCTCAAGCCACATTGCGAGGACAACATGCCTCCCCTCATGCTCCCCCTAATGTGGCCACTACTCAACCGGCTGTGTTTACCGATCCTTTCCCCCAGCAAGGATTCATGGCTACCCAACTACCTGACGGACAGGTCGCCACTCAACCTTCCCCTTCTGGTTCCTCCGATTACCAGATCCTCATGATGAACTCTGATCCATCCCCAATCGTCGACCTTCATCTCCAAACTCGGTCTCGCCAGTATCCCAAGCCTCCCGCTCAGTCTGCCTCCGAGTCCCCTTCTTCAGGTTCTACCGAGCCTCTTTCGACATCCAACGGTCCCTTACATATCCCTCAACCCAAAGTTGAGGTTCATACCAAGATTCCTAAAGGACCATTACGCCGAAATGCTGCTCTTGGTCAAGCTGCTCATTCGTATAACATAGTAGATGATTTGGCACAGTCTCCTGCTGCCATTTCCACATTGGAACTCCTCCAATCATGCCCTTCCCAAAAGAAGGCTCTGCTATCTGCCGTGGGCACTGTAGATCCTGTTGATGACCAAATGATTGTTTTCGATGCCCATCAATTAGAACATCCTCCTCTTCCTGCTTCCGTAGCCTTCCAAATCCCAGTCAAAATCTGGAATGCTAACACTTCTTGGTGTATAATTGATGAGGGGGCATCCACCTGTGTGATGTCTGCTTCGGTTTGGAAGAAACTCAGATCTCCTAAATTATCCCCTTCCATGATCACCCTTCGAGCGTGGGATGGCCACGCCTCCCAGCCCATTGGCCTCTTCCGTAATTGTCCTATCACTCTTGCGGGCAAGACTGTTTGCGTTGAAGTCGAAGTCATCGACACCCCTCTAGACTACAACATTATCTTGGGGTGAAGCTACACCTATGCCATGTCTGCTGTCCCATCTGCGGTTTTTCGCAAGATGTCTTTTCCCCACAATGGAAAGATAGTCAACATTGACCAGTTGACTTATCATGAGCCAAAGTCTCAGACCTCCCCTAAGACGACCATCTCTTTTGTAGCCAATAAGAAAACCGTCGATTCCTTGACCAGTGTCTCTCCCGGCGTCTACAAAGACTCCTCTTTGCTTGGAAATTTTGCCTGGTCTCCCTCCTCCTCCTATCTCTGATCCCAGCTTATCGAATGTTTGCATGATGCAATCGTCTCGGGTTGCCCTTAAGCGACCCGCTTCGGCTAGTCAGAAACCTATGACTCAACCTCGCCCACCGCAACCCGCTCCTAGCCCTTCATCTCAGCCAGTCGGACCTCCTCCTTCTGGCCCTTCTCCTACAGCTGGCATCCTTGAACCCCTCTATCCTCCTGGGTCGGTTCCGCCAGGCCTCAACCACCTCGGAGCCGTCCCTCCTGGTCACTATCGCACTGGTCAGATACCCTTCCTGGCTCCCCCTCCCGGAGTCTATTCAGTCCCCATCATGGCCACCCTCTCTCTCCCCAACCTGACCCTGGGCATACCCTTCTGGTACCTTGACCCTCCAGCCACTACCCCGCCTGGTCACCCTAAACCCTACCTTGCTTTGACACTGTTTAACCAGCCCCCCTCGCTTCCTCTGTTGCCACTGTGCCCCCAGCACCTCCACATGACCCTTCTCCTGTCGTGGCGGCTCTCAGGAAGAAAGGCAAAGCTCGCAAGGGGGCACCCAAAGACAAGGCCACCCCGACTGTCCCGGCCCCTCCTCCGCCCGCAAAGCCTTGCGCCTTGTGTGATGTCATCGGTCACGCCACCCATGCTTGTTCTGAATTGCCCCGTATTCAACCCATGGTTAAAGTCGCGTTCCCTGAGTCTACGGTCCCTGAAGCCTCCATTCCTTCTTTGACCGTAACCAAGAACCCCAAGACTATCCACACCAACAAACCCTGTGCTCTGTGTGGTGTCCATGGCCATTATTCCCACCATTGTCCCCACCTCACGCATTACCGCGCCTCTTTAGAGGTAGTTCAAGAGTATGAGGTTGAACAAAATCAATCCGCCTCTCCCATACTTGCGCAGTATGCTACCGGTCAGTCTGAGTATCCACCCGCTCCCATCGACATCCCCCCCCCCCTGATGTCCAGATGTCTGTGCCTACCACCACCATTTGCTACCTGTCATCATCCATGAGACCCTCGGAGAATATTCCCTCGAATTCCTCCCCTGATGGTTCGCTCGACCCCCCTTCAACGACCACCTTGGGCTTAACATCCTTTGACCATCTGTTTATCTGTTCCTCTGTCATCCCTCGTGACGATCTGTATGTTAGCCTTTCTTCCCATACTGATGACCTAGGTAGCTTTGTCGTGTCATGTGGTTTCCCTTCCTCTTGTCATCCCCTCTGTTCCTGTTAGGATGTCCTCTTGGAACCCTCTCCCCCCATGACCTCATCCTTCCCGCCCATAACCGGGATAACACCACCCCTATCCATGTTGACCTCCGCAGCCCAAGTCCCCGCCATTCCTCCTATAGCCCTCATATACCGCCATCTAGTTCATCTATGAGTCATAGCCATCGCACTCCCTCTAGTAGTTGCCACTCGATGTCTCCTATACACTCACGCTGCCGTCATTGTTCCTCTTCCTCCCATTTTTTGTCTTGTACCACCATTCCGCAGGACCTCCTGTCCACACCCTATATCGGTTATGCTGATGGTGCAAGTCGTTATTCCTAGAATCTTGCCTCAGCAGGTTGGGCCATCTTCACCCCCTTGCATGCCCTTGTTCTCTCAAACAGGGTTTGCATTGGTCCTGCCACCAACAATCAGGCCGAATACGATGCAATGTGGGGTGTTTTAGCCGATGCCCTCTCCCATCGCATCCTCCATATGCATGTTTGTATAGAATCCCTACTTCTTGTCATGCAACTAAATGGTGTCTATTTTCTGCATAATCCTTTGCTATTTAGACGATATTTACGAGTGAAACTCTTGATACGTGAATTTGAAACCATAAATTTCAACCATGTACCTCGAGAAAAAAATCACTATGTAGATAGTATTGCAAACCATGTTCTAGATTGGCATTTATCACATGCATTTTATACAAGACAATAACAATCATACTCATTAACAAGATGCATATCCATAATATGTGTCGCAAAACATGTGTTTAGAGTCCATCTACTCTGATACATATGACATGCCCATAGCATGTTACAAAAAACTCAAAACTGGGGGCACCACTCGCCCCTACATACATACTAGGGGGCACCACACGCCCCACACCTAATCACTATCTGGCGAATCCTGAGCCAATGGCTCTGCTCCTGCAGCTCGTAGATCACGTATCCCCTGCCCGGCCATCGCCATGCGCCGCATGACCCCTCGCCATTCCGAGGGTAGACCAATACATGGCTCTATGTACTGGTGGTCTAATTCTTGCCACCCGCGCTTTGAAACACTGGTCAGCAACCTCTCACATCTACAGCGGATGTCCTCCAGGAGGGCGGCTGCATCCTCATTATGCGCTGCTCTCGCTCCACTCGGGCCTGCAGCTCCTGATGCTGCAGGTCGCCCCATATATCCGGCCGGTTTTACCGGAGCTATATCTGCATACCAAAAGTACATGAATCATTACCCTATCTACTATTCAATAACTTTAACATGCCCAAACAAGAATAGTCACTTTTCACTTACCATCGAGCCCCCATACTCGACCAGGCGGAAGTGGTAGGTCTGGATCCCCACAATAACTCATCCCACTATAGGGATAGTTGTCTATGTATAACGGCATCTGATCCCAATGGGCAAAGAACTCCGGTCGAAACACCCATCCGACTGCCCCTCCTCCTCCTCTACACAGTAGTTGCCCCCACCGGCGCATCCTGGGCTCTCTCAGGCCCCCATCTGGGAGCTGTATACGAGATCGTAAGGTCGGGATCTTCTCAAAAAAGAAGGCGCACAATAAAGTCCCATACGAGCAATCGTGGGTCGCTTGCCACTTGCAAAGCGACAACTGTAATTTTAACGACACCAGCATCATTTGGGCCCACCCATAATAAGTCCCACTCAACACACTCTCCACAATCATCATCTGCCCCCCAGTGATGTGATGGAACGCCTGGTTGCCCAGGATCCGCAGCACCGCTGCGGCCACTGCCCGGGTCTCCAATCTCTCCAGGTCCCCGATCGGTATCCGCGTCCCTTTGACTTGAAGACCCGGTCGACAATGCCGCTCCACAAACTCCATGATGTTCCGCCCCCGCGGTAACACTGGCTGCGTATTTCCCACCATCCCAAGTGGCGGGATACCAGTCAGGAAATACACATCCTAGATTGTCAGTTCGATCCTGTGCCCCTGCACTACAAAGACCTCATGCTCTAGATCCCAATAACTGATAATCCAGGCCAACAAGGGCTCTCCATCTCTCATCAAAGGGTTCTCCAAAAACTTTAGAACCCCAAACCTGGCCAACACACGACGGACACCCTGATCTGCCTGGATCTCTGCCCGTAATGTACCCAGGTCTCTCTCTCTCCAGTTAACCCGTATATCTGCCATATCTGCACAAAACCATCATCTTTATCAGCATACAGATAGGGAATACTATAACCAAACACAAAAACCCAACTCTCAGCCATAGAACAACACTAAAATCCCCTCATCTTCCAGGTCGCACTTTTCTGCCAAATCCTGGGACAGGTCACACCTTTTTTCTCAAAACCTGCATCCCAGGTCGCAGATTATGGCCCAAAAAGTGCGACCCGGCCGAAAATATGTAAGAGGGTCTATTCCTGAGATTCTGGGCCCTAATCTGAACTTTTAAACCAGCAAAATGAAAGAGTAAGGTTAGGCCTCTTACCTGCAACTGACAGATCTCGATTCCAATGGTCGGTTTGTCCGCTACGATCACCGCAAGATTTAGGGCCTTCTCTCCTCTCTTCCTTCACCACAGCAACACTAGAAAATGAGTGAATTTGGAGGGAAAAATGCCTTATTAAAAGAGAACCCCGGTTTTTCTTTCGCCTGCTGCGACCACACCGTAACTCAGTTTGAAAAACTGTCTGCACCGTTGGAAAGATCTCACCGAGCCCTTTAATGGGTATCTATTAGTTTTTTGTGATTTGATACTTCACCAGGACACATTTTGTCCAAGAAGGGTCACTTCACCTCCCCCCAAAATCGGATTTCCTCACTTACAACACTTGTCCTTGGGGCACCACTTTGCCTCCATACTTGTCTTTGTTCGTGTCGATTTTCGTCATGAGATACCATCTTATACTCATGTTTTCATGGTCCCCCATTGGACCTTTACTGTGTGGCAGCACCATCGAGTCGCCCTTGTTTAGAGCATCCAAGTTGAGTCATCATCGCATTCATGGAGTCTATCCCGAGTCCCTTTGCACCCCGCTATAGTCCTCCATCCTTCATTTCTTGGTCTCTCTCTTGTGTCGCACATTATGGCCTTCAGTCCCACTGTCCCCTATCCCTTATGATATTGTGTCAGTCGTTGCCATGTCATTCATTCCCTTTATGCTCTAACAAGGGAAGTTTTCCATTCGCTACTCATTCCCCTCCATTCCATCATCATCATTGGTATTATTCTGTCCGTCACTCTACTATTTTCTCTCATGCCTTAGTTGAGGATCTCTCATTGCCTCACCTATGGCGGACCTCCTTCTGTCGACATCAGTTCCTCCATTTCAGAAGACAGGTCTAGAGGGCGGTGTACCTTGGTTCCAGCTTCCACTCTTGTTCGGTGCCTCGGATCAGGCAAAGGGATCTCTCATTACCCTTTGACTTGATTGTTTCTCCACTCCAGCTCCTTTCAGCATGATCGAGATCCGTATGCTTGATGGTTCAGTGATGCAGCAGCAGCTATTGGTGACTCCCGGGTGTGTGTGAGATGTCTCAGCCCTCATGAGGGGGTGGCCCTGCAGGTATCCCCCCACATGCCCGGATGACCTCTTCATTGCAGCCTTCGATGCAGCTCCATATATTTGATGATGTCGGCCTTAGCCGCTTGCAGTGCCTCTTTGATTTGCATGTATCAGTCAGATTTTGTGAGCCCTTCCCCGCTTGTAGGGGGCATTTGGGTTGTATTTGTATCTCATGTACTCAGATATTATTGTATAAGTCCTGGCTGTTATCCCAGGCACAGCATGTATATGGGATCCCTCATTGTATTTCTATCTGGCTCATGTTTATGCCGGCTGTACTTTATGGTTCGGTCCCTTGTTTACTGGACACACTATTATTTTGTACTTTGTCTTGGCGGGCATAGGTATGCCTCCCCCGTCGCCTTTAGCACAGGTACCCTCTCATAAAAAGAGACTTGTTGCACCTGTAAGTCTCATCTCCTCAGGGTCTAGTTCTTCAGCACCTTAGTCTACCTCACATTTCTCTCTCTGACTTCCCTCTTGATGTCTGGTGATTGAGTTCTTACAACGTACTTCGGTCATACGATTTTCTCCTAACACTCGCACGCTGGGGGGCAATCCGTTACACCATTTTTTGGTCATCTAACCTATTATCATTAGATGGACCCAAGTACACCATGTAAGACCAATTTTACCCTAAGTAAAATTTCTTTCACTATGTAAAATAACTTAATAAAACACATTTATTAGGTTGTTTATGGTCTAAATAGGAAACCCCAAAAGGAAATATTAAACAAACCTATATTTTTTTGATTTTCCTGGTCATGTTTAACCCAAAACAAAGAAATTAATTAGATAAATCTTTATTTATCTTATTATTTTCTAGGAATAATTATTTAAATCTTATTTAAATAATATTCCTTGTTAAATATGACTAAATCACCCATAAATAATTAAATAAATCATTATTTATTTGATTATCCTCCAACCAATTCCTTAAAATGATAAATAAATCATTTATTTATTTATTATTCACAAATAAATGGATTTGACCCAAGTCAAATACCTTTTCCCTCCAACAAATATAATAAAATATTCCATAAAAGGTGGATCTAGATTTGGTTAATGTTATAGAATGACCCAATATTTTGTTATAAATAGGAGGGTTTTTCCTATCATTCTTCACCTTTTGTTGCCTATTAGATCACTCTAGATCTATACACTTGGTCACATTCTACATTATTTGCTGTGTGAGCTCCCTTTGAGTTCTATCTTTGTCTGGGTTTTCTACACCAACAAGAGAGAGAGATTCTAGATCTGAAGTGCTGAGGACTTCCAAAACCCATCCCATTGAGGAGAATTGGATACACCTTCTTGTTTTCCTCCCAGGTGCCCTTAATACAAAAATTCTTTCAAAAAACATTGTTCTTGTATTGTCTATTGGATGTATGGAGCAAAATCTTGATTTTTACTGCTTAATGTCTTTCTATGCATAGATCTGGTTTTTTGCAGCACTTGTCTTGATCAACTAATTGTATATCTGAAGATGTTAGCAGCCACATTTGATGTTAGGGCTGTAAGTTATGCGTAGCTAAAGTGGTCTTTTTTCGTACGCTTCGACAAAAGATTCATACTAACAACAACCAACAATATGGCAAAGAATTAGAAACAAGGACAACAATTGATCACCCACCCATAACACATCAATGGAGATTAACCACCAAAACCAATGTCCATCTCAAGCGAGCGAGGCACTGGCTAGATCGAATGTTCACCTTTCACTAGGATGGCTCGATGCATGTGCATGGTACCAGTGGTCTACTCTTTTGAGTAGATTTTATTATTTATGTTCTTCTCATGTTTCGGGGATGAAATATGTTTAAGGGGGTTGGAATGTAGTATATCTAGGGGGGATCATATGGGGTACAGAGGAAGGTACCCAAGGAAATAATGTAATGTAAGGATAATAAATACCAAGGCCATAATTAATAAATAAAGTGGTTAACCCGCATTATGCAAGGGACAACAAGTAGTTAGGAAATGACGTAATAATCCCATGGTGTTGGATGTATGACCCATGGTAATTACCCATGGTATTGTATGTATGAAGGATATATAGTGGCTAGAGACTCTCCATTGAGAATGTGAAGGATTATTGTGTTACACCATTTTTTGGTCATCTAACCCACTATCACTAGATGGACCAAAGTACACCATGTAAGACCAATTTTACCCTGAGTAGAATTGCCTTCACTATGTAAAATAACTTAATAAAACACATTTATTAGGTTGTTTATGGTCTAAACAGGAAACCCCAAAAGGAAATATTAAACAAACCTATATTTGTTTGATTTTCCTCATGGAATAATTAACTAAACCATAATTTAATTATTATTCCTAATCATGTTTAACCCAAAACAAAGAAATTAATTAGATAAACCTTTATTTATCTTATTATTTTCTAGGAATAATTATTTAAATCTTATTTAGATAATATTCCTTGTTAAATATGACCAAATCACCCACAAATAATTAAATAAATCATTATTTGTTTGATTATCCTTCAACCACTTCCTTAAAAAGATAAATAAATCATTTATTTATTTATTATTAACAAATAAAGGGATTTGACTCAAGTCAAATACTTTTTCCCTCCAACAAATATAATAAAATATTCCATAAAAGGTGGATCTAGATTTGGTTAACATTATTTTAATCATGCACCAAGATCTAGAATGACCCAATATTTTGTTATCAATAGGAGGGTTTTTCCTACCATTCTTCACCTTTTGTTGCGTATTAGATCACTCTGGATCTAAACTCTTGGTCTGACTCTGAGCCATTATCATTGTCATATTTCCCATTATTTGCTGTGTGAGCTCCCTTTGAGTTCTATCTTTGTCTGGGTTTTCTACACCAACAGGAGAGAGAAATGCTAGATCTGAAGTGCTGAGGACTTCCAAGAACCCATCCCATTGAGGAGAATTTTAAACATCTTCTTGTTTTCCTCCCAGGTGCCCTTAATACAAAAAATTATTTCAAAAATTGTTCTTGTCTTGTATATTGGATGTATGGAGCAAAACCTCCTTTTTCATCGCTTAATGTTTTCTATGCATAGATCCGGTTTTTTGCAGCTCTTGTCTTGATCAACTAACTGCAGATCTGAAGATATTGGCAGCCACTTTTGATGTTAGGGCTATTAGTTATGCGTAGCTAAAGTGGTCTTTTTTCGTACACTTCGACAAAGGATTCATACTAACATATTGTATTAAAAATCATATCTCCTATGGAATGATCTCCTTCCTTAAGGAGTAGTTGTATCGTGTTACCCTACCTCAAGGGTTTTTATGAAGATATCAATAAAGAAGTCTTTCTATTCTTGGATCGATCTTGTTATTTCATGGGATATTTTTCATCATTAATATATTTGCAAGTTAGATGTATTACACTTTCTTCCCTATATATTTCTCAACAATTTCCTTGAACTCACAAAACTTGGGGAACGTATGATATTTCTTCTACATGAATAAAATCCAACACTTTCTTGAAAAATCATCAACAAAAATAACATAATACCTATGCTTTATTGTGGAAGCAAGGTCTGTATGAACTCTCTCAAGGATCACCTTGGCTCAGCTTTCCTTATCATGAAATGTGGCTTTTGTATACTTCCCCCATGTACACCCTTTGCATGTCTCTCTCTGTGCAAGTACACCCTTGGGAAGTTCTGTAGAAATTTGTTGCATGATCTTCAAAGCGCTATGGTGTAGATGGCCCAACCTCATGTCCCATAACTCACTGATGTTTCAGATCTCCACCTTCTCTAATTTAGTGCTCAATGATACACAATATTTCACATAGAGTTTATAGATATTATTTACTCGAATCCAAATATTTTTCACCAGTCTTGTGGCTTTGTGATGAAAGAATGAATTTCCTTCACTGAAGGTCATATCATAGCCACGATATTCCAACATAGCAACAAAAACCAAATTATTCTTTAAACCAGGAACATATATGACATATTTTAATGTGAGTGGATTACCTAAATCCCTCTGAAAGGTAACTGTATGTACACCAGTAGCGTTATACCTCGCGTCGTCACCCATCTCGATGTGCATATGGAGATACTTCTCCTTCAAGATATTGAATAATTATTTGTTTTCGGTCATATATATTGTAGCTCTAGTATCCAAGTACCACACATAACCCATCACCGATGACACCATACTTGTGATGAGGGTGAATTCCAACTTGAGCTATGAAGCCAATGCTTCACTTGCTCCTCCTCTTGAGGCCTTCTTGTTGTTCTTCTTTTGTGAAAATTTGTGGAATAGTGTCCATGCTCATGACAATTGAAACATTTTACCTTTGACAAGTCTCGCTTCTTGCATAACTTTTCAGACTCCTATTTGGAATGGTAAACCTTCCCTTTTCATTCCTTCACATTTCCATCCAAGGTACAATTCTCCTCATGATCAGTCTTTGATGAGGATCCATATTTGGTGCTCCACTGAATTTCTTCTTGTGCCAGATTAGACCATAATCGCTCCAAATCCGGTAGCTTCACCCTCCCATTCAGAGAGTCTAGGTACCTATGATAGCTCTTGGGAAGGCCTAGAAGTGCTAGGCTCACCAAATCATCTGAGGCAATAGTTATCCCAACACTTCCAAGCTCATCTTGACACTGAGTGAACTTCGTGAAGTATTTTTCGATCATGTATCCCTTCTCCATTTTGATATTCCTGAGCTTGTCTTTCAGCACCAAATTCCTATGGTCATTGATATTCTAATACAAATATTTCAAGGCCTTACACATCACATATGGAGTCTCCTTCTAGTGGAGACTCGACAAAAATATGCTCTCAAAATTCCTCTAACAAGATCCTTCTCACATTTGCTACATTCTTCTTCCATGCATCAACAATTTGAGAATCTGCTATTGAGGGCTTCGGGACATCAGTATCTATGAAATCCTTTATTCCATTGTCCTTGAACACTGCCTACATATTGTCCTTCCATTCAATTTAATTTGAATTTCCCTCGATTTCATATTCAAGTGCCAAGGAATTGAAAGATATGTTGACCTGTTGCTGAATCTGGAAGAATACATCTTCAAATTTAAAACTTGATAAAAACAAATTGTTCTTATCTTCTTATTGTGATTACTAGTGCTCTGATACTATGTAGAAAATATAACAACGGGATTCCAACTGATCTTGGGATGTACTAAAACAATATATTGAATCCTTCTACAATTTGCAGAAACAAAACACAATTCCAAAATCACATAACAAGTAAGAGAAAGACACAATAAACCACACAAAACAAGATGTATTTGGAGAAATAACACTACCTAAAACCCCATTATCTATATATTGTATAAATTCAATATCATGAAACAATAAAATTATTTTCTCTCTCGAAGAAACTCCTGCACTCTACCAACTGTCTCACTCTGATCTAGGAAAAATCAGTCAATTACTTAATCAATTCTTAGCCTTTGCTCAACCTGCATTTCTCATGTATTCTTGGAGGAATTGTCACTCTATTAAATAGGAAATTTCCTTCAGTTGATTTAAAAATGCATACTTGGCCTCAAAATGACTGCATAACTGACATGTACAATTTTCTAATTATACAGTTGATAGTTATCACCCCTTTAACCTTAGTCTCAACTGGGCATTCCTTAGAACTAACATGCCAACTATTTATAGAGAGTTATCAATAAACTCATTGATCACTACTTGTGAATTAACTCAAATTTAATTCATTGGACCTCTCACTAGTTCATATATCAGTTAGAACTAGTTAAATTGATTTTAAATAAATTAATTTAGTTAACTAATTACAATTCACAAATAATTGTAACTCATCCCCCTTAAATCAAGGGATATATCGACATGCCTCCTCTTGACCCTGAACTCAAATTTCCTATGCTAACTCAGTCATTATGAATTAGTTAACTAATACAAGTTGTCATGATATGAAATTACAATTTCTCTTTCAATTCAATTAAGGGAAAATTAAATTAGAAACCCTCTTGGGGTGCCATTTCAACATAACAAATTCATCACACTGGGTGAAATAATCTGTTGCAGTTAGAATGTGCCATTGTTGCTTCGATGAATGTGGAAATATCTCACCAATAAAATCTAGTGCCAATTTTTAGAAAGGTTCCTCGACTGCTATTGGTAGTGGTGGGGAAACTGAATTCAGATCTCAAACTACATATTGCTTACATATTGGGTAAATAGAAGCATAAGGATGATCACCCTTAAATAAAGTGGGCCAATAATAACTAGCCTGCATTAATTTATGCTCAGTTGTTTCACCCATGATGTGTCCACCTGTTGGACCATCATGAAAATATTTTAGTACCCTTTTTATATCCCAAGGCTATAGGCATATCATTAGGACATATTTATGCTACTTTTAGAAAATCACTCAATGTATGGGTTGGTAAGATATATCTCTAAGGAAAATTTCCCTTTTCCTCTTATTAGACAAATGCATGGGTAGGGTTTCATGCTCTAGATATTGTCGTATATCTGAATACCAAGGCATGGTTCATCTTGTTGGAGGAAATTTTTCAAGGTTATACATTTATATTTCATGTGCCCATCCTGAAATATCTTCTTGCAGAAAATATCTTGCTTATGTTCCAAGTAGACATAGGTCAGGGAGCTTAACAATATGAATTGGTTTGAAATCTAGATCATATTCTTATAAATTTGTCATCCATTTCACTCTCTTATCACTGAGATATTGTTGCAAAAAGGGGATTTTGACCATTGCATGAGGAACACATATAATCATGCAGGCTTTGAGAAGATAAGGCTTGAAAAGCTTGACTACTTTATATACTTCATAGACATGTTTATCAATAATAGGGTAGTTAAATTCTGACCCCTATAAAATAGCACTCATAAAAGATATAGGCCATTCATTTGCTTTGTTTTCCTTTTATGATAATATGACTGTAATAGATGCATCTTAAACGAAAGTATATAAGAGGAAATATTTTCCATAATTTGGACTATATAGTGTAGGAGTGTTAGTGATAACTTTTTTAATATGGGAAAAAGAATCCTTCTCCCTCTTATCACATTTGTAGATTACATATTTTTAATCATCTGTTGTAGTGGTTTGAAAATCTGATCATAGTCAGAGATGAAATTACATAAGAATTTGATCTTCCCCAAGAATATTGAGTAGCTTTCCTATTCACAGGAAATGGGTTTTGAGCTATAGTCTGGACCATTTCAAGATCAACCTTGATTCGAATTTTAGAAATGATGTGTCCTAAGAGAGTACTTTCTGACACTCCAAAGATGCTCTTTTTTGGATTCAAATAAATAACATACTTGCGACATCATGCGATTATCGACATTAGATGATGCACATGTTCTAATATTTTCCTTGAAAATATGATTACACCATCCACATAAACTATTATGCTTTGTTAAATTAAGCCATGGAATGTGATGTCCATAGCCCTATGAAAAGTGGCGCCAATATTAATAAGTCTGAATGGCATGGGATTAAATGCAAAAGTTCCCCATTTTATTCTAAAGGTGGTTTTTATACGATATAGTTCTACTAATAGCACTTCATTATATCTCGGGAACCCATCTAAAAACAAGAACATATTTGACCCACTATTTGGAGTATTTTTTCCATATATGGTACTGGGTAATTATCCTTGTATGATGTTTAGTTGAGGTTTCAAAAATCGACACATAGGTATATCTCACCAGAATTGTTCCTTAGAGGGACCAAGTTGGAAACCCCAGCAGAATATCTTACTTGGAATATGATCCAAGCATCCAAAAACTTCCATAACTCCTTTAGGATTAGGGGCTCAAGCATTAGATGAATTTTCCTCAACTTTTGTTGAAATGGATTTCCCCCTTCTTTGATTAGAATGACATGTTGGATAATAGACATATTGCATGTATTTAAATCATCATATGTCTAGGAAAATACATCACTTTAGTAATTGAAAACACAAATAAATTCCTACCATTCTTGTGCAGAACAACTTGTAACAACATTTACATATTTCGTATCTTCATGGGTTCCAAGGTTGACTTTCTCATATGATAAATTTGAGCTTTGAATCTTAGTGTTAACTGGTCCTCTGAAATTATTTAGAAGTTCATAAATTTTTTCTAGAGGCACCACACCTTTAGGTATAGTATTTCCTTTCAAAGCTTTAGCTGCTCCCTACAAATCCTTGTCATGCTCATATTCCTTAATGGCCACATCTCTAAACATATCTATATTTTCCATAAAACTAAGTATCTGTTGGTCTTCATTAAAAACATGGAAGTTAGTCACGTTATTGGGCATAGATTGTTTATAAATAATCTCTATAGAGAAACCATCTCTTTAAGGTTACCTCCTAGTAGATGCATTAACTATCATTTTTTTTATGACATTTCTAATTCTAAGAACATAAATAATATAAATTATTTAAAATAATAAATGAGTTGCCATACCTCTTGCTGGTAGTTTATCAAATTTTGTGATACACAATGGATGGTGTTACATACCTCAAGGGTGATAATCTATGAACCATGAATTACCTTAATCACCTCTGCCTTGAGGTGAGTGGCTTTATTTATTCCCAGCACACATGCCTCATGTTCATCAATATTTTTCGTGCACTCGAACTCCAAGAGACATGATAAAACATAACTTTAATTATGTGGGTTTATAACTATACAACTAGCTCCATAACCATCCCGATTCTTAGATCCATTGAAATACAAGGTCCAAAAGTTAGTAGCTACTAATGTAGTCCTTATATTACTACTACTATGTACATCTATATTACAATATTCATTTGCAACTGTTGGACTACAAGGAAGGAACTCCAACTATTTATGTGGCGGAATGGGGGATGGTTGTGCTTGGTAACACACATGATCAATCTCTAAAAAACAATTTCCAAAGATAAGGTCAGCAAATCTGACTGGATCATTGTGTCCTTCAAGCAGTGTCACATTGTTATTCATGTATGGCTCATTTTATGCTCGAATATGGTTGTTTTTACCCTTATATGGAAGTCATAAATGTGTCCAGTCTATTGAGAAACATCCATTTAGCTTACTAGAGAAATATCTACTCAAAACTAAACGATAGGCTTGGGGAATATCCACAATTAAAATATTGATGCATTGGTGTACTCTATGGTCTAAATATTCATCATAAACCAAACATATTAAAATCCACAAATATTTATGGGCCTCATTTAGATAAGTATAACTTTAAACATGCTTGTCCAAAGTTGAAGTGTCAAAACTACCAACATTATGAAAAATGCATGCCTAAGCAAGAATTTGGTACATTTAATTAAAAATATTAAATTTAATTATTTTTATAATTAAAGTTAAATAATAATTAATTAATTACAATTATTAAATTAATAAAAAATACAAATCAATTAAAATTATCAAATTAAATTATAATTACAAATTATTAAATTAATTAAAAATACAAATTAATTTAATGTAATATAAGATAATATAATTCATCAAAATATTAAATTAATGGGAAGGCCTGCCAAGGAGGATTGGTGGCCTTTGTTAATATACATGGAGAGGATTAATTAGAAGGGTTGTGACGGCATTCATAAGGTGGGCTTACAAGAGTTACAAGGAAGGATCTCGGGTGGGATATTGAGAGGTATTAAAAGGTAAGGACCGAGATGAAGAGGAGTCGGGAATGAGGTGATGGTAAGGTGATTGTAGTGAGGAGAGGTTGTGGGGATGGGCCCACGTGGAGGTGGGCCCTTCCTCCAAATAAAATCCACAACCACTTCATTGAATGTTCTCGAGAGGTTGAAATCTCAGATTGAATTAAAATTGCAATCCTGATCGAGGGGGTCCAATATTTTTAAAAACATTTATTATGTATAGTTTATATATATGTTTTTTATTATAAAGTTTTAAGTTATATATTATGTGTTAGTACCTGGTGGTTTTGTAGGATAGTTAATGAATTAAAAATTAATAAATAGTTAATTAATGATTAATTACAATATTAACATTTTTAAATTATATTTTTTTTTTTAAATTAATATATATTTTGTGCATTTTTAGCCTAAGTGGTAAAAATCATCGAAACTTCGAATAAGCGCCATTCAAAAACCAAAGTGTAAAAGAAAAAAAAAAACAATAGAAAACTATCAAGAAATTTAACGCAATGAAGTAATCAGAATGGAAATCTGAAGAAAACAAAAATCTCGCAAATATGTCGCACAATTAACCAAAAGAAAGCATGAAAGGCGATATGACCAGAATTTTCGTATAGGGTCCCCATTATTATTACGAATATAATAAATAAAAATGGGGGGGGGGGGGGCGGGGGGTTGTGGTTTCACCATATTGATGGCAATGCATGGGGAAGAACCAACTATCTCTGGTTAAAATATGAAGAGTTTGACTTTACCCAAAGATTAAAGTGAGGAATTCTAATAAGTCGTCAATAGTAAAATATTTCCCATGGGTCCCACAATAGTGAATCAAGAATTATAAGTTTAAAAACATAAGTACTTGAATAATATTGAGTATAGAACCATGAATCCAAGTTTTGGGGAATATTTGATATTTGATTTTTCCTCGTATGAGTGATAGAAGAAGGCACATATAGGGAGTTTTAGATAAATAATATATCCATCGATATGAATAGACTCTGACATCGCTTTGCTACCAACACGAATGGATAGTATGCTGAATTTTTTTTATTTTAATACCATACAAACATTTCCCTGCTTCTAGTGAGCATCAATAGCCCTTACATGTCTACTTGTACTTCCCATGCTTCCCCTTTTGATAAGAAAATTTGTGAGCTAAGTTTATGATGTAGCTGAGTGAAAGGGGTGGGATGGTAATAGAGACTTAATAAAATGGATATAATACTTCTATAATGCTGAATCCACTATCAATTCAGAGGATTTTTATAAAGTGGAGGGATGGTAGGGATTCATTGAGTTAAACTCAAGATCAATTCTTCCTTGAAAATACGAACTATATCACTTAGAAAGGATGCATGTTCCTCCATGGAAAATATTTAAGGCAAGAGAGATTTAGAATTAAATAAAAATATCCCTTTCAGGTAAATGTAACCCATTGAAATAGATAAATTAAAAATTTCCCATGTACGTCAACCACTATTGGGTGAGAAAAATTCCTTCCAAATAAATCTTAGCAGTATCACAAAAACCAAACCATAACAAAAGACAAAGGGAAAATAAAATCCAATCTAAAGTGAAAGAGGAAATCGACATAATCCAAAATTATCTAATAAGGAAAGGAAAAATGAAAGAAAAACCAAAGTTAAAACGACAATCCCAACAAGACTAATTATAAAAATGTATCAACAAAAGAGTAAAATTAGACAAGCACGTGCATTCATCTTATGTTGATATTTTAATGAATTTTATCTTGCATATTTATAAGAAATTAGGCTCTTAAAATACAAAGTGAATATAAATCATGAGGTAAAATGAAAACCAAATGAGAAGTTTATACCCTTTGTAAATTTTCCACTTTCAAAACAAATATTGCATGGGAACATCTTTACCATTTTCTAATAAAACAAGGCTTGAGAAACAAACTAAAGGTCGAGGGCGTTCCCAATTCAGCTTATTTGATGAAAATCATTACTTCTCTTCCAAATCTCGAAAGAAAATAAAACAAGGATAATGAGTGTCAAATCTGTGCTGGTAGGGGCGTGAAAAAATTCTTGAAGATCTACAAAACAGTGATTTATATTAGCAAAACTATAAATTAAACTAAAAAAAATGTAAAGAAATGGAAAAGGTTGAAAACGAGCGTATGAGACTTACCATTTGAAGAATTTTATTTAATTTTACCTGAAAGATGTTGATTTTCTAAAAAAAAGACAACCTCTTCTTTTATTTGGAATTAAAATTATGAAGAAGTGGCTTTCTATGAAGTTTTCATTGACCCAAAATCATCACTTATTATGTTTAAACTAGAGGGAGCATTAAAGTAATAAAAATAATGTTTTCTGTTCAGGGAATCATAAGCAAACAAAATGAAGATGTGATTCTCTATGAATTGCAGTGGGTATTGTTATCTTTTTTTTCTAGACTTCATATCAACTCTAATGTTTTCATAATATATCACTTAAGTGTATGTGGGGCGAGCTTGAATACCTGCATGATAATTATGGAGCGATATATCAAAAATAATAATGCCAAAAGAGAATTCAGACATAAATTAATCGTTTTCCATTACCTTCATGTGTTATGTATTTTTTTACCAATTAGAAGGTTGTCGTGAAGAGTAAGAGAAGCCCAACTATACATGAGAGGATATATGTCCAATAAAGGAACAACGATAAGATCCATGTGCACATGCCACTACGAATGGATATACTAAAAGTACCTTAGTCATCCCGAGGAATGAATGTTTGGAAATTTCAAGAAATTATAGTTTAAAATACATTCAAGCTCTCAAATACTAGGGTGACATGGAAGTTAGAGTAAAGCATCAAGATAAGGAGAGGTAATAAAAGAGGACTCAATGTGGACATGATGAATTAGCCTTATTTTCAGGTAATGAATGAGTTGATGAGAGGCCCACGAGATTACATTAGTTCAATATTCTGATGTTGCAAGGTATTGAGGGGGCTCTAATAATTTTAGATAACAATGGTATGTTCTATGCATAGAAAAATTAAGCCAATGTTCCTTTAGGAGCCCAATCACAATTTCCAATTTAGATTTCCAATAACAATCACATTGACAACAAAAGTAGATAGAACATGAAACAAAATACAAAAGAGAAGCCAAGACAAGAGGATCCCAGATTTTGTAGATGTCAGGAAAAAACCCCAATGTGGGGAAAACCATTTGATCAAGTATTCTTATTATTATATCAAACTACTCAACAAAGAGAGAGTACAAAAGTCAAATTGACTTGTTAAATTCAAAGTAAAAGCAACCCTCCCAATTTATGTAGTTAAGTTAACTGCAGTAAAAATTCAGCCCTAAATAGAAATTCAAAGATGGTCAATGAAGCATTTGAACTCTTAATTTGAAGCTCGGTCAAATGCAATCAAAATCATCCTCCAACAATAGTCAAATTCATCATGAAATAGTGACAAAATTTATGGTCAAACTTGGTCAACATGAATTCGAACCTGCGATCAATGTAGGTTAAACAACCCAAAAAATATCGATTTTTGTGCCAAAAAATGTGACCTGGTCAAACATAAATATTTCTCCAGAAATATTAGTCAAAATGTTCAAAAAACCCCTAGCCAATGTTTGTCAAACTTGGTGAACTTCTGAAATTTTCGGCCAAGATTACCAATGTTGTATGCACCAATGAGAGAAGGAGAGAGAATAATGTGTGATTGATGATGATGCCAAATGAGGTGAGAGGTCACTTGTATTTATACAAATTGTTGAGGGTGAAGAGTCAAATCCACTGGGCTTCATGAGCCTACATGATGATGTGGACAACCTAAACAATTTACACATGTGTGGGCATAAATTCAAAAACACACTTATGCTTGTCCAAATGGACGATATTTGTATCAAATTTTGTCCTCTCAAAAAGATGAATTTAATGCAATCAACATCTTCATCAAATGAGTTGTCTCAAGGTGGAATTTGGCCCTATTTTCCAATTTTAACACTTCCTCTCAAGTAGGGAGAATTCCACCTTCCAATCCATCCATCATCATCGATCATCATACCATCATGTCATCATGTACATATTTTTATTTCATCTAATCTTTTTTATGTTGAATAATAGTATGAATAATGAAGAAGAATCAATCGAGAGTGAGTCACAATATCTTACCACTCTCCACTGACAAAAGTCAACCAAAAGGTAGAACCTCACTCAGAATTGATCCCAGATCAGTCTTTTAAACACCATGCATCCTAAACATAGGGAGTAAAATAGTACACAATGCGTCCATTGGTAGTGCTATGGTACATATCCACCTTTCCCAAATCATTATCAAAATGAGAGGTACTTCCCATGACTCCTCGACTACATGGGTAGGATGCATCAATAGTAGAAGGTGAACCACTCATCCTACTCATATGCCATAAGAGAAGGTGAACTACTCATCCTATGCATACGTCAATCATAGAGGAAGTTGAACCACTCACCATAAACACATGTGTCCTCAATCATAGGGGAAGGTGAACCACTCACCCTACACACATGTAAACCATAAAGGGAAACACGGGGGAAAGTGAAACCCTCACCCTGTACACAGTGCACCAACAGGGGAAGGTGAACCATTGACCCTATGGTTGCTCATAGCTCTAAGTACCCCAAGCCCTGAGGTGCTCCCATAGCTCAATTTCCAACTCAAGCTAGATTCTCATAGGAGGGTGTTCCACAACTCCAAGTATTTCTCAGAAGGCTAATCATTTGACCTTGGCTAAGGGCTTCTTAAGGATGTATGTGACATGTTCATTAGTACTGATGCGTTGGAACCTTATTGCTCCCTGTTGTACCATATCCCAGATAAAATGGTACATGATATCAATGTGTTTGGAGCATTAATGGAACACAAGATTCTCTGAAAGGTCAATCCCACTCTAGTTGTCGCACTAGATCACATTGGTATCCATTACATGCTAAAATAGCTCACTAAAGATCTTCCTCAACCAAAAATATTCACCATAGTCTATACTAGCAGCAATGTGTTTGACCTCGACGATGCTTAAAATAACTAATTTATGCTTCCTTCTCATCCATGTTATTGAAGCAGAACCCAATGAGAAGCAACACACAGACGCACTTTTACGATGCACCCCACTTCCTGCCCAATCAACATCAGAATATACATGTAGCCTTATATTCCCTCTAGTGTATCTCAGTCCATTATTGATTGTGATACGAATATGTCTCAAGATATTCTTAACAGTAATCCAATGTATGTGAAGAGGCTCTACCATGAATTGATTCAATGTAGTCACAATGAAGCATATATCTAGATGGGAGTTTACCAAGAACATCAGGGCCCCCATAAGTTGTTGATACTTGGAAGGATTTTCCAATGTAGGCCTAGCAACACTTCCACATAGCTTCTTGAATTTGAGACCCACAAGAGTGGACAAAAAATTATAATCCACCATCCTACATCTTTCGAGTAAATTCACAATGTATTTTCCTTGAGAAAGGAAATTACCACCTGGATTTTTCTACACTTCCATGCCTAGTAAGTAGTGCATCAGACCTAGGTCCTTCATCTTGAACTTGGAATCCAAATCCCTCTTTCATTGATAAATGAGATGGTTTGCACCTGTCAGAAAGAGATCATCTACATAAAGGACCATAATGAGAGGCATTCTCTTTTCAACCTTGAAATATAGGTGAGGACCATCATCACTCTTTGTAAACCCCAACTTCCTAAGATATATATTAATCCTCTCATACCAAGCCCTAGGGGCTTGCTTCAACCCATAGAGGGATTTCTTCAACCCACATAAGTGTTTCCTTCCATGTTGAACTTCAAACACCTAAGGTTGTTCCACGTATAATTCCTCCTTAAGCGAGCCAATTTTTGGGTGCAAGAATTGCAGTTAAGAAAACTCCTTCAACACTCAATTGTCAACCTAGGGGTTTCGTAAACTTAGAGATGAAGCACAGGAAATGATAGAAATGGTATTAAATATTCCTATCTCGATTCCTACTTTAATTTCAATTTTGAAGAATCGAAAGGAAAGATCACACAACAATTTAGACCAAAGAAATTATAGTGCTAGAATATGAAAGAATGTACTTTGCGAAGAAACCAATGAAAGGAAATTTCAAACTACTGCAAACAATCCTAATTACCAAAGTAAAATTCTATGTTTATCTTCAATATATTTGTTGATAGATTAACAATTGGGCCCTTGAAGAGATCTACCTTCTTTAAGGATTTTCCTTCCTTCACTAAGCTATTATTCCTGTACTTCGGCAATTTGCTTGCACTAGTAAAGGCACAAGCCTTATGTGTTGGAAGTATATTTTACACTTATACTGGAGATTTATGTCTTTATTAAGGGGTTCTCAACCTTAAGACTAGATCACTCTGTTCCTATATCAGGATATTGGTTCCTGTACTAGAACAGAGGTTCCTACACAAATTTTTCCAATTACTTTCGTGAAAAATTAAAGAGTGTGCTAACTATGAAAATAATTTTCAAAGGTGAACATAACTCTCAAATAACTTCCATAAACAAAGGAATCCTTCAACCAAACAAAACTTTGAAATGAAAATATACTTCGAAATAAAAGTGAACTTTAGAAGCCAAAGCACACTTTCTTCAATCAAGGAACTCTTTCATGCAGACAAAGAAAATATATAAGTAAGACAACTTGCTTTATCCCTGTAATAGTTCCCACATAAATCAGATCTTCATTTGAATATTTTTAACTCAGAAAGGTTCACTTTAATAACTCAAAATGAGTTTTAATCCTTTCCTTAAAACTGTAAAGTGCAGGTACAGATCAATGCGTTGTAACAATGTTCATTCCTTAATTACCAAAGAATATTTAATACCTAACATTTTAACACTTTATATAAAAAATACTTCTATCTCATAATGACAGTCACTTGCAGAAATGTATTGAATCTTTGTGAATGAAAGGAATGAAAAATATTTGCTGTGATGAACCAACAAAATCAAGTTGCAGAATTGTAAATGCACTAGTGCAGGAATAACGTGTTTGCACGATCCAGGAAGAAGTAAACTAAGATTTGGAAAAGGAAATTACTGAAGGTAAATATAACTTAATTAACATTCACAGCACAAATCTGTCAGAAATTGACTATCAATGAAATAGAACCAGCACTTTTATGAAATAATGAAACATAAGCTTAATCCACACTTTGCATTTAAACAAAATCAACGCACACCTTTGACGAAAGGAAAGCGAAAGGGAGAACGAGTTGGGTTGGCTGGGCCCTAGCCAACCAGCTCATTTCCCATTTTAGGAAAATTGAAACTTCAGCACTCAGTGATGCATCAATAAATAATTAAAACACGGGATGAAAATAGCATGGCACATCTCCCTTGTATTAATTTCAAATAAGAAAATGTACATCATCAGATCAAATATAACCCAGAACGAGGGCGACAATAGTAAAATCACAATTTTACCAGAGTTACAGTAGAATTGCTATCTCTCCCCAAGTCCTATCTGAAATCTTCATTTTATACAACCCTTAGGTCTACATCCATAATGAAATTACATACAGTCATTCCAATCCAAGCCTTTCAGCTGAAACAAAATAGCGATAGCATTACAAAATAAGCATGTGGTTGTAATGAAGTGTTAATCTAATTGTTGGCCGTCAGCCTAATCTCGACCATATCCCTGAATTTCCTCCGCTCTGAGTACAACTCGAGATGACTGCAACTGAACAAGACAAATTGGAATGAGATGCCCATGTTAGGTAGTGAACTGTCACGAAATTTTAGGAGCGAGCCGTCGCCAACGGTGCAGGAATCCTACCTTCACTCGACCATGCTAATGAAATGACAAATTTATTTTCCTATCAAATACTTTAGGGATAAATTATTAGTTTCAAGAAATATTAAAGGCATAGAATCTATTAAAATGATTAATTAAGTGCTTTGTAAACCTTAAATATGAAATAGAAAGCTAGTGCATGGATAGACATGATTCTTGGAATAGTGCAGGAATAAGGAGGTTTGTGAGGATAAAATAGAGGTCTAAGGTTGTGGTTTTGAAGTTGGAAGGGGGTAAAAAATGAATCATTTTAGCCTATGAACATCCTCCCATCCCTAAGTTGTTGTGTGTCCTCACACAATCTTTACCTGCTGCAAAAATCAAAACAAGGAGGCTCCCTTCAATCCTGAACTTGTATGTTGATCCCTTCTTTAATTTCCTTCATCTTCTTACCTAGTGCCTTCTTGAGTAGCTTGGTCACCTTTTAAGACATTTAAAGCACCTTGAGGCCAAGAAATTCCATATATTGAGTTGTTTTTTTGGCTCCTTGACTTCTTTTGCCAATTCTGTAATGTCTTGCTTCTGCACTGTATCCTACTCCTTCATGGCATGTTTTAATGCTTCCAATCCATGAACTCGTTCCTCGAGCTCTTCTATCATACTTCTGATATAGAGGGTGGAATTTTTTGTTCCCAACTCTCCCGGTGTAAGCATCTTTTCTGCAATTGATTCTAAACATGTGTCATCATCACCAGGGTGAAATTTACCTTTTCCACCTAGTTCCTGCATTTCAATATCATCAAGGGCTTTAGTGATCGAAGCTTCAATATCACCAAGGGTCCCGGTGCCCTGCATGTCTAGCTTACTAGGGGCTTTAGTACCCTACGCATCCATCTCACTAGTGGTTTCAGTACCCTGGACTTCAAAATTATTGAGGGCTTCAATATGTTGTGCCTCATCGTCTACTTGACCATCTACCTGATCCTCTACCAGGTCTCTTCTTTCACTTAGTGTCATTTTTCTCTTCTTTATCTTAGAAGGAAGTCCGAAAAGAGTATGTCACCCTCCTTCTTTGCATAGCCTTAATTAACCACTATATGAGTCATCGCCTCAGCAAGAACCAAGATTTTATGGTCACCTAGTGAAGTAGGTGGTGAATTTTCCAACAATATTGGGGAGGTTGACTGAACATGTCCCACCCCCAAAGAGGCATTCCTTTTCTTATCCGAGCTCCTGGTTGTTCTTTTTACTAAGGATGAAGTTTCTTTTACAGATCGCTCCTCTGCTTGTACCGGTCTTTCCTTGATTTTTGTACCTTCTTGTACTCCCGGGGGCGGAGCTAGGAATGGTATCTGACCGGAGGGGTAATGGCTAGGTGGGACAGCTCCAAGATGGTTAAGGCATGGAGGAACCGTTCCAAGAGGGTAAAGAGGCTCATGGATACCAGCTATAGGTTAAGGGCTAGGAGGAGGTCTAGAAGGCTGAATCGAAGGGCTAGGAGTAGGTTGCGGAGGGCGAGGAGGTTGTTGACTAGCCAAAGCGGGATGCTTGAGGGCAGCCCTAAACGATTGCATCATGAAAACATTCGATGAGATGGGATCAGAGACAGGAGGAGGAAGACTAGGGAATGTACCAAGCAATGAGGAATCTTTGTAGACTTCGGGTCAGACATTGGTCAAAGGATCAAAGGTTTTCTTATTAGCCATCGAATAGATGATGGGCTCAGGGGAGGTCTGAGACTTCGGTTCGTAATGTTTCAACTGGTCAATGGTGACTATATTTCCATTATGAGGGAAGGAAATCTTACGGTGAACCGTAGATGGGACAGAAGACATCGCATAAGTGTAGCTATGACCCAATAGAATGTTTTAATCTAAGGGGGTATCTATGACTTCTATGTCAACGCAAACAGTCTTGCCTGCAAGAGTAATAGGACAGTTGCGGAATAGGCCAATGGGCTGGGAGGTGTTGAGCATTGGAAAAGGTATGAATTTGCCATATATTTATTTATCTTTTTCCTTTAATCATGACTCCTTTATATTCTAGAATGATCATATATTGAAGAATTACAATATAATTGAGGAGATTAGTGCTTATTGCGAAATTAACTAAAGATTGTCTTTTCTTTTATATAGGAACTAGATGAAGTGAGAAGCCACCATTCGGGGGGAAAAGACAAGGCAGGTGTAACTGTTGTCCCTTCAAAAAAAGTCTGTATCCTAACAAGAAGATCAAGATCATAGTGCATAGTCAAAGTAAAGAAAGGAACAGCACGACATCAGCGCAAGAAGACAAAACGATAGTTGGAGATGGAAGATAGAGAAAATCCCTTATGATCTCTCGATCCAGAGGGATCACTGCTCAAAGTTATATGTATTTCTTGTTTCATCCGCTGGCTATTATAAAATAACAACACTAGTAGAAATCACATCATTATACATATTATGATTATTAATATTTCCTTTTGTAATTTCGTGATTGTTCATCGACTCTTGTTAATTAAAACAGAGTGAGATTGCTTGTAAAATCTGCTACATATGATTAATACATAATTCGGTTGTCGTTCCACTATTTGATATTGGAGTAGTTTGGCGGTGCTTCACTAGCAGCTAAGGGCCTGGCCCTGGTGGATCCACTTGTTATTTGTACTTTTACTTTCCAATTCTAGTCGTGTGATGGTTTACATTATTTTTCATTTCCTTTAACCACATTGCTTCACAGTTATATTGGTTTATAGCTTACTGTTTAATGATTTATGAAATTGGTGTGTTGCATCAGTGAATAGCGTTGCTGTTCCTTTCCACATAACAAAAGTATTTATTCCTTTATAATTTTTATTGTTATGCTTTGCAGATACAGAGCTTCACTATTCAGGATTGTTGTTCATTTCCATTAGAAAGAATTTTCTGTTCATTTCGAGTAAATAGATTTGCTATTCATTTTTGTTAATTATCTTTACTATTTATTCCTTTCTTGCAAGAGTTTGGTTTTGCTTTGGAGTGTTATTACAGAGAGCTTTCTTAGCCTATTTTCATTAGCAACATTAGTGATTTAACAAAGTTACCATTTCCATTGAATTTCTTTAGTGTGGAGTGTAAGATCATCAAATGTAAAGGACATTGGTTGTTACTTCCTATGTTCTCAGATTGATTACCTTGTTCATATTTGATTTCATTTACATCAGTCGATAGAGGAAAGAGTTATTACTACTGCATCTTTGATTGATGATTTTTGAGTGAGTGATTGAACTTCAGAACATTGAGTTTCATATTATTGTAATTAGATTTCGTTTTCAACCATCCGTTTACTCTTGTATTTAAGACACTGTACTGCACATTGAAGAGCATTACTCTTAGGTTGAATTGCAACCTGAGACTAAGTACACTCTTGAGATAAAAAGTCGTACCTAGATTGATAATTAATATAGGATAAATAGGAGTTAAAAAGACACCTTTTATACCTCAACATTTTGGTGTCGTTGCTGAGGAGAGTGTATGCCATTTAGAATGAGTGATGCATATTTGATTTTTTTTCTCTGATAGGGAAGAACTGGGTATTAAAAATGAAAGGAAAGAATCTGCGTACCGAGCGAGGAACATGCTCATTCATCTGCCCAGTTCATAGCAGAATTGAGTGAAAATTTAAGGTAGGAATGAATACTTGCATTTTTTGAATGACTAGAAAATCTAAACAAAAAAAAATTCCTCCCAGACCTGAAAAACCTAAGGGACCGGTGACCCTTGGGTGAACAACCTTTATTGAAAATATCATTAAGAAAGCTGAATCTCAGCCATTAGTAGGCCCTAGAAAAATTTCTTCTAGACAACCTATTAGCTCCCTTCGGGCCACATAATCACCATTTGTAGCTTTTGCTGAGGTGCATAGCCAAACATAAGAGACTGAGCAATATTCTCTAGAAATTGAGAATTCTCGCCCAATTTCTTTACAAGAAGGGAACTCTAGTAACCTCCGTGAAGGAGGAGGAGAAACAGGGGAAATAGAAGAACCAAGATCCCCTCTTGAAGGAGTCTAAACACTAAGCAGCCCAGATAAAGGAAGTGCTGTCAAAATCATCCAAAACAAAGTTGAAGAACCCGAAGAACCAAAATCCCCTCATATAATAGTTCAACAAGGGACACTCATTATCCCAGACCAAGGAAGTGTCGTTAAGGTCATCCCTACTCCTTCTAGTCAGCCTAGGAATAATGCCCTAGAAATCCCAGAAGGATATTGGCACATATTTGATCAAATGGCCCAAAACCAGCAACCACGTCAACAAACTTCCACACTGCAATATCCCATTTTGGACACTGCAGTTAATGCACCTATGAAGGCCATTCCTCTTCAGCATATTCCTACATTCCATGGCTTAACATCGGAAAATCCAGATGCATTTCTGTTTGAATTCGATGTATTATGTAGGGGGTATGACTATACCACCGATCCCCAAAAGTTAAAATTATTCCCCTCCACATTAAAAGGAGTAGCTTTACAATGGTTTATGGGGTTAGGTGGAGGTGTTATAAATGACTGGGATCAGATGAAAACTGCTTTTCTAAAAAAATATCAGGATTATTGTAGGTCTAGGGAATTAAAGGATGAAATATTTTAGATGACAGCAAAACCTAATGAAACACTGGAGGAATATGTAGAACACTTTCAATACAACCTCCAGAGATCACCTTATGCATCTTTACCCTTACCTGATAATGTGTTAAAAACTACATTAATTAAAGGGATGAAGGAACAATGGGTTGAAACATTAAACATCATGGGAAAAGGTGACATCTATCAGTAAAATTTTGCTGACATTATTAATTTATGTATCAAGAGTTCGAGAGGTAGCACAAGACTAAAACCAGTAGAACGTGAGATGATCACAAGGGATAGCAAGACCTCCAGTGGAGGTATAACCCGCACAGAAATTGGCAATCTACTAGAAGATTCCAAAACTAATATTCTAGGGACTCTGACAACGTATCTTGATATCATGCAAGCTAAACAAAAGCAAGTAGAAGCAGAAAAAAATTTGGAAATATTCTGCCCTAGATGCAGAAAGAAATATAGCCATAAAGAGTGCCCGTTGTATACAGTCCAAGTCTGTGCCATCTGCACGAAAGATCACTCCACAAGAAGTTGCCCCTCACTCCCGGGATTGAAAGCAGTATACAAACAAGCACAAGAAGAAATAGAAATGGTATACCTACTTAATCAACGTTGTCAATGGCAGCCACGAAAAACAGGTATGCCCATTGATCCATCCTCTTCTTTTCAGTCTCCTCGGTATAATCCTCAACAATATAATGGAATGTGGTAAAATCAGCCACCCTTCCCTAGTTGGTCACAACAGCCATTTCCTACACTACCATGGCCAAATAAAACAAATCAAACCAATTGGATGAAATTTCCTTACTATCCACCATTTTGGAAAAATAATACATATCCAACACAATGGTCCCCTTCCACCTGGCAGTCGAACTGGCAAAGACCTATGAATCAACCAGCTAGAACAATTCCTCTCCCTCAACCTACACTGCCAACACCATATACATTGCAACAAAATCCCCAAACCAACTTGAGACCGCAACTCCTAGCCCAACCCAACCCAAATCCTAATAATAGGCCGGTTCAGTCTGTTCAAATAATTGAAGGACCATAACTAGAAATTGAGTTAAGAGAGTGTAATGATCTTCAAAAAGGTCTGGGTGCATAATATAATCAGAGGGAGAAAAAAATATTCAAGTTGAAAATCTGTTACCTTCAGAACAAACATTGCAAAAGGATAATGTGGTTAAACAACAAACTCAAGAGCAAGAAACCACCTCTTCTTCACCATTCCCAGAATGAATAACCATACCACATCCAATAGCATATCCTGATTTTGATCTTCTGGGAGAACTGGAAAACTTGTGTATAAAAATCCCACTCCTCCAAGCTATATTCCCATTTATGCAAAGACTGTCAAAGAACTATGTATAAAAAAGCCAAAGAGGAGAACAACAATTAACCCAACCGTCCAAGTAGTCGGCACTCTATCTGACTTACTATCAGGAACAGAAGCACCTGTAAAGTATGAGGACCCAGGAAATCCTATAGTTAGGGTTAAAATCAATGGAAAATCATTTCCAAATGCCTTAGTTGATTTGGGAGCTGCAAATAATATCCTAACAACCACCACTTGTCAAAAACTTGGCATTACATCATTAGATCCAACAACAACCTTATTGGAATTGGCTGACCGATCGGTAGTCAAGCCAGAAGGCACACTACATGATGTAATGGTATATGTAGACTCCTGGGAATACCCTACCGACTTCCTGATTATCAACCCCTAAAATTGGCTAGATGGAGACCCTTTAATCTTAGGTAGACCTTGGCTGGCAACTGTTGATGCTTACATTGGCTGCCGACAAGGCAGCATGACTATAACTAGAGGGAATTATGTCAAGAATTTAGCCTTATACCCTCTAGCCCAACCAAGCCTAACAATAATAAAAATAAGGAAAAAACCTGTATCATACCTCATGGAAAACATTAGATCACCATTAACCATAGAAGATGCCCTCGACTTTAAAGACCAAACAAAGGATGATATCATTAACAGTTTCATCAACCAACCAAAAACCAGATCCCATTTGCAATGTCACATGATCAAGGAAAAATTTGATAATGAAGAGGAAGAATATCCCCTGAAAGACATTCATGATCAATCAATACTCACTACTTCTGTTTACAATAGAAAAACTATAGAAACTGAGCAAGGAAAAACTCTGCACGTTAACAAAAACCTGACTGCTGAACAAGAAGAGAAGATGGTCCAACTGCTAAAAAAATATAAGGGATATTTTGTATGGGATTACCCAGACATGAAAGGAATTGAACCTCAGTTATGTACACACCACATTTATACAGAAAAAGATGCTAGACCCATTCGCCAACCCCAACGAAGATTAAACCCTCATCTTAAGGATATTGTGAAAGCTGAATTACAAAAACTTTTGGATGTCAACTTTATTTATCCAATATCTGATAGCAAGTGGGTCTCTCCACTAGTGGTGGTGCCAAAGAAGAATGGAAAGTGGAGGATATGTGTAGACTACAGAGAACTAAACAAAGCAACCTAGAAAAACCACTTTCCCCTTCCTTTCATTGATCAGGTATTAGATACATTATCAGGAAAGAAATTATTTTCTTTCTTAGATGGCTTCAGTGGATACAATCAGTTTCAGATTGCCCTTAAAGACCAAGACAAGACTACTTTTACCTGCCTGTGGGGAACATTTTCCTACAGAGTTTTACCCTTTGTCCTATTCAATGCCCCTGCCACATTTCAGAGGGCCATTCTCAGCATCTTTTCAGATTTAATAAATGAAAGGCTTGAAGTATATATGGATGATTTCACACCTTATGGAGATGATTTTGAGCCAGCATTAGAAACTTTAGAAAAGGTGCTACAAAGGTGTATTGACACCAGGCTCTGCTTAAGCCATGAAAAGTGTCACATGATGATGACCGAGGGACTCATCTTAGGTCATTATATCTCAGCAGCTAGAATACAGGTAGATCTAGCAAAAATTCAGATAATTTTGTTAGTACCTACTCCCACCACACAAACAGAGGTACGTAGCTTTCTTGTATTTTTTGGTTATTATACAAGATTTATAGAACATTATTCTCAAATAGTTGCACCTATATATGCATTAATAGGGAATGTTGATTTTATTTGGACAGATAAATGTGACCATGCTTTTGAGGATCTGAAAAAGCTTGTATCAACAACCCCAGTGCTAAGGGGCCCAAATTGGGATTTTCCATTCCAAATTTCATCTGATGCCTCAGACACGGCTATTGGAGCAGTCCTTGGGTAGGAAGAAGATAAAAAACCATATGAAATTTATTATATTAGCAAGAATCTATCTCCTGATGAATTAAACTATACTGTGAATGAGAAATAATTTTTAGCTGTAATACATGCTGTAAATAAATTTAGACATTATATAATTGGGTATCCTATATTTTTATATATAGATCTCTCTGCCATGAAAATTTTAGCAAATAAACCTGTTACAAATGGTAGAGTAACAAGATGGTTGATTCTATTGCAAGAATTTGACATCACAATAAAGGATCGATTGGGAAAAGAGAATCCTGTAGCTGATTTTCTCTCACGAATGCCAAAACCAATAAATGTAGTAGTAGTCGAAGATAAACTCCCAGATGAACATTTGTTTGTTGTTACTACCAGAACCCCATGGTGCGTTGATGTTGCAAATTATTTACATGATTTAAATTACCTAAGCATCTAACACCCAATGAATGAAAATAGATAGTGCAGCGTAGTACCTGATTCTCTTGGATTGGGGGCTACCTATTTCATACAGGAGAAGATATGCACATTAGGAGATGCATCTGAGAAGAATAAATATTTGACATTCTGAAAGCATGCCACGAGCGGCCGTGTGGCGGACATTTCGCAGGTCATAGGACTGGTCACAAGGTTTTACAAACAGGCTATTACTGGCCTACAATTTTAAAAGATGTTAAAAAGTTTGTACAAGCCTGCGATAGTTGCCAAAGGGTGGGATGCCCTGGACAGTCCAATGAAATGCCTTTGAATTTGTAGTTAGTAATGGAGCCATTTGAACACTGGGCACTCGATTTTGTCGGCCCTATTAACCCACCATTAAATCAGAAAACGTACATACTAGTTGCAACAACGTATGTTACTAAATGGGTTGAAGCAAAGGCACTTCCAAGAGTTACAGAGGACTCTGTAATACAGTTCCTTTTCCAAATATTTATACAATATGGCCTCCCAAGGGACATAATTACAGATGGAGGACCACAATTTGTAGGTAATAAAATCACTACAACATTAAAAAATTACCACATTCAACACAAAATCACGACCCCATACCACCCACAGGAAAATGGCCAGGTAGAGAGCACAAATAAGGTGATAGAATATATACTACAAAAACAATTACATCATATACACATGACTGGGATTTAAGATTGTCGGAAGCCTTGTGGGCGTACCAAACAACATGGAGAAATACAACTGGGTATTCACCATATCAATTAGTATTTGGAAAAGAACCCATCTTTCCAATAGAATTTGAAATTCAAACACTAAGAACAGACCAGGCGGTGGGTTTGGATTTAAATGAAGCCCAGGTCAACAAATTACAGCAAATCAACGAGTTAGATGAAATTAGGCTCTCCACCCTCTAGCACAATGCATTAATTCAACAGCAGAGAGCAAAATGGCATGATGCCCTCATTAAAAAAAAAATCTTCCACGAAGGAGATTGGGCACTCCTATATGACTCCAGGTTTCAAGATTTCCCCAGAAAACTCCAGACACGATGGCTTGGACCTTATGAGATATAGAAAGTGCATGACAATGGCACCATTACATTAACTACCATTGATGGATCTGGACATTCTTTAAAAGAAAACGGTCATCGAGTACGACTTTACCATAAACCGCTTAATCAGGAATCCTTTTACCAGAAATTACGGGGAGATTCTACAATGCAGATTCTTGCTGAGGAAGATAATTCCTCCTCAGCACTCATTCATTGAATAATTCCTTTATTTCTGAAACTTGTACATAAATTTTTCTTTTTAATTTTTTTGTATGAACTGTTTCTTTGTACAGATTTTATTTTTTGTGTTGTTCCTCTTAAAGGAACAAAGATCTTGTGTGCTTTTATTTTTCGTGATGTTCCTCTTAAGGAACAATTGTTGTTCCTATTAAGGAACAATAGACGTTCCTCTTAAGGAACAACACGTCTACGTCTTCATCTTTTTGCTGTTCCTTTCAAAAGGAACAACATTTCCGCCAATTTTTTTTGCTGTTCCTTTAAGAAGGAACAACATTTCTGCTGAATGTTTTTTTTGTTCCTTTCAAAAGGAACAACATTTTTTCTGATTGTTTTTGCTGTTCCTTTGAAAAAGAACAACATTTCCACTAATTATTTTTGTTGTTCCATTCAAAAGGAACAACATTTTTTCCGATTGTTTTTGTTGTTCCTTTCAAAATGAACATCATTTCCACTGATTGTTTTTGCTATTCCTTTCAAAAGGAACAAAATTTTTTTCGATTTCTTTTTATGTTCCTTTCAAAAGGAACAACATTTACGCTGATAATTTTTTCTATTCCTTTCAAAAGGAACAACATTTACGCTGATTATTTTTTCTATTCCTTTCAAAAGGAACAACAATTTTGCTAATTGTTTTTGCTGTTCCTTTCTACCTGACCGTCTACCTAATCCTCTACCGGTATTTTCTTGCACTTAGTGTAATTTTTCTCTTCTTTATCTTAGAAGGAAGGTCGAAAAGGGTATGTCACCCTCCTTCTTTTCATAGCCTTAATTAACCACTGTATGATTCGTCGGGTCAGTGAGAAACAATATGTTATGGTCATCCAGTGAAGTAGGTAGTGAATTTTCCAACAATATCAGGGAGGTTGATTGAACATGTCCTACCCCCGAAGAGGCATTCTTTTTCTTATCCGAGCTCCTGGTTGTTCTTTTTACTGAGGATGAGGTTTCTTTGATAGATCGCTCCTCTCACTGTACCAGTATTTGCTTTATTTTTGTCTCGGTAGGGCATGGGGTCAGAGTCTCTTATTTTCCTTTCTTTCTTGCATTATTTTTCTCAGGCGAATTCCCTGCATCGCGTCTTGAAAAACTTTCAAAAATGCTTTCCAGGTCACATTTTTTACCTCCAACTCCATCTTAACTAAGATTGAGATCATTGTGTGATCATAAAACTTGCATGAAACCTAACTTGACTTCCCTCTCTGAACACCTTTCACCATTTTCTCCAAGCTCCTGAGCAGATAATAAGGGAAATAGATGAATTTTCCCAACTCAAAATGAAACATCAAATGTATATGATATAGGAAATTCAATGAATAATGACCCTCACTGGTAAGAAACTTCCACAATATGTAAAGGAGGTCTTTCCATTTCTCGAGTATAGCACTCCATGAAATCCCTTTCTTCTAGTCCACCTTTAGCTTCCGGTCGACGACGAATTGACACCACTGCTTCTTCTCAATATTTTCCTTCTTAAACCATTTTTTGCCCATTGTTGCTAAGCTTGTAGCCTGAGATATGGATTCTTCTGTGATCACAAATTCTATTGAGCCTACCTTGGCTTTGATTCCATCAAATTTCCTAGCAAATTCTAGTGCCACAGCCATATCAAATCTGTCAATTTTTTGCAGAAACAGAAGAAACCCGGATTGTTGCAACATTGCAAGACTATTTCTATACTTGGTTGTTTTCTCTATTTCCTTCACAGATAGTGGTTTGATCCTTACGGGCACCATTTATGTTTGAAATCACCTGAAATCTCTATCTTAACCTCAGAAAGATATCACAATCAAGAATTTGAAGGGTTTGCCGATATATTTATAATGGTAGAGCCATCCACCCACCGCCCTATTAGAAATATTCCATTTAATCATGCTCCATCATTAAAATTACACCTTCAAGACAGATTCACACACGTATCGGTCCAAGTACAGGTAGGCAATGATGATTGGAAAAGGTGGATGTTTAGGTGGTGATGTAGTGTAACGATCATGCACAATCATATTATGAGGTAAGGCCATCATTAACAGGTGATGAAATTTTTCCCAAAAAGAGGTAAGTATTGGGTTTTGGGTGAATCATACTATCTATATTCGCTTCATGATTCACATAAGGTGTACTCAGTGCTCATTAAAAATATGAGATTTCATAACCAAAAATATCTTGTACTTAAATGATTTCTTCCTAAATTAGTAAATGGGAAAACAAAGTTTTAACCCTAATTCAAATTTTTAGATGACATGGTCTATCTATGGTGCAGTCATTTTTTCTGAAAAATAATTATGAAACAAAGATAAGCTTTCAAGTGTGCATTTTTTGACTAGGTGTTCCTCCACTCTATCAAACATTCTTGCACTAGGACCATGTGTTTTCACATTCGGGTGTTCTCAATGGTGTTGATATTTGTACTAAACTTTCTTTCATTAATCGTGCTTGCACTAAACCTGCCTACACTTAAACATGCATACACTAATCATGCATGCACCTAAACCCACATTCCTGCACCAGGGATTTATGTAGCATCGAAGAGAAAAAGGGAACCAAAATAAATTCTGATGGAATATGATTCATTGGTTGGATTAGAAATTTTCTTGAATATACAAGGGAAGTTTTATTCACCATTCTTTGGTGTTGAACATGTCTTCTGATATGACTTGTGAGTTCACATTAGATCCTGAAGTCGATCCATGAAGGAAAAAAGAAGTAGGAAAGAGGTAATTTATAGTATGGGAAGGAATATTACGACAAGGATTCCAAGAGTTAAACCACCAATAGGGATAAATGAAAAAGGGATTTGGGAAAAAAATTCCAGGGGAAAAGAGGGAAATACGAAATCAGATAGGGATAGTTTCTTTGAAGAAAGGGGGGTGGTTCATTAGTCATCCATATAGATTTCCACACACTCAAGGTCAACAAAAATGGCCAAGATTTCCCTTTGAAAGGTAGTTGGGGCATTACATAGCCCAAAGGGGAGCACTCAGTAAGAAAATTTACCCCATGGGCATGTAAAGGTGGTTTTTCCTTGATCTTCGGGTGTGATCTGTATCTGGTTGTAACCACTAAAGCCATCTAGAAAAGAGAAGTACTTCTTACCAGCAAGGGTATCAAGCACCTGATCGATAAAAGGAAGGGGGAAGTAATCCTTAAGAGTATTTTTTTTTCAATTCTCTATAGTCAATGAAAATGTGCCATATCCCATATTTCTTTGGGACTAATACCAATGGAGAGACGCACTGGCTATTAGGAATAGGATAGACAAAATCAACATCTAAGAGTTTTTATAATTCTTCCTTTACAACATCTCTTAGAGCTGGGTTAAAATTTATTTGTGGTTGTCAGACAGGTCAGACTCCCTCCTGAATATATATATGGTGAGTACAGGTTTCAAGATGGATGCCATTCATATCTTTGTAACCCCATGCAAAGGCATCATGATAGTTTCACAATAAATTCACAAGCTGCTCTTGTTGGGATGAATCCAAGTATGAACTGATATGAAAATATTTTCCTGGACTAATCTTAATAGGAGTGGTATTGGTCTCATGAGTACACAAAGGTTCTCCTAGAGACAGTGTTGAGGAAGGCTGGGAATCATGACTTTCCTGAAAATCTAGACTAAAGATTTCGCTCAATGACTCTAAATTGGGCATGGTATATAGATTGTTCAGGAATTCTTGTATCTCACCCTTCTGAGATGACTCATGACAATGATGTACATTATATACAGAATGAGTCTCCTTGTCACTACTGTAATCTAGCCACAAAGTGTCTTGGACCTCCTGAATGGATCTAGTGGGTGCATATAAGGTGAACTTCTTGCTAGAATCTCCATGGGAGAGATACATGTCACCAGAACGACATCCAATGTAGGCATCGGTCGTAGAAAGCCATGGTCGTCCCAAGATCAAGGGATGTACTCCCAGAGGATTCTTTGGCTGAAGCACAATGAAGTCTGCAGGATATTCCCTAGAATATAATGAAATGACCACATCATCCAACACCCCTTCTGACCTGATTTTAGATATGTCTACCAATTCGAGCACGGTGGGAGTAGGAAAAATATGGACCAACCCAATTTGATCCATGGTTTTCTTGGTAATAACATTAATGGCTGACCCTAGGTCTATAATAACATTAGAGACATGGACATCACCTATCTGAATAGAGAGAACAGGGTTTTCGGGGTCAATATATTTTTCCATGTGCACACACCTCGTCATTAACTCTGCTGCTCTTCCAACAAATTGAATAGTTTGGGGCTCCAATATTCTCCTTCATGGATTCTTGAGACATATTTCCCTAATTATTTTCATACATATGGGGATATCTTTGATAGCTTGGAACAAAGGTACCTTTATGAAAATATTCCTAAGCTCAGAAGCCAAACTAAACTTAGGAATGGGGTCATTCCTCTCCACAAATAGACTCTTTGGATAGGGAGGCCGGTTTGAAGAGGATGGAAAATGATCTGAAGGTATGGGGATGGGATGAATGGTGACATATCTCATAGAATGGTCAAGGGTTTCCTCCTCACCTTTCTCTTCAATAATCACCATGGGATGCTTTTGCTTTCCTAACGTTAATACCTTCCCCAATCTCAATTGGAGATCATTGATTCCAACTAGCATGGATTGATAACTGGATAGAGGAAGTGGGTTCATGGAATGGATAATTTTTACCGCTTTTTTATTTCGGTTTGGTATGGGTTGGGAAGGTATTTGAGGAGGTCGAAATGGTGGAGGAAAAGGTAATGGCGGCATAGGTTGACTCAGCTGGGGCAATGAAATTTGTGGCATTAGGCAAGGTGCATATGTAGGTGGGTATGATTGCATACGTATAGGATAAGAATGATGTGAATGGTTTGGCCCTCTCCATCCTTGTTGCCAATATTGGGAGGTTCGTCCATATTGATATTGGTTCCAATGATGCCAATGTTGAGAGTGATTAATGTTAGGATAGGAATATGATTGTGCATTATAACTAAAAAAATGTGGTGGGAGTTCAAGAGCCATACCTGCACTCACCTGAATCCATTTTCTCTGTGCTCCCATAGCATGCAATGACTCGGCTTCAGGTTTCCCTCCTTCAAATATATATTTTTGTCCAGGTATGGAGGGGCATTTTTTCGTGGCATGGTTCTCTGCACAAATTTCACATTGATTGGTTTCTTTAACATCAGGAGGACATTCTCTTAAAGGATGTTTTTTTCTACATTTTGGACAAAAAATAGACAATGACTCTTGTTCCTCTACAAGTTTTTGCTGAAATTTCAAAGATTCTATCTTTTTACTAACATTATTCATTATTTCAATTTTCATGTTGTCCATTTTTTTCTCCAATCCAATGATCATAGCATCAGTGGATTCGGTTTTATTATTTCTATTTCGAATTATTTTACTGGATCTATATTGATTCCTTCATAATTTTCAGCACAAGTCAGAAATTTGATCAAAATTTTTATGGGAAATATCCCCTTGTCTAACTAATTTAAATTATTCCTAGCATCATCAGTAATCCCACGTAAGAACAAGGTCCTAAAGGTACTTAGATCAAATTTTTTCTTTGAACTTTGGAGGATATACAAAAATCTCTCTATGTATTCCTCTAAGGTCTCATCATCATTTTTCACAATAGTAAAGATTTAATCTTGAATATCTCTAGTTTTACAATATTCTTGTTATTTTGACAATAATTCTCTCTTCATTTTCTCCCAGGAAGCTATAGTGTTTCCTCCTAGTCCCATGAATGAACGTAATGCTGCGTCCTTGAGAGTTGTAGTAAACAACTTTAACTTTTGAGCATCAGATGAGTAATCATAGCTCCTACATAAAATATCAAACTCAAATAGAAAAGAGGTTGGATCTTCATGTAGCTTACCATAGAAATCAGGAAGAGATGATGGTGGAATATTCTTCATTTGCACAACTATGTGAGGATCCACAATTGGAAATCCAAAGGTGGATTTTTCCTCATTTACCTTGTTCTTGCTAGTCCCTCTACATGGTCTTCGTGGTCTACCATTTTTGTTCCTCCAAGTGAACTGTTCTCAATAGGCTAAGAAGGTTGACTATGGGTTTCAATAGTCCCCTTCTTCCCCTTCGTGGGCTATGTCACACCCGAACTACTGTTACGAGAGTAAAAGTAGACAGTCCCTACGCGATAGGTTTGTGTCTGCTTGGATTTTTTGCCTACAAAAGAAGGCCTAATATGAGAAATGGTTTCAGATTTATCACTATTTCCTCGGCCCTTATTGGGCTTCGGACCCCTACCCCTTTTAGGCATTCATTTCAAAGAATGAAAAAACAAAAATTTAATAAAATTCTACAAATTTAAAATAACTCAGAACCTATAAATTCCTTCAAAAAATAGAAGCACACTACAGAAAAAATAATAGCAGACTTACCCCTATTGTAGAAAATAGAAAATTATTACCAATTCAAATCGCCTCCCGGCCAATGACGCCAAAAAGTTGGGTGCATGAATTTTAGTTAAGAAAACTCCTTCAACACTTAATTTTCAATCCGGGGGGTTTCGTAAAATTAGAGACGAAGCAGAGGAAATTCTAGAAATGGTATGAACTTTCACTACAAGAAAAAAGGACATTGGTGAAGTTCATGCTTGTGACGGACCTTTAAGGTCCATCACCAATGTCACATATGGTGATGGTCCTTAAAAAAGCGTCATTGTAAGTGTATATAGTGATGGTCCTTGAAGGTTCGTCACCAAAGCCATTTTCAATGACACTTTTGGTGAGGGTCAGTAAAGGCCCATCACTAATTCTCTCTTTGGTGACACTTATAGTGACGAACTTTTAATGACCCTCACCAATGCTTTTTTTGTTACTTTTGGTGACGGTAAAAAAATGTTCGTCACCATTGATCATTCCAATGAGTTTTTGATGACGCCATATGCCTATTAATAAATTTTTTTTTTTAAGATAATGATTTAAGGCCATTATTGTGGAGTATTTTTTATGATATTTCCAAGGCCATAGTGGTTAGAATCAGTAAATTTTTTAAGAAGTAATTAGTGTGTATCATTTCCCTCAAGTAATCACTAGTTTAATAGAGTTTTCCTATGAGTCAACACATCATTCATATATATTAAGTTTATTAGCTATCAAATTCCCTTTAGATAAATTTCCACTAGTGTGTGTAGGAAATATATTATTTAATACATAATCAAGCTTTGACAATTTTATTAATGAGAAAGACCTAACACTCCTCAACAATCCAGGTAGACATTAAATTAATGCTAATTTTTCACACACTAACATTTATTAGCACCTTGCATGTCTTGCAACATCTTTGTACCTAGAACATCTTGTCATGAAACTGATGCCCAAGCACATGGTGGCGTGTGCTAGCACAACATGGAACTCTCCTAGCATGTTTTGGCATGCATGTAGTCCCTAGCATGCCGTGGAACACCTTGGTTGAATGCATTGACATACATTAGCACTTGGAACACAATGCCACTTAGCATGTATTGGGAACTATTATTAGTGTGACTAGAACGCCCCTTTTGAAAAAGATAAAGTCCTGACTTATTAACCCTCTTATGTGTTCATTTCCTTAAATTTTAGCTTGGTTCTTCCTTTTGTTTCCTTGACACTTCTTGACACATATTGAAATACCCTAGCACCCTCCACATCCTTAGCACCTGGCATATATTAGCATATCTTGACACTATTTGGAACATATAATTAGCACACCCTGGAACTCCCTAGCACACTTTGGCACTTCTTTACATGCCTTGATATTCCCTAGCATGCCTTACCAATGCTTAGCATACCTTGTCACTCCCTCCTTGGCATGACAACTAACACTCATTAATAGTAGTCCATGGCACATGTTCATCATATTCATTAACTTCCATGAATTTTGACCTAGTGCTCCCTTAATGTTTTTTCCTATTACTCCTTAACACTCCTAAACATGCATTAGCACTCTTCAACATGCCATTCCACTTCATAGCATGCATAACAGGCCCTAGCACATATTAGCGCTTGGAATGTGTTGGTGCTTGGAAAGTATTAGCATGTATGAAAGACGTTGAGATGCCTTGGTATGATTTGGCATGGTTTAATTTTAAATTTATTTGAGATAAATTTTTGGAAAGTAGATGAGAAGCAACAAAGGAAGACTTGGCACTTAGAATGCACTAAGAATTTTCACTTGGCACCTATTAGCGCCTAGTGTTGGTGTGCATAACATGCCCCTCTTAGAAATGGTAAATTGATGACTAATTAACCCTCTTATGTGTTCATTTCCTTATAGTTTAACTTGTTTCTCCCTTTTGTTGCCTTGACAATAATCCCTGGCACGAATTGACACACCCTTTCAAATCTTGGCATGCCTTATCACTTGGCACATCTTATCATGTTTGACATGCCTTCGCACTATCTGGCACATATTAACATTCCATAGCATGCCTTGGCACTCATGTCCTCACATCTAGCCTTTACATTTTTCATGACTTGGGAACCTAATCAAGTCCTTGGCTACTACATTTCATGTGAAAACATTGGCCTACTTCAACCACAACAAATTGACCAATTGCACCTACTAAAAGTAGATTGTGCCTTGTTCACCTAAGAAATGCCTATAACTCATCTTATTCCACTCATTTCCAATCTCAACGTGTCCCACTTAACTATTTACCAAGACAAGGATCACATGGTCTACCCATGGCCATAAAAAAAACTAAGCAACATAGCTTACATGGGAAATATTTCACATGTATGTTAAGTTCATATAAACAATAGAACATTAACTGAGAGTTTGCAAGAACCACAAGATTCACAAGGCACACAAGATATAAGCTGACAAAAGCTTAGTGCCTCAAAACTTACACACAAAAATATACAATATGTAATTATCTAGAATAGTTTAAAACATGAGCATGTAGCCAAAGTATGCCACATCTCATATATAAAAAAAAAAAAAAAAAACTAAAGGAAAAACAATGTTGTGCCTAGCACAAAGTGATCTCCCTTTGTCTAAAACTGCTATGTCGAGCTCATTATAACAACCATAGGCTTGCCTCTTGTAAATCCTATTCTAAACTTATCCTAACACACTTTGTCCTTAGCACATTTGAATTCGCTAACACTCCCTTGCACACACTCTTATTTGTTCCTTTCCATGCATTTTGACCTAGTTATCCCTTGATATGCCCCAACACTCCCTAACACTCTAGTTCAACATGCATTGACATTGTCTGAAATGTGTTAGCATGCCTTTTCATTCCTTTGAATTCCCTGACCCTCCCTATCTATCATGCCCTTCCAACTACCCTTACTTAATTTTCAACTTGGGGACCCAACCAAGCCCTCTCTTGACTACAAGAGCTTGACCAAGTTATAGTTACTACAACTAGACTATATTGTTGAATTGTGTAGCTTTGTAGGTACTCCACAAGCCTAGTAAGATGGCTTTGTGTGAGTTTGGTCACCAAAGGATTTGTGGGAATAGAAGCAAAGAAAATGAATTTTGGACCCAATACGGGGTTTAAAATCTAAAAGACAATTAAAAAAGAAAATTAATATTTCGTAAGGTCTAAGTGGATGAAACTTGTAAGTTCTAGAGGGTTCCTAAGAAGTCTAGGAAAAAATATTTAAGGAGTCCTTAGGATGAAGGAAATAACATCAAGTGAGAAGGAGGTCATTTGATCAAGGGGACGAAAAGACATGTATTCCTAAAGAGGCCATGATCATTATCATGTATAACATTCATTAAGATGCCTCAGTATACTTTGGCATGGTTTAATATTAAATTTATTTGATATCAGTTATTGGAAAGTAGAAGAGAAGTAACAGAGGATGATTTGGAACTTAGAATACACTGACACTTGGCACTTGACACTCATTTCCACCTAGTGTTGGTGTGCATAGCATGCCGCTCTTGGAAAATGTAAATTGATGACTTATTAACCCTATGATGTGTTCATTTCCTTGTATTTTAAATTTTTTCTTCACTTTGTTTCCTTTATAGTCCCTCACATTTATTGTCACACCATTGCAGATGTTGGCATGCCTTAGCACTTGATAGATCTTAGCATATTTTACATGCCTTCGAACTGTCTGGCACATGTTAGCATTCCCTAGCATGCCTTGGCACTCATGCCCTCACAAATATCCTTACATTTTTTCATGACTTGGGAACACAATCAAGTCCTTAGCTACTACAGTTCATGTGACATTGGTCTACTTCAGCTGTAACAACTTGATCAATTTCACCTACTACAACTAGATTGTGCTTTGTTTGCCTAAGAACTTCATATACCTCATCTTAGGCCAGTCATGTCCAAGATGAACTTTTCCCACTTAAGAACTTACCAAGACAAGGATCACATCTAGCCATGGCTATAAAACAACTAAGAAACATAGCTTACATAGGCAATATTTCACATGTATGTCTAGCTCATATATACAATAGAGCATTAACTGAGAGTTTTCAAGAACCACATGATACACAAGACACACAAGATATAGGCTGGCACAAGTCGAGTTCCCTAAAACTTATACATAACAATGTACAATATGAAATTGTCTAAAATAGTTTAAAACATGAGCATTCAGCCAAAGTGTGCCACATGTCATATAAAAATAGTAGATAAAGGAAAAATAATATGCCCAACACAAAGTCTCCATTTGTTTAAAATTTCTTTGTCGAGCCCCTTATCACAATCATAGGCTAGCCTCTTACAAATAATATTATGAACTTTTTCTAACACACTTAATCCTTGGCACACTTGAATTGTCTGAGACTCCCTAGAACACACTCTTATTTGTTCATTTCCATGCATTTTGACCTAGTTCTCCCTTGCAATAACTCGACACTCATTAACACTCCTCAACATGCATTGACATTGTCCAGCATGTGTTAGTACGCCTTTTCATTCCTTGGTATTCCCTAACCCTTCCTAGTTATCATGCCCTCACAACTACCCTTACTTAGTTTTGAACTTGGGAACCCAACCAAGTCCTCACTTGACTATAGGAGCTTGACCAAGTTAAAATTACTACAACTAGACTATGTTGTTAAATTTTGTAGCTTGGGAGGTACTCCACAAGCCTAGTGAGATGGGTTTGTGTGATTTTGACCACAAAATGTTTTGTGGGAAAATAACCCAAGAAAAGGGGCTTTGGACCCAAGATGAGGTTTAAAATCTAAAAGAAAATTAAATAGAAAAATAATATTTCCGAAGGTCTAAGTAGATAAAATTCGTAAGTTGTAGAGTGTTCTTAAGAGGCCTAGCTAGGAAAATCTATTTGAGACCTTAGTATGAAGGCAAGAAAATCAAGTGAGAAGGAGCTCATTTTATCAAGGAGGCTAGGAGAGATGTATTCCTAAAGTAGGTCTAGTTAGAGTTCTGAGTAAGTGTTGCTAAAGGGAGGCCATGATAATCCACCAAGAGTAAGATCATCATGTGAGGGTTCACAAGAATGTCACATATCTTAATGGGTTCGAGATAGGAAGTAGGATTGCATATTGTTGGTTCTCTTAGGGTAGATAAAACTCAAGAGAGGCGACTGATGAGGATTTGGGCATGTGATTTCAGTGGTGTTTCTATGTGAAGTCTGCATCAAATTTTGAAATAGTAGAGAGGGTTGAGACCCTACCTTGTGCTGGTTACTAGGTTGCGAGGTCTGTGATAAATACCAACACAAATGGAGGAGGGTTTGCACTAGAATTTAGGGCCAGAACAGAATTAGTCACAAGTGTAATATTGACTGAAGTAACCGTAGTTTGAGGGTCATAGAGATCTAAAGTTTAGGTCAAGATTTAGTCAAAGAAATGACCAGAATCTATGGATCCATATGAGCTAGGCCCAGTCTCTTATGGAGGAAAGAGTTTTATTTTTTGCTATGGGTGGATATGGTTTGTTCTAAAGAAATTAGAATAGAAATATAATTTCCTATTTAGGGAGGTTTCCTAACATGTTCAATCCATAAGTTATGTCATTAATACTATGAAAAATTTGGATAGAAGAAGAGGGGTTGTGATCATTAAAGAGAGGTTTATCTCTGCAATATATACCACAAATTTGGTAGATGATTTCCAAAAGTATGTGCCGAGATAGAAAATCCAAAGGAAGGTGGAACCTGAGTAGAAGATGGAGCAGAATAAATGTGCCATATGAGGAATGGATTGACATGAAGAGGAGTTGATTTTGTTGGACTGTCCATAGAGTTTTGGACAGAGATATGAAGAAGTCTATAAATAGTTAGTCGATGGATTGTTAATGGATGATTTTTGACCCTAGTTCAGTCATCTACAAATTGTTAGAAGGATGATAAGATGAGTAGTTCAGATTTTTTCATAGATTGGACAACAAAAAATTGGTACATAAGAAGAGTGATTTTGAGAGGACTCAAATCACTATTAGGTGGCATATTTGAAGAGCCCTAGATGAGGGTAGTGTTGTGGGCACTAGAACAGTAAAAAAAATTACTGTGGTTGGGAAAATTGATGGTAGTCCAACTACAATTGGAGGGTTGTTAGGTGATTGTCAAAGAAGAGCTCTAAGTCTTGTACTTGTGAAGGAAAACAAGACTGGTAGAAGGGTAGGTGTATTGGGCCTAAGGACATGCAGAATTTGAAGGACTAAAGTAAAAATCAAGTGGGCTAGCCAAATAGCCCTAGTTCATTGTATTGTAGAGTATCGCATCATTGAGAAGAAGGAAAACCTCCATATCCCTAGACTTTTCATCTCGGAAGAACAATATGGCAAAAGTGGGAAGACCAAAGAGTTGTGAAAAAGTAATCGAAAACTTTAGGTGTTGTAGACCTTAAAGGAAAAAAGAGGTAGATAGAGGGAAACATTTTTTGAGCTGAGTTCAGTAACATAAAGGAGTTTATTTCATTAATAGAGGCAGATTGAGGAGTTTCATAATGGGAGGAAAGAGGACCTGCGAGATGTTTTCAAGACACGTGGATTGAAAGGGCTATGTGTGTCTACCATAAAAAATTGAGTCCAATGCTGTCTTGTTCAAGTTATATTGGTTGAAATAGGACTAACACCAAGCCCCAGTTGTATTCCTTGTATCAGTGTGATTGTAAAGGGTCATCATCCATGGTACGAGAGCTCTAGCCTATTCTGTTACATTTTGTAATTTAATTAAGAAAGGTTTGAAAAAGTTAAAAAATTTCATGTGCACTAATTGATTCCCTGATGTGTTTAGATTTCATTGTGAAAGTTGATGTGTTGTGGCACTTGAATGTGTTTGCATCAAATATTCTAAGACCAAACCCAAATTCTCATGTGTCGTGGAAATTCAACATATGCCTTGTTCAGATAAGAACTACATGTAACTCATATTAGACTACTCATGTCCAATCTCAATTGATCCCACTTAACAAGTTACCAAGGCAAGGCTCATCACATAAAAATGTATCGTAAAACAACTAAGAAACATAGTTTACATCTTGACATGTCTTAAATACCTTGGAATTATGTGGCATGTGTTAGCATCCCCTACATTCGTTGACATGATTTTACGCTCCCTAACACACCGTAGCACTTCCTGACACACCTTGGTATTTTAACATACCTTGGCATTGCCTAGAATATAACCTTGTCACTCACTCCTTAACACACCTAGAACTCATTGACACTCCATATCACACACTCTTATTCGTTCAGTTCCATGCATTTTGATCTAGTGCTTCTTTGTGTTTACCTGACACTCCCTAACACTCCATAGCATGCATTGGCACACCCTAACACTTGCCACATCTTGCCATGCTACCCTGGCACTCTGGCATACCTTTTCACTCTCTCCTTATCACACCTAGAGCTCATTGAAAATGCCAGTCACAAACTTGTATTCATTCATTTTCATGTATTTTTACCAAGTTCTCCCTTGTGTTTCCATATCATTCCTTAACACTCCTTGGCACAAGTTGGTACTATTCAGCATATTTTTCTCCCTATGTATGTGATGAATAGTGTAGGCTTGAAATTTTCCTAATAGATACTTGATCCATTGTACCCAACCAATACTATTGTTGCATTGCATTCCACATCTTCCGCCGATCCCATCAACGGTGTACTTCGAGTCTCCATATATGTGAATTGAAGGGAGATTTAGATGATAAGAAATCATTATCCCACTCCATAACGCCATAATTTCCGCCTTACGTTTGAGCCAACACCTCCATTCCAAAACATGTGATATCGATCCTTGTTTTCAAGATTTATCCAGGCCCCACAGCCACATAGGCCATCCTTATTATCAAAATATAAAGCCGGGAGCTCAATATGGTGAGGCTGGATTCTCTTAGAAAGATCCTTAATAGTAGGTGGGATACAAGGACAATCATTAATCCATAATTCAATATTCCCTGTAATCTTGGAGTGTTGTGGGGGAACACCTTCGAAAATCCAACGACTTCGAGCATTCCAGATTTCCCAAAACACATATAAGGGTAAAGATTTGTAAAAGCAACTTACAATAGCCCAAGATTTGATAACTTGAATATAGTCAGAAGGACGCCAAAAAGGGTCACCTATAAGCCCAACAAAATGCTGCCAAATAGAAAGAGAGAAGGTACATGTGAAGAAAAGATGAGAAGTAGTCTCTTCATGCTTGAGACAAAATGGACATCTTCCAGGACCATAAATTCCCCGTTTGCATAATAACTCCCAATTTAGTACTCTGATTTTCCACAATAACCATGCAAATAATATTATCTTTGTAGGGATTTTAAGATTCCATGCAATATAAAAAGGAGACAGCGTAGGGTTGGGAGTCACTTTAGCAATTTTATTTTCATACACGTCCTTAACCAGTAATCCCGCACCCTTGAATTTTCCATTCCAAACCAGAATGTCACCTTCCCCTTTCAAATATAATCCCATCGCCTGTAGAAGAGATTTATGGTATTCCCAGCTGTGTGCTTCACTGCCCCGTAACCCCATCATCTCTGTAGATTTCCATATGGGAGACCTAAGGTTCCAGCAGTATATAAGATAAAAAAGAGACAGAATGCCACTGTAATGAAGTCTGTGAAGTAGGAGTGAATCAAAGAGAATTTTGTTTTCAGACCCGAGCATTGGGTTGACTCCAATTAGAATATTTTTTCCATTTCTGAACTCCCAAACTAGTCTTTGTCCCAAGATGTGCATCACTCTTTGAAAATTGTGCCGGATGGTTGAATCCTTTTGTACAGATCTTACACATCCCAATTATATAGATCGAATAGAATCACCCTCAAAATATTTGTGTTTAATTATTTTAGACCATACTCCATCGCCCTTCAGAGCACACCATAAAGCTTTTACCAACAACTCATTTGAGAAAATTCTGAGATTTAATAGACCCCAACTGCCAGATCTTTTCGGGATAGAGATTGCCTCAAATTTGTAGAGATGGATTTTAGTTTGATCCGAGGAAACTCCCCACAGAAAATTTGCAATAATGGAATTAATTTTGCTAACAGTGGTTGTCGGGAGAAATTACAGGTGAGACCTGTTAGGTCTCTGTAGTTTACAATATTGGCAAGAACAAATGCTGCAGAGGCCAACATCAAAACCACTTTGGAATCCTAGGATCTAGCCCTCCTGGATTAGGAGAGGAATCTTTCTATATAAGTGTTTTCAAAGATATTTCTTTATGGCTTATGATATGCTATTAGGCTATTTATGAAGAACAGGGGTTTGTTTTGGTTTTGGTTGGGTAGAATACCATCAAAATGAAGGAATTATTTTGAAGGGTAAAGGTGTGAGTAGGTTGAAAGAATGGTTCAGATGATAAGATAGGTAAGAAACAGTATCAATCCATTGGGCTATGGAGTCACAAAAGGATTTGGTTTCACAACAAGTTTCAAAAGTGGTCCATGGGGCAAGTCATCTATGTCAAAGGATTCTTTAGATTGATTTTTTGATATGGAAACATAAAAAGTGTTTTGAAAGAAGCAAACACACAAGAAAAACAAAGGACAGCCTAAGATCAGGTAAGTAATTTTAAACTAGCCTGCTTTTGGCATGCACTCAATGAAAAAGACACAAAAGTAGCCTAAGATCAGGTGAGTACTTTTAAACTAGCCTAATTTTGACATACTCTTAAGGGAACTTATCAAAGAAACCGTTGGAGAAGAAATTAGAGGACAGGGCTAACCATAGACTTCTCTAATTCAACTTTACTTAGCAAACTTTTCAAGAAAATTCAAGGACAAAATCTCAAGTTTTACTTAGCAAGACATGGGATAACCAACATTCCTTGACTGATTACACTCTATTGAATTATCCTCAAATATAGAATTAGCAAAAAACATAAAGATAAAGATTTATTAGTGAGATTTAGGGGACTTGACAGTAAATCCTAATCTATATTTTATGTTCTTTATCAGAGAAAGTGGACAATATGGAAAACATGAGAAAAATGAAAATTACAGTAAGAAAAACATCACGATTGACATAAACCAGGATCCCATAAATCAGCTTGTCTATTTGATGTTCAAACTAGTTACAATCTTCAAGTCCAGTGGGTCTTTTACAACTTCAAACTTCTCATCTCAGCCTATCTTTCTTCAATTACAAAACAGAGCTTCAGCAACCTCAAAGCTATTTACATTCAGTGAGTATTCAACCAACAATAGTAATGAACTCCTCATATGATATTTATATATGAAATTAAGGAGGTCGAGTGAAAGGAGGTCTATTTGTGCAATTAATATAGAGTAAGTGTTTCTCGACCTTTGGGAGGCCTTAGGGAGAAAATTACAGATGTTTATCTCTGTTTTAATCAATTTTACATTAAATTTCATCAACTTTAGTCACTTTTGTTGACTTTGGAGGCTTTTGGTAGTCTGGAAATTAATTCTGAGCTGTCTTTGGAAAATATCTCTAACTGTGCATTCAATTTGTGTTCTTTTTAGATGAAATTCGCTGGCAGGTGGCACTTTTGTCTTCTTGGGGATTTATTGCCTCACTGACGTGGCATTTGGAGGCTTCTTCACTGATCTGTCTGTCTTTGTTGCTTTAAACCCTTGTTATTACTTTTGTACTTCTATAATCATTTTTGGGCCTTTAAACCTTTTATGCTAATTGTTTTATCCTTTAAGCATTTCTCTACTTTATTCAATGTGTCTTTATCTTTCTAAATCATCGGTTAAGTCTTTAAGTCTTCGGTTTTTTAACTTTAACCTTTAAATTTAATCTCCATTGTCTTTTACTGTTCTTCTTCTGTTTCCTTTGTTAATGTACAGGTGTCTTTGGTGTGCCGATGGTTTCATTGTATAACCAATGCTCATGAGGCACTGATAAAACCATGATTTTGAACCTGTGGAATCCCTTTCTTCATGATTTTGGCCTGAGGATCATCATCCTTGACCCTTTGTTACTTTATCCTAACTATGGGATGGCTTTACAGCTCATCCGCCATGAAACATGCAACATAAAAAAACTATTACATAAAATCCTGCGCGTATTGGGTTAAACTGCTTTCAGAGGCTAGGCAGGGGGTGAAAGGAGCAATGAGGAGGAGAAATTGCATGTGGAGGAGGTTCTGTGGAAAAAACCTGCGAAAAAAGGGTTTAATTTGAATATTGGAGCGAAATAGTGGATAGGCGGTTTCAGAAAACCACGAATGGTTTTCACACACGAAATGAGTGGCAAGCGGTTTAGCTAGGAATGAACGCGATACAGGTATTTGATTGACACATGTCCAGGAAAAAATCGCCTATTTTGCGTCGAAAATGAGCAATTGGTTTTATTGGTTAAATGAATGCGAAATATGTTTGGGATCGTTATATCTTTGGGCCGAAGATCAACGGTCATGGATGAGTGCGAAAAATAGAAAGATGTGCGTTGGAAACAAGTGGTGGGGCCGTGGTGATGTCACGTTTTTTTTCGTGTAGCGGGAAGGCTTTTAGGTCGGGCAAACTTTTCTTTTCAATGTTAAAATGTAAAAATCCAGTTATGGATAAATACAAACGAAAAAACCTTTTTTACAAGGGGCGCAGGGTAGAAAAAAATAAGGGAACAACAATAAAGGAACAACAGTGAAGGAACAATAGTGAAGGAACAGTAGTGAAGGAACAACAGCGAAGGAACAACAGTGAAGGAACAACAGTGAACATTGCTTTTTTAGAAAACACCATGAGGCTTCAAGAATGAGTAATTTTCTATGAAAATAATCTCTTGAAGGCTCAAGACCTGTTTTAGCCATCATTTGCTATGAAAAAATTTACTGATGGCTAACAGTGGCTCCACTTGGGGATGGAAGCTCCTTGGAGGTGTCAAGAACTTCAGAAATTGATCTTTGGGATGCAGACATGTGCCTTTATCCATTGACAACCTTTTCTTCCTTGACCATGCTGCTTAGAAATATGATCAATACTTCATGTCAGCAAAAAAATTTCTCCCAATCATTCTACCTACACAACCTACTTTTCCTAACATTTTTTCTTCATAAGGTGCACTTGGACTTGCAAACCTTTTGACATCAATATTTTATTCTTTTATTGAAAGTAGGAAACTAATATAAATCTACCTTTATTTCTTCCATGAGTTCAGATTAAGCAGTTGAACTCATTAATTCTCTAACTAAGCTACTATCTGCCAAGATTAAACTATCTGACAAAAGTTATTCTCTATATTCTAAAACAAAAAATTTAAACAAAGTAAAATCAGGATTAGACTATTTGATTTTCTATGGTGTCTATGGTTGTATGTACAAGTTGCACATAGACTTTATTTGCAGAAATTTAAAATAAAACTGTGAAGGCTTAATATTTGAAAAACAAAAACATCCTTCATTCTTTCCTTCAGCTCTGGTTTTGATCTTTTTAGAGTTGTTCATTTTCTATTCTTTCTGGGTTTAGTTTTTAAGCATGTTTGAACCAGTTTTCTTCTTTTTCTTTGGCTCAGATTTTGGTCTGATTAGAGCCATTTATTTCTATCCTAATCTAATTTACTGACAAGCCAAGATTACAAAATTTGGCAAATCTACTTCACTAACCTATCAGCAGTAAATTGAAATCTATATAGTCATGATTAGGTTGTATGACTAGATAACAGTGTTCCTTCAAGTAGTGGCATTTAAGCTTGCACACTTTCATATTTTCTTTTCTTTTTTGGTATGGAGTTGTACCTTCTTTTATTTCTGCCCTCTTTTTTCTCTTTTTCTATTGTTTTTGTATTTTTCTTTTTCTTTCAAATCAATTAAAAGAAAAAATAACTAAATCCTCAAAGGATGAGCTTTATTTGACATTCCTACCTACTCTAATCCAACTTTGAGATATTTACATGTTTTATATGATACAAAAGTTCGAGTGTAGCTAGTTGAGTAGTGATAAAAAGAAATAGGAAATATGGCTGCTTGTCAGGGGTAACCATAGTACATATTGAATATTAATCTTCAAAACCAAGGCTATCATAGAAGGTCACAACTTTTTATGTATTTGGCTCTTGCAAAAGATCCATGCTTGAGAATTTGAGCCAATTAGGACCTCCATACATTCTTCCATAGGATCAACAAAGAAAATATTATAACTCTCTTCTTTTTGGCCCTCCATGATTGGTAGATTGTCTACCTCTAAGATGTCAAGTTTGAGGACTGCGTCTTCAGTATGATCCTTCGAAGCATCATCATCCTTCATCTGCTAATCATCAAGCAGTAAAATTTATTCTTTCTCTAAATCTATGATTGCTTCTAATGTAACTTTAGGTTGTTTGGATGACAGATTTATATCAGCAATGGGAGAAGGTTCCTCTTGAAGAGATGATATATCCTCAGTAGAACAATCTTCTATTTGTTTCTCTCCCCCAAATATTTGCTAGTAATTTTTATTGTTAGGGACATCTTGTCTGAATTTTTCTTGAATTATGTATTGTTTGCTTTCACAAGGTCTCAGATATGTACTAGAAACAAGGGCTAATCCATTGGCAAGACTGTTTTGGTTTTTAGGGACAAGGGTAAGTTGGAACTCCTCAAATGATTTTAACAAGTCCATGGCATCATCCTTATAGGCTCTAAGCCTGGGATGTTTAACAATGCACTCCTCATTCACTTGCCTAATAGCCAATTCTGCATTCCCATGAATTGTTATCCTCTGGGCACCTAATTTCTTCAATAAGTGCAGCCCTAAAAGGAGTGCCTCATACTCTACTATGTTACTCGTGCATTGAAAATTCAGTTTATATGAATGGCCTTCAGAATGATTTTTGACTGTATTGTAAAGCCATATTCCTGCATATGCACTAGTTTTACTACATGACCCATCAAAGTTCATACTCCAAAGAGGACTAGTTTCTTATTTATCATTAATTTCCCTACTATCCTTTTTTTCTTGAGTGCCATCATGTTGTTCTGTGGGATCGGCACTATGTTGATGATTATCTTGTTCAAATGAAGGTTTGGAGGTTAGCTTCTTATTTAGTATTTGATCAATTTCTCCTTCTGTCAAAGGAGGGATTTTTCTTTGGCTTTGGACAGAAGTACAACAGTCCTCTTTCTCTTATGTTAACTGATTTTGAGGCTCGATGTCTTCTTGAGCCTCTTCTAGTAAATCAGTACTTGTGCTTGCAAGGAAACCTTGAGGATTTTCCACTATTTCTTGATCTTCTTCTATTTCAAACTGTTGTGTAACCAGCTGCAAAAATAGAAGAAAAGAGATATCAACGCCTTAGAAATAAGCCACTTCGAGGGGGAAACCTCCAATACATTACATAAATGAACAATTCTTGGATGATCCAATTTACAAAACCTCCTTTCTATATATGGGAGTCCATGGGGCCATAATGTAATCCTAGTGGGCCACAATGTAATCCTAGCCGACCTAACAATAATAATTTAAGGGCACAATAATAACAATATGGGGGTTACAAGGGTACAATAATAACAATAAGAGGTTACACTAACAACAATAAGGGACTATACTAGTAATATAGGGACCTAACATGCCCCTCTCCTTCAAAAAAGTGTTGTCCTCAATGCTTGAGTAGCTCTGGGTGCTTCTGTATAAAATTCTCATCCTCCCATGTAGAATCTTCAGTGGGTAAGTTCTTCCACTTGATGAGATACTCTGAAATTGATCGATTCCGTAGTTGTCGAGTTCTTGTTTCCATGACCGCTTCAGGTTCCAATATGATTTTTCCTTCCTCATCAAGTTCTGGTAATATTGTTTGAACTGGAAGATTTTCACTGATAACCTTCTTTAAGCATGAAACATGGAAAATTGGATGTACTCGTGAAGAAGCAGGAAGCTCCAATTTGTATGCCATAGTACCAATCTTTTGCAACACCTTGTAAGGACCATAGTACTTTAGCGATAATTTATTATCCTTCTTCGCTTGCTTGAGGGACATTTGTTTATATAGTTGTCACCGTAAAAATACCCAGTCTCCTACATCAAAACTTCTCTCGCTGCGATGTTGATCGGCCTGTTGTTTCATTCGATTTTCTGCCAAATTCAGGTTGTCCTTTAAGAGTTGGAGAACTTCTTGTTGATGCTCGATGTGATATTTGACTGCTTGAACCTTTGAATTTTCCCTTAAAGATGATGTAATTGATGGTGGATGATATCCATAAAGTGCCATAAATGGGGTCATTTTTGCTGCAGTATGGAAGGAAGTGTTATACCACCATTCAGCGAGAGGTAACCACTTGACCCATTGTGTTTGTTTATCAGATACAAAACAACGAAGATAGCCTTCCAAACATTTATTTACTATCTCAGTTTGACCATCAGATTGAGGATGATAAGATGAGCTATGAGCTAATTGAGTACCCAAACAAGAAAATAACTCCGTCCAAAAATTTCCGGTAAAAATGGGATCTCTGTCGCTCACAATAACCCTTGGGCTTCCATGTAGCTTTTGAATTCTATCCATAAATGTAGTAGCAACTGTACTTGCTTTAAATGGATGAGATAATGCACAAAAGTGTACATACTTGGTAAGTCTATCAACTACCACCATGATGACACTCTTTCCTTCGGACTTAGGTAAACCTGTGATAAAATCCATTGAAATCTCCTCCCAACGTTGACTTGGAATGGATAAAGGTTGTAGAAGTTCCGGGGTCTTAATTGTTTCCACTTTATTCTGCTGGCAAACCAAACATTCCGCCACAAAATTTTGAATATCAGATTTAAGGCCATCCCAAAAAAATTCTTTCTTCACCCTGTGGTAAGTTTTTAAAATCCTGAGTGTCCTCCTAAAGGAGAAGTGTGCAATTCCAGAAGAATATTTTGTTTTAGTTTGGAATTCTTACAAAGATATAAGCGATATTTGTACCATAAGGAATCATTTTCCAACTAAATGTATCAGATGTACTAGGATCTTGCTGCAACTTTTGAATGAGTGTCCATACATCTTTGTCCTTCTTCCATTCATCTCTTGCTTCGGTTATCCAATACGGTTGGATAATAGAAATGGCACAAAGCAATGCTTCCACCTCTTCATTCTTTCTTGAGAGTGCATCTGCAACAACATTAAGCTTTCATTTTTTTGTAGATTATTTCAAAGTCATAACCCAACATCTTTGTGACCCATTTTTGCTGCTCTTCTGAAGATAGTCTTTGTTCCAAAAAGTGTTTCAGACTATCATGATCAGGTTTTACCTTGAAGTGTCTTCCCATTAGGTAAGTTCTCCATTTCTTTAGTGCATGCAGTATTGCTAACATTTCCTTCTCATAAATAGGTTTCTGTAAATACTTTCCTTTGATTGGACGACTTTCAAAAGCAATGGGTCTTCCTTCCTGCATTAAAACTGCACCAATTCCATTTCCTGAGGCATCACATTCCACAATAAAGGTTTTGTGAAGTCTGGCGTAGCTAAGACCGGTGCTAGGCACATTGCCTCTTTAAGATGTTCAAAGGCCTTAGTTGCTTCAGGAGTCCATGAAAATGCATCTTTCTTCAATAATGTTGTTAGAGGTGCTGCTATTCTACCATAATTCTTAACAAACTTGCGATAATACCCTGTTAACCCGAGAAATCCTCGCAACTGCTTTATGGTTGTGGGGACTTTCCATTCCTTAATGGCTTTAATTTTGTTAGGGTCTACTTTAACACCCTCGTGAGATACAATATGACCCAGATATTCCACCTCTTGTCCTCCAAAGAAACATTTGGATTTTTTTGCATATAATTGTTTCTCCTGCAATAGTTTGAGCACCCTGTCAACATGTTCAACATGATCCTTCCAAGACCTGCTGTAGATTAGTATATCATCAAAAAATACTAGCACAAATTTTCTAAGGAAGGGTTTGAAAATGGAATTCATCAGCCCTTGAAATGTAGAAGGTGCATTGGTAAGGCCAAAAGGCATGACCAAAAACTCATAATGACCCTCATGAGTTCGAAATGTTGTTTTTGGAATATCTTCAGTCTTCATTCTAATTTGATGATATCCTGAACAAAGATCCAACTTGGTAAAATAATTTTCTCGATGTAATTCATCCAATAATTCATCAATCACAGGAATGGGAAATTTGTCTTTAATGGTGAGCTTATTGAGCTCCCTATAATCCGGAAACATTCGCCATGATCCATCCTTCTTGTGTACCAATACTACAGGAGCAGAGAAAGAAATTTGACTAGGTTGAATTATACCCGCCTCTAATATTTCTGCAATCATACGTTCAATTTCGTTCTTTTGGAACTAAGGATATCTATAAGGCCTGATGTTTGGAGGAACACTTCCTGGAATCAAATGAATAGCATGATCATGATCATGAATAGGTGGGAGTCCTTTGGGAGTTTCAAACACCTTGGAATGATTGTCCAAGACTTGTTGGAGATCTGCAGAAATAGATGATTTTGATGTCGGAACTTCTAGTGAGCATAATTGTACAATTACACCTCATTGTTCTTTCTTTAGAAGCTTTCTCATGACATTAGAGCTTATTTTCCTTCCTGACTTCACTTCAATACCCCGTAATTCGACTTCCTTTCCTTCTGAAAAAAAATTCAAGAAAATTTATTGAAAATTAAAAGCTACCGTCCCCAAATATTGTAACCATTGTACTCCTAGTACAACATCAACACCTCCCATAGGAATGGAAAGCATTGGACTAGTCAATACATATTCCCCCATGGTTAGCTTGATATTATGGCATTTTCCAGAGAAATTTATAGTTCCTCCATTTGCAACCATCACTTGACATTCTGGTGCTAGATATAGGAAACAATTTAATTCCTTGGCTACCTTACAATGAATAAAATTATGGGTGCTACCTGAATCAATCAACACTATTACCTTTTTCTTCTTGATTTGTCCTTCTATATTGAGAGTTTGAGGAGTGGTAATTCCTGCCAGTGCATTACACGATATGATCGGATTCATTTCTTCCTCTTCTAGGGTTGGTTCCTGGTGTATATCCTCTTCTTGTTCATTTTCTTCTTCCTCTTCACAATCTATGTAAAATAATTTCTTCTCAGCACACTTATGACCTTTAGTGTATTTGCTATCACAACTATAGCAAAGCCATTTTTCTCTTTCTTCTTCCAATTGTTGTGGTGTCAACCTTGTAGGTTGTGGAAATCTAGACGTAGCAACACTTCCTTCTTTATAGAATTGAGTGGTAGGCTTCCTTGTTGCCATAATTTTACATTCAACTTTTCTTTCCAACCTGAATGCCTTCTCCAATGAATAAGGTTCTAGAACGCGAACTTAATGTTGGATGTTATCCTTTAAAGTGCCTATGAAGAGATCAATCCTATGTTCCTCTGGAATATCAGTTACCCTTATATTCAATTTTTCGAAGTCCTCAATTTGCTGCCCCACTAAACCCCTTTGTTTGAGATTTATCAATTGGCTAAAGAAGGTGTTTCTCTTTGTATCCTCATAATGTGCTATCATTTCTTCCGTAAAAATTGACCAAGTGACAATTTTTTACGGGAGCAAAGCCATCGATACCATACAAATGTATTTTGTTCTAATGTAAAGTTGCAATGCGTACCTTTTGTGTGTTTTTCACATTATGGAGATCAAAATATTGCTCCATATGTAGTATCCATGTTACAGGATCCTTCCCATCAAACTTCCCCATATCCATTTTTGGAATATGGTGGTTCTTTCGGCCAACATTAGAGTTTATGAAATAACGATTAACATTTATTTTTTTCTCATCATGAGGTTCTTCTACTATATTTTCACCATTAGGAAACATTTCTTGTATCAACTTGGTCAAACCTTCAATGTATGCTTTTAGATCATTCTTCATGTTTTTCATGTTGTATTCCATGTTGTCTTTCATGTAATCCATCTTAGCTTCCATGCTAGCTACCATGCCATCCATCTTAGCTTCCACGCCTTTCTTCAAAACTACCATTTCATTTTTTGTTGCTCTTTGCGAGAGTGAAATTTGTTGCACTTGCTCTTGTAATTTTGATAGATCATGTTGCAATTCTTCATCTTCATGAGTCATAGTAGACCCTTCTGAAGGCTTAATGGATGTTGAATTATTTTTACGGGGCATCTTTTAGAACTCAATACTGATATCTATTCTACAATATGCCCTTGGAATCAATTCAAATTGATTCTTCAAAGAAGACTTATGCAATTCGGAAAAAAAAAAATACACACCTTTTTCTTGCTTTTGAGGAGCTCGATATTGAAATTGGATTATCTCCACGATTTCAGCACTTAAATATATAAATTTATTTACCAACGTATCCCTCTAAATTATCTTTCAAATGCCATAGGTCTGACCTGATTTGGATTCTCCAAGACAAAGTTGCATCCAATCTCCCACAATGACCTAATTATGGACTGGTTCAGTAGAGCGAACTTGTATGACTTTCCACGTGTCACTGTTTCATCCTTTGTCTCTGAAATTGATAGCCAAGAAACTATAGTCTATTTAATTGTGACCACTTTTTACAACACTCCAATCCGATGCCCAGAGAGAGAGTTATTGAACTTTTCCCACGATCACCTCTTTGAGATGAAATTCAGGAGCCTGAAAAAGCACTACCTTCCACAGATCATATCTCAAAAAATATTGCGAACCAAGCTCTGCAATTTTTGGACAAATTTCCTTAGGATTTCAGCTTTTCACCATACGAATTTTAGATTCTGAACCTTCTTAGAAAAAATGTTATAGCGCAAATTCCACGATGACCTGTTTAGGAGCCTAAAAAAAGACCTAACTTCCACAGATCATATCTCCATAAATATTGTGAAAAAAGCTCTAAAATTTTTAGAAAATATTCCCTAGGATTTCGGCTTCGCACCTTAAAAATTTCAGCTTCCGAAACTTCGTAGAAAAAAAGTTATAGCGAAAAGGCCACGATGACCTGTTTGGAGCAGTGAAACCCTAGAATCCAAAGCTCTGAAACCAAATGTTGTGTAACCAGCTCCAAAAATAGAAGAAAAGAGATATCAACGCCTTAGAAATAAAGTTTCAATTTCAAGGGGGAACCTCCAATACATTACATAAATGAACAATTCTTGGATGATCCAATTTACAAAACCTCCTTTCTATATATAGGAGTCCATGGGGCCATAATTTAATCCTAGTGGGCCACAATGTAATCCTAGCCGACCTAACAATAATAATTTAAGGGCACAATAATAATAAAATGGGGGTTACAAAGGTACAATAATAACAATAATGGGGTTACACTAACAACAATAAGGGACTATACTAGTAATATAGGGACCTAACACAAACAAATCCTCATGATTGTTATGATACTCATTTTGAATACAAGGTTCATGAGTTGTTTATTCTACATTGTCAAGATGCCACTCTCCTCTTAAAATCTGAAATGAGTTATAACATAGAGGGAGAGTCCCTATATGTGTTGATTTTTCTTGTATTTAAGGTTCTATGTTTCCTAGGAGGCTTATGTTTTCCTCAAAGCACCACTCACTTTTTGCATTTGAATTTTGGTCATAAATTTCTCTCAACAGCGTAATACAAGATAAAGGTATACTGTCAGGAATTTCTTGACAGCCTTCTTCATTGTTTTGTTTGTAACCTTGCTCCTCATCTTCTATATGTCTTGATTATCATACTTGTATTGTTCATTGTCTATGTCTTGTAGTGGTTGAGTTTTTTCTTGATCAGGGAAAAGCATGGGCTTCTCTGGATCATCAATATTTAAATTAGCCTCATACCTATCCATTGTTTTTTCAAACATATACATCATTTTTTCCATCATGGCCATTCGTTTTTCTCTTGGGTCTATATCTAGATCCATGTTTGTAAATCAGAAAAGAGGTCACTGTGTCCATTCAACCAGTTCAGAGTCTTCTACCAGTGGATTCATTTGGTCTTTTGGGAGTTGTGGAGTCACCAGGTGAAGGATTTTTACATATTTTCAAGGTTTGGTTTTTGTTCACCATCAACAATCAATACTTACCAGTCATGGTGACACTTGATTCATTTAGGAATAGGGGTTAGTTGAGTTGTGAAGTTATCTATTACTCAATAATCTCCCCAATATGGTCGCCACTCTGTTAGGTCTCTGTAGTTTTCAAGATTGGCAAGAACAAACATTACAGAGGCCAACATCAAAACCACTTTGGAATCCTATGATCTAGCCCTCCTGGATTCAGAGAAGGATCTCTCTATATAAGTGTTTTCAAAGATATTTATTTAAGGATTATGACATGATATTAGGCTATTTATGAAGAACAAGGGTTTCTTTTGGTTTTGGTTGGGTAGAATATCATCAAAATGAAGGAAGTTTTTTGAAGGGTAAAGGTGTGAGTAGGTTGAAAGAATGGTTCAACTAATAAGATAGGTAAGAAACAATATCAATCCATTGGGCTATGGAGTCACAAAAGGATTTAATTGCACAACAAGTTTCAAAAGTGGTCCATGGGGCAAGTCATCTATGTCAAAGGATTCTTTAGATTGATTTTGTGATATGGAAACATAAAAAGTGTTGTGAAAGAAGCAAACACACAAGAAAAACAAAGGACAACCTAAGATCAGGTTAGTAATTTTAAACTAGCCTTCTTTGGCATGCACTCAATGAAAAAGACACAAAATTAGCCTAAGATCAGGTAAGTACTTTTAAACTAGCATGCTTTTGACATACTTAAGGGAACTTTTCAAAGCAACTGTTGGAGAAGAAATTAGAGGACACGGCTAACCATAGAATTCTCTAATTCAACTTTACTTAGCAAACTTTTCAAGAACATTTAAGGGCAAAATCTAAAGTTTTACTCAGCAAGGCATGGGCTCACCAAAATTCCTTGACTGATTACACTCTATTGAATTATCCTAAAATATATAATTAGAAGAAAACATAAGATACAGATTTATTAGTGAGATTTAGGGTACTTGATAGTAAATCCTAATCTATATTTTATGTTCTTTATCAGAGAAAGTGGAAAATATGGAAAACATGAGAAAAATGACAATTATAGTAAGAAAAACATCACCATTGACATAAACCAGGATCCCATAAATCAGCTTGTGTATTTGATTTCCAAACCAGTTACAATCTTCAAGTCCAGTGGGTCTTTTACATCTTCAAACTTCTCATCTCAGCCTATCTTTCTTCAATTACAAAACTGAGATTTAGGAGCCTCAAAGCTATTTACATTCAGTGAGTATTCAACCAACAATAATAATTAACTCCTCATATGATATTTATAGATGAAATTGAGGAGGTCAAGTGAAAGGAGGTCTATTTGTGCAATTAATACAGAGTAAGTGTTTCTCGACCTTTGGGAGGCCTTAGGGAGAAAATTTCAAATGTTTATCTATGTTTTAATCAATTTTACATCAACTTTCATCAACTTTAGTCACTTTTATTGACTTTGGAGGCTTTTGGTAGGCTCGCAATTAATTCTGAGCCGTCTTTGGCAAATAAATTTGACTGTGCATTCAATTTGTGTTCTTTTTAGGTGAAATTAGCTGGCAGGTGGCACTTCTGCCTTCTTGGGGATTTATTTCCTCATTGATGTGGCATTTGGAGGCTTCTTGACTGATCTATCTGTCTTTGTTGCTTTAAACCATTGTTATTTCTTTTGGACTTCTATAATCATCTTTGGGCCTTTAAACCTTTTTTGCTGACTGTTTTATCTTTTAAGCATTTCTCTGCTTTATTCACTGTGTCTTTATCTTTGTAAATCATTGGTTAAGTCCTTAAATCTTTGGTTTTTAAACTTTAACCTTTAACTTTAATCTCCACTATCTTTCACTGTTCTTCTTATGTTTCCTTTGTTAACGTATAGGTGTCTTTGGTGTGCCGAGGGTTTCATTGTATAACAAATTATCATGAAGCACCAGTCAAACCATGATTTTGAACCTGTGGAATCCCTTTCTTCGTGATTTTGGTTTGAGGATCATCATCCTTGACCCTTTGTTACTTTATCATGACTGTGGGATGGCTTTATATCTCATCCACCATGGAAACTGCAACATAAACAAACTATTACATAAAATCCTATGCGTATTGGGTTAAACTGCTTTTAGAGGCTGGGTGGGGGGCGAAAGGAGTAGTGAGGAGGAGAAATTTCATGCGGAGGAGGCTTTGCAGACAAAACCTGCGAAAATAGGGTTTAATTTGAATATTAGAGCAAAATAGTGGATAGGCGGTTTCAGAAAACCACGAATGGTTTTCGCGCACGAAATGAATGGTAAGCAGTTTAGCACGAAATGAGTGGTAAGCAGTTTAGAACGAAATGAGTGGTAAGCAGTTTAGCAATTTCGCGTCGAAAATGAGCGATTGGTTTTAATGGTGAAATGAACGTGAAATGTGTTTGGGACCGTTAGATCTTCGGGCTGAAGATCAATGGTCATGGATGAGCATGAAAAATAGAAAGATGTGCATTAGAAACATGTGGTGGGGCCGGTATGATGTCACCTTTTTTGTCGTGTAGCAGGAAGGCTTTTAGGTCAGGAAAACTTTGGTTTTCATTGTTAAAACGTAAAATCTAGTTATGGATAAATACAAAGGAAAAAACCTTTTTTACAAGGGGCGCGAGGGGTAGAAAAAATAAGGGAAGAACAATAAAGGAACAACAGTGAAGGAACAGTAGTGAAGGAACAATAGCGAAGGAACAACAGTGAAGGAATAGCAACGAAGGAACAACAATGAAGATTTCTTTTTTAGAAAACACCATAAGGCTTCAAGAATGAGTAAATTTCTATGAAAATAATCTCTTGAAGGCTCAAGACCTATTTTAGCCATCATTTGCTGTGACAAAATTTACTGATGGCTAACAAGACCAATAGACCACATATTGAGATAAGAAAACTTGTATCAAGATATATCTACCACCCAGCAAAAGGAACCTACTAGTCCATTTGTGTATCTTGTTTTTAAATTTCTCGATCAGCCAAGTCCAATCACTACTATTGTATGAACAAGGTTTGAGTCTAAATTAGAGATATGTTATGCCGAAAATTATATAACTTCTTCCAGTCCCCATAAACTCAAAAATAAACTTAATTTCCTCCAGATCTCCCGAATCATATAGAAGGAGAGATTTACCTTTTTTAATGCATAAACCAGAAGCAACTCCAAAGCGATTGAGAATGTAGTGCAGATAAAACAATTGGTTCCTAATAAGTTTACCAAAGACAAGAAAATCATCAACAAATAATGAGTGCGTGACACATACCATAGGAGAGAAAGCCAGTCCATCATACTAACCCTTTTCCTTTTCCATCTTCATGAGGTTGCGAAAGCAATCCATAATAAGGATGAATATGAGTGGGGATAAAGCACAGCCCTGTCGAAGCCCTCTTTCAGCCATGAAAAATTCAGTCGGCAGTCCATTAATGAGAACAACATATGTTACTGAAGTTATGCACATCATTATCCATCTAATAGACTAAATAGATAGCCCAATATTTAGGAGAATTACCCTAATGAAAGACCAACCTGCAGAATCATATGCCTTATGGATGTCGATCTTCATAATTAGAGCCTCAGTTTTGTTTTTATGAATGGAGTTTAAATCCTCCTGTCCTATAGAAATGGCGTCTTTTATAGACCTGTCACTTAAAAACCCAAATTGTTCCTTATAAATGTATGTTGATAGGATCCCCCGAATCCCATTTGCAATAATTTTAGAAGTGATTTGGTACAAAAAATTACATAGTGCAATAGTCCTAAAATATGAGAATTGTTTAGGATCCGATAACTTAGGAATGATTGTCAAGAAGGTTGAATTTGTATCGCCAGAAACAAAACCCAAAATTCCAATCCGTTCCACAACCATAAGCAGCTCATCCTCCAACAGATCATAGAAGTGTATATAAAATTTAGTCGGCCATCCATCCGACCCATGACTTTTGTCACATGAAAACTATTTTAATGCAAATTCTAACTCCTTCTTAGATATCTCCGCCTCCATAACATTGCTTTCGTGTAGGTCAAACATGGAGGGCATATGTTGTAGTACCCAAGCTTGGCTTTGATGATCAATTTCATGGTCAACTTTAGAAAAATCAGTGAAATAATTGAGCGCTTCAACCTTTATGTCCTACATTTTATGTTTCATAGAGCCATCCGCAGCCTTTATTCTCCAAATTTAATTCTTGTTCCTATGACCATTTTCACAGTTTTGGAAAAACCTTGTATTCAGATCGCCTTCCTGCAACCATTGAACTCTTCTTTTTAATTTCCATGTAGTTTCCTGCATTTTTAAAATCTCAAGCTTGCAATCATCTAGCTTCTCAAGAGTGGCATAGGATAGAGAGTCTAGTGGGGTGATCTTCATGTCCATATAAATTTGAGCAATCTTACTATCGATGTCTCTCAACTCCATCCTAAGACCCACTGTTTTCTCTTTTTGCCATTTTTTAAGAAAGGTTTTGAGGCTATGTAGTTTAGTAGAAAACTTAATATAACCCACCTGTTCTGGGTCATTTTACTCCTTGATCCAGCAGTCAATCACCATTTTATTAAAGGCAAGGTCCTGTAACCATACACGGTTGAATTTGAAAGGCAATTCATCCAATATGGGCTCCTGTCGCCATGTGAGAGAGACCGCCATATGGTCTGAGAGGCATGAAAAGTATACCACAACCTGGACGTTCCTAGTAGATTGATAAGAGAAGCCTTAATCATGGCCCGATCAAGGCGTTTATCGATAAAGTCGCTTCCAATGCACCTATTCGTCCAAGTCAGTACCAGAGGAGAGGGTTTGATATCAATCAATCCTGAGTCAATGAAAATTTGTCCAATTTTATCAGCCATAGGATCCCGTCATGCCCTGTCACCCCACGATTCTTCCACAAATAAGGTGGCACTAAAATCACCCATTATCATAATATTATCTATACCAAGGAGCCTAGATTGATCCAGCCTTTCCCAGAAAGCCACCCTATTTTTGCAAGGTGCATATAGGTTTATAAAGAAGATTGGCTCCGAGACCCCTCTTATATTACCGTATAGAAATATACCTCTAAAGAATTTATATGACTTTAGAATATATAATAAAGGGTCCCAAGTGGCCAACATTCCACTTGCCCGACCCACTACATCCACTCCCACTGCATGCCAACTCAAGCGTATACTTAAAATGGTCTCAATAGCAACAGTCCGATTACAATGATTTTCTTTGAGAAATACCATTGATGGATTAATTTCTGAAAACATCTGGCAAAGCCAAATATTTTTAGAGGGTCCGCCCAACCTTCTTACATTCAAATATACCATACTCATAATTTAGGTACTTCATTGGGGCTTCCTACTCTAAGGCCTCGAATATCACCAATTGTAGTAATAGGAACATCATGCAAATCATACAGATCCCCTTGAAATAATGATTTTGTCCTGAGATGACCACAAAAATGCCTTGATCCCTTTTTAATAGTCCTCCTGATAGTGATGTTTGAAGCGGACTCAGGAGATATATGGGGAAAGGGTTTTGAAAGTCCTTTATTAAAGATAGTAAGTGCAGCCATATCTAGCATCAGGTTTCCTAGAAGCGCATATAAATCACTACCCATAGTATTCCGTGGGGAATCTAGGCATTGTGGTTCATCAGGTTCATGAGAAGATAATGGAGCAGCCCATTCCAAGGGGGGCATCAATGGTGAAACCACTAGCGGTTTAGATGGATGCAGACGTGGTGATAAGGTAGGATTTCCCGTATAGGCAGTTCCCTGGGGGTCATCTATTGGTTTATCAGAGTGCAGCGAGGTTTACTCGTGGGAAATTGGAGAGAATTCTTGATTGTAACAAGGGGAACCCATGTTTTCAGGTGAAGATGGGTCTTTTGCAGTACATATATTTAACAAATTTAAATCCGAAGAGTAAGATCTGACACTGTTATAAGAGGGGGGAGTTGACTTACCGAGTTGGACCCAGATGCATGACATGACTTCTTTCCATGTTGGCGACCAAAAGACATGCCTTTGAGGCGTCCTCTCCTCCATTGTTGTATAGTACAGGTTCTTTGCAAGTGACTAGTGTGGTGACATATGAGACAGCGAAATGGCACACCCAAATAGTCTAGTCTTTGTTGGTGTATTAATTGTCCCCAAATTAAATCAACATCACTCGGCAAACCACCTTGGAATGAAACTTCAACTAAAATCCAAGAAATCTGCTTCTCCGCAGTAAAAATACATCTAGGATCCAAATATTTGGTTGTTCCAATGGAATTTCCAATAGCCCAAAACGTTTTCAAGGTCTAGAACTCCAGGGGTAAGCCTAGTAATTTGACCCGAATCAATTTACTCTTTGGGGCATCAATTATAGGATTAAAACCCAAATACCATGGAAGGAGCTCCATGAAGCTCCTACCTTAGACCCAGGTTCGAGCCATAATATTCCTACAATCTTCCTCATTTGGAAAATGCATGTTGATCCAGTTCCCCATCATTTTACTTACTTTAGGAATGCAACACAGAATTGGACACCAGAAGGTTTTTACCCACTCCAGCATATCAACAATTAAATCCTCTAGGTACAACCATATTTCTATTAGTGCCCGCTTTTGAAAGCTTGCAACTCTGTCCCAAAGGTTGTTATGTTCCAAAATTACTCATTTGACATTAGATGCAAGTTTATAGCAACGTTCCTTGTAATGAATCTTCCTCTTGTATAAACCCGGCTATGAATCAGAGTGTGCCTCATTCCTGTGCGAAGAAAAACCCTGCCTCTTCTCATTCTAGAGCTCGTTGGAAGTATGTTCCAGTACATGATTCGAGTTATGATCAGAGTCCACATTTTTTCCATCCTGGACAGTCTTTCACAGCCGCTCCTTTTCATAATGTAAGGTGGCGGCAATCAGAGCCTCATGGGTGGATGTGTCGGAAGAAAGAATGTAATACAATTGTGGCAAGTGTAATATTGTCAAAATTTCTTTAAGCTTTTCATCAAACATTTCACCAAGGAAAGCCCTCTTTTAGATTAATCGAAACCCTATAAATAGTTTTAGATATACGAAAATATTGATCGGGACCACTGTTGAAAACTTTTCTAGGGTAACCAGGTTAGAGTACTGTCGGATTTGCAAAAATTTTGTCAAAAACTTGGTCAATAAAACATTTATAGCGTACATAAAATTCACCCAAAAGAATATCGTACTCTCCTACTTTTCAAGAAACTTGTCAAAACCTTGCACATTTTTGTTTTAAATGTACACATAATTTCACCCAAATTTTTTTACTAGGTTTCTGTGGAGTCAATTTTTCTGAGTCTGAACGCCAACTTTGCGAGTTAGCATTGAGTTCTCAAAACCAAAACTTCTTGTCAAGTTTTTGTCGAGTCAAACTTTCTCTGAGTCTGGACTCAAAGTCAGACTCAGGTATTGTTGCTGACTGTTTCTCAAGTTATTTTTTCCAAGATTTTGACTTGGCCCCCCACGCCTGATAGTGAGTAGGGTATGATCACTAAGTCCAAGTGGTACATATTGAGTTTTACCACTATTATTGGGGTCCTGGTAACAGTTTGCAGTGTGCACTCTAGAAACTCTTCTACGATTAACACAAAAACATGGCAGTGTAAAATGGTATCAAGCCTTCTAACATTGTTCGTTTAAAACTTTATTTCTTATCCATTAGTATGATTGTCTTTCGTCGTCTGTGTAATTTTGCTCCAGATTTGTCGGATATCATGATGTTACATAATTGTTTCAATCGTCTATTGTAGTATTGATTGCACCAAGAGTAATGCTAAAAAAGGTCTAACATAAAAAATTGTTGACATCACACAGTCACACAAGCACAGATCCATCTTAGCACAGGATTTATTGAGTGATGAGAGATTTGTAGGTGGATTTTTTCTCTCCCCTGGTGTGCAATAGATCTGGGGTTGATATGGATCAATGCTAGTAAAATAATTCTCTCCGATTGGATTGATTGAAATTATTCTTGAGAGATATTTACATCACTCAAAACATCTATTCAGTCTTGGTAACAGTTTATGCATTGTGGAAACTTCTAAAAGAGTAGCAGGGAAAAATGGAAATATAGAATTGGTTCATATGTTGGGTGAATTTGGATCAAAGAAAATTTGTGTTACAACAAGTTTTCGGCATAAAGAGATGAGATTCTAAAACAACAGACAAATCCCTTCAAACTTTCAACAAACCAATGGATGGAGAAAGAAAATTACATAAAATTGAGCCCTCCTAGGTTGCTGATGGTAAGAAATCAGTAATCTGTCGTCAAAGATCAGTTCTCTGAAGTTGTTCATTTTCAATTTTTGTATGATTTTCCTTAACAATTAGTTGGAAGAGTAAGACATTTTTCTTTCATATTTAGTGGGTTAGGTTAGTAAAATAAGGGTTGGAACTTTAGTTATGTTCTTTTCTTGTTCCTAGGAAAAGAAGGGAGAAGGGAGAAAACGATGTGACACTAGGGATGCCTAGATGAGCTTGGCATGGAAAAGACATCCTTTGATCTTACTGGGACTTTAATTGGCACAGTGGGAAAATGGGGTCATCCTTGGTGCCAAATGGGGTTGTCCTTGGGCATCCACAATTTCTTGTGATGCCTGTGAATGCAAGGGAAAATGTTGACAATGCTGAAAATAACTTAAAGAAAGAAAGAAACAAGTGGTAGTGCTTCCACGACATGCATATAATAAAACATCATGTCATGATAAGCCACATATATATATATTTGAGCTGCTTTTAGTGTCCTTTATCTTTCAATATCAAACAGGTCAGCTTCAAGAATTTTCCCTATACCCTCATAGTCCTTATGAAGAGATATAATGCTGCTACATATTCTAGTGTCACAGAGATGGGCCTTATATCATCGTAATAAATTCTATCACGAAGTAGCATCCCTCAGGCTTTCGCACAGGGTGCCACTAAACTCTGATTCTTGATGATTCAAAAAGTTTTGTATGTCTTTTTATAGTTCAGATCACAAATATACATGTTCTACTTGTCATATAGATGGTCAAACTTTTTACAAATGTAAATTTTGTCATTACACTGAAAGGCGTTCTCTTTGCTGGCTTGGGGTGATCAAACACTGTTCACCCCAGCCAATGAGAAGCCTTTCTTATTGCCCTTCCAGCCAGTAAAATTTAGACATGTGGCACCTCCTCCAACCAATGAAAATCTTCCATTTGACCCTGTTACTAGCTATTAGTTTGAGTTTGAAAAATACTTGTCCTGATAGTGCATAGTTGTCAACCACATTTTCATCTCCCAAAGGGTTTTTCCCTGTTTCGCATGAGACACGAGCCATTTTTCTGGAGAATGTGATATTTTTTCAGTGAAAACATAGCTATGGAATTATCCAGTGTTGGACTGGTAGTAACCTCCTCCTACTCGGACTCAGACGAATGTGACATTTTTTCAGCAAAGGTCTAACTATGGGCTTCTCCGGTTTTGGGTTGGTACTCACCTCCTCCTGGTCGGAGTCGGACGAGGACGCAGAGGTAGAGGTAGAAAAGAGACGGGTTCATGGATGAGAATAGGGAAAGTTTATTGTTGAAGAAATTGGGGGTTTAATATATTTGGATTGATTATATTTAGAATTCGGAGAACTCTGTGTGTGTGTCTTGTCGGGACTCTGTCTGTTTGATTGATTTAGCAAAAATGTCAAGCGTTTCTGTAGAGCAACCACTATATTCCATGGGGCCATTTCCCTGTTGTTTTTAAGTGATCATTCTTTTGGTGGCCATGGGGATGATTTGGTTTTTTTCATATCCACTGGTCTCATTACATGAGTTCTTCACCTTCAATATTCGCAGCAGGTCACGAGTTTGAACACTGACAGAAGTGCTCTGAGTATCCTAGATTTTCCAAACATGAGAAGTGGTTATGATAGCAATGGAGATGCCGTGGATTTTGTGCAGAAAGATGCGCTAGGCAAGATGACAGGTGTTGTCTTAACATCACATTTTTGGGCTCGTCTCGGCTGGAGGATGTGTTTTGTGCCCTGCAGAAGTATTTGACTTCTAATAATGAAGATGAAGAGTATGTGCCTACTGTGGATGCTCATTCCTATGAAAAATTCAAAATGTACGAATTTAAGGTTCAACGCTGTATGAGAGCATGGAGCCATGACTGGACTGAGTGCCCTTTCGCTCAACCCTGTGAGAAAACAAAAATACGCGATCCTCTACGCTTTCATTATTTTGGAACTGCTTGCCTAGACTTCAGAAAGGGGACTTGCCACCGGGGGGATGGCTGTGAGTTTTCTCATGGTGTATTAACTTATGAAGCCATATGAATACACAACTAGAAAATCTCATTGTCATATAGTGCCTCTAATGAACTAAATGCAATTTTCGCTTGTTGCTTGCTAAACTAGGACATTACATGACCCCACACTGAAAAAAAATGTTGAATATCTCTTCCTAACACTTGCATCTCTTGCGTTAGGAAGAGATGCTGTGACACATTTCCAGTCTGTAGCTGTATTGCATCTCAAGTATCATGCCATTTTTTTTGTTCCTTAGTTAGATTAGGTTATATAGGACTTGATCTTCAACACCTGTGGATGCACAATAGTCATATTATACAGACATACAAGGCTTATGTTGTGTACACTCTATATCCACTATTTCTATTAGTGTGGTTAGATGTATGGATGGAGATTCAAATATATGTATGTGCATTATATATGGATGGATACACACACACGTATATATACAATCATTTAGCTGGTGAACGCATTCCTTTGGGTGGAATTTTAATGTTTATAACTATTGGTTTAGTTGACCCGTTTTGGTCATCTGTAGGCTTTAATACTGTTTCATTTTTTCTAAACAAGTGCTAACCTGTGCTGCAACTTATATTTCATTGTTGAAGATGAAGGCATCCACTAATTCTTGCCTTCAAGTAGATTCTACAATTTTAAAATCTCATATCTATGACACTTGATTACACAAATCCCTACAATATGTCTAGGATTTATTTAAGATATATATATTCCTGGGAGACCACACTATTACCCACATGAGTACATTTCTATGGAAAAATAATGTTTACAATAGAGGACTTCAACAACATTTCCTTGAAAAAAATAGTAGTTTTTTTGTCTAATTTATATGTTACAGTGGGGTTCACATCCCTGTGCTAAATACTTCAGTTCCCATGGAGCTCATGACAGGATTCAATTCTTTTGAGTTAGCACCATTATCACAGATCAAGGTTGTTTCTCTATTTTTTTTAGAGTTCCTTTATGAATTTCATCAAATCACCATGTTGAGCTGCTAATAAACGGATTGCTCCTACTTTCTCCATTTCCTCTTCTCCTGTTTTGTTTCACAATAAATTCCTTTTATGGTGCACATCTAAGACAACATATAGGTTCTAACATTATTATGTGACAAGTTGGAATGCCCCTTGCAATCCCTTTTCTATTCAATGGCAAACCCATGCAATCCCTTTACAACACCTTTGTAAAAGGGAGTTAGTTTTATAATTGTGGATATGGTTCCCTTATACAGTTGAGAGTTTCCTCTGCATAGATTCGGTGTAGGGCCTTTTATTCATGGGCACGTTCAAGTCATAATATATAATAAAATAGGTTTTTTATCATTTCAAATGAGAACTGAATGTCCACTGAAGGCTTTCTGATATTATTCTGAAGTTCATTATCTGATCATCTGAAGTACAAGTATCCATATTTGTTGCAAAAACTAATATGACCAGCTTTCCATGATGTGAAATTACATTCTTCAAGGTGATCTATTTTTGGATTAGTTTTTCGAAGTTGTGATACTCATATTCATAAATAAGATTTGAATTGTAATTGTTGAAAGGAGGGAGTGAAACTACCAGATGTCTTATCCACTGCATGTACCCTACGAGAATTTCTCTCTATACAATAAAAGGAATAGCAGTGTGACAGATCATCCAGAAAATTGGAGGAAATTCATAGGCTCAAAAGTGTTGTAAGTATTGAGTATAAAAAATATCTTCACTGGGTGATGGTTATATATTTGTAATCTTCTTTCAACCTTATTCATAACCATTTGTGGATTTATTTGCAAACTTCTCCAGGAAAACTAAAAATTCATTACAAATTGCAGTCTATATTTTCCTAACTCTCGTTGCACATTTTATTTTGTGTCTTTTTTTTCAATATTCTTTTATAATGCTTGTTTTATTTTTTATTAAATGCAGACCAGATGGCCAATTATGCAGGGCCTTGGCTTCACTAATGTATACTCTTATTGTTTAGCAGGACTTCTAGAATATTAGATGGGATCAAGGTTACAGGAATTCATAGCTAAACTTATTTTTTTTGAAATTTTGTTTTTTAATCTTTTGATATCTCACGGAACTTGTTACAACTCTTCTCTTCACTCTTGAAAAATGAAAAATAATGCAAGTTTATTGAATTTTACAAAGAGAGGTTGAGATTAAGATCTTGGTTTGCTAGGTAAAGTGAATTAATCTACACCATGAGCAATATTTTCTTCACATGCATGCGAAAGAATTGAATCCATGTTTTTTTAGTATAGAGAGTTCCTTTGTTCTTCCTTCTTTGATGTGTTACTACAGTGCATATATTGCTAGAAAATTCTCCTATTCATTCTTGCAATTTTATGATAAATGGAAGTTTTGTAAATTAGACATAAAGAGGTCAAGATGTAGATCAACGAGCTAGATAGTGAATTGATCTACTCCATGAGAAATACATTCTTGCACAAGCATTTAAGAGAATTGAAGCTGTGCATCTTTGGTCTATCCAGAGAGCTGCCTTTGTTCTTTCTCTTTTGTCCAGTTACTAGCCGTGCAGAGATTGCTAGGACATTCTTGGTATTCCTTTGAGGTCTCTTTTCTTGAAGAATAGATAGAGGTTTGCTAGATAACTTGGAGTGAATCATATACACTTCTATTATGTTTGAATGAGCTATTTAGCAAACCTCCATCTATTATTCAATCCAAGAGATGATAAATATTTATCAATAATGCCCTAGCAATATCTCAACTGGTGGTAAGAAGTCAAAAGAAACTGTCCAGGTAGACCAAAAAAACATAGCTTCAATTCTTTTACTTGCTTGTGCAATAAATATTGCTTTTGCATTTCTGTCAATTACAATTTTTTACCTTATTCTCAAGACCTTGAAACTTTCTCATAGACTTAATTCATAGTTTTAGTTCTGTGATATTTTACAAGAAAATATACCTTATTCATTCTCGTGACATCAAATCTCTTACAGTGTTAAATCTCAAAAAGCATGTAGCATTTTCCACAGCATAGATTGAGTGAAGGAAAATCTAGGTTGTATTCTAAGTTTCTATACTTGTAGTTGCAAGTTTTCTTTCTCAATTCTTCAAGTTTGGGAATGAACTATAGGTGTATGAATGCAAACAATGGCCGTATGCATACATACAAGTATATCCATGAGCTTTTCTGTATCAGTTCTTCAGATATGGGATTGAATTGTAGGTGCATGAATGCAAAGATGCCCATATGCATCTAAACAGGCACATGCATGAGCTTGAGTTTGAAAAGGTTTTAGGTATAGGAAAATTCTGAATTATGGGTTTTTACATACCAGGACTAATTAGTAGCTTGCTGAAACAATGGGGAGCTAGTTATATGGGTTTATGCTCATATCCTGCTGATGAAGGAAGAATATATTTGGGGAAATTCAAGACTGAAATTCAATAACCTACAAAGTTACGGTGTCTTGCAGACTATTGTATGGCTGGTGGGATATGAGTCAATAAAAACTTTGAAATTACTTTTGGTTTGCATTAATTTGAAATTGTAACACACTGAAGTATTAATTGCAGTGCCTACTGCTTAGTCATCACCTTACAGGGTCTGGTTAACTATAATCTCAAATGTGCAAAAGAAATTGAAGACTGATGCTTAAAAATATTTTAGCGAGTTTCCAAGGTTTTTAGGAAACTCATGTGCCCTTCCTCTCTTCCCTCCAAACCTATCCTGCACTGAAGGAAACCCATTCCAGAATAGGAGCTATGTTCTTTGTTTGTTTGTTTGGACAAGAATAATTTTGCAGTAGAAGGAAATGGTTCCACATATATGCTGTAACCAGATCACATGGTTGTAATGGCCAGGACTCGGGTGCAGATCCCTATTTCTGGAATCAAACACAATCCCTTTATATGAAAGGGTTGAGTGCCGACCACTGATTCTGGAGTCCAACCCGATCCCTTGATAGGAAATGGTTCTGATTTTGGAATCATCAAAATTCAAATAATTGGATGAGGATCCTTGTTTCATGAATCTGTGACCGGAAGAGGGAGCACAAATGCCACCTCCTACAGGTGATTCTAGTAACTGCGGGTAGAACCATTTACCTAGAGGTTTTATTAATCTTTAAATATGCACCAGAATAGGAGTGGTGCTTTTTTTTTCTAGTTTGTAAAAGATTCCATTTTCCAGCAAATGGAAATGATTCCACCTTTGATGGAAACAGATCCCTTGACAGGAAACAGTCGGGTGTAGATCCCTGATAATTTGACAGGAAACAATTCTGATATTGGAATCTCCAAAATTTAGATCTTTGGGCATGGATCTCTGACTGTTGAATCTGACCTGAACAGAGCATGAGCACCACCTCCCATAGGTGACTCTGGTGACTGTGAGTAGAACTGTTTACCTTATGTTGCCTAGCAACCAATATCAATTTGATTTCTACAGGTTTGAGAGGGATTGAAAACCATTTCTGTATCCTTCTACTCAAATAGGTCAATGAGCCTCACTAATGCGAGCTCAAGTAATGTTTTCTCAACAAACTATCAAGGCCATTTTTCTCTTATTGATAGCACAACGTAATTCACGCCTCCTCCTTTCGGCGTTCCCTTGCACTTCCTGGTGCAATTTCTAGTTAAGTGTAGCTTCAAACTTGGAATTGATCAGAATCTTGGCTTTTATCCACAATGATGATTTTGATCCCTTCTATAGACTATGTACCTTAGTCTTTTGGTCCTATAGCATAGATTAGATCATAGACTTTTGATTCATTTTGCACAAAGGTATAGAGATGCCCAGTCCTTTATGTCACAGATAAGACTTGTTTTGCATGTCTTTAAGTTCATCCTTTTTACATTTAAATGCCTCAGAGACGATCCATATGGTTTTGGTATCTTTTAACTTCAGATCACAATACACTTCTATCCTTCGTCTCATAGTGCCACAAATTTGCCTTGATGACGAAGATGATGGTCTTTTTAGATGTCAAAGATGGATAGTCTCCCAAATGAGTCAAGCTGCCTTATAAAGTTTTCTTCTCGGCCTACTTCCAACATCCTTTGGACATCTTTGAAACTCAATACCGAGCCTTTCTTCATGTTTTTGTATCCTTCCTCTTTACTATGATTACCTTCAGCCTCCCTGAGACCCAAACTATTCAACCATGTAGGTTCCACCCGTTCACCACCTTTCTCATTCAGGTTTCAAAATCGATTAGCTCCATCCAACTATCTTTTGTCACATAGTGACAGAAACCAGCAACACTTAGGAGGAGGAAAGTCTTGGTCAACCAACTCTTTCTGAAAGCTGTGGGATATGGGGCACTCAAAGCGTCCTCCATTTCCATCAATATTTCTAATTGAAATTGGGCCAAAATTTTGATGGAAATCACAATTCCACCAAAGTTGGAGTTCTATCCATAGATAACTTTGCCCCTAAGTACTTTGGCACTCTCCAAATTTACCCAAATCCTTAAAAACCTAAAAAAAGTGGATCAATCACAACCATGCCTGCAACATTTCACTAGATTCTGGCATAGGTTGCCATGAATGGTGCAATTTGAGTGCCCCTTGTCAAAGCTCCTGAAACCCTTCATGAAACAAGAGTTTCTTGACATTCGTCTATTGTATGATAGCATATAATGGTTGAAGTGACATGTTTATGAAATGGCAATTTTTGAGTATGGATGAAAGGAAATTCGGGTCATTAGAAATTCTAAAAGATAGATAGAATTAGATATAGATATGGCAATCAATCAAATCCTGAATGAGTAGGTCCTGCCCTCTTTTAAAGACAGGCAGGCGTTCACTGATATCTTTTACTGTTTATCCCCCTGCCTCCAGTGGTTCTCTAGAATCCTGTTGGGGAATGTGATTTGGAAAGTGCCCTGATTCACCAAGACTAGAATGATTGAAATTTTGAGTCTTAGTAGTTAGACTAAGGTGATAGAAAAATCATAAACAACCAGTGTGGACCTCCTAAGCCAACTATGAAAATGTGGGTTACTATAAACATGGACCCTAAACCTCATCACATCAAAATCAATATTAAGAAGAAAACAATTCTATTTGAAAAGTCCAAATAATATGAGAAAATTTTTTTTCTGAAATAATCCCAGACTTTTACGGGGCTAATAATATGATTACACGTCCTGAACTATTTTGGACTGATTTTATGTACAGATAAACCTTTGCCCCTGAATTTCCAAAAAAAAATTGTTTCATCAGCCATTTTCACTATAAAGAAAAGGGAGGGCCATCATATAATCAAAGAAATATTCTATTGCATGGCAGCGTACAGTGGGTGAAGTAACATGTTTATAAGACTAAAAATTTGTTATAGTGAAGGGAGATTTGGGTCATTAGAAAACATGCTTTCTGAAAGAAAGATAGGATTAGTTATAGATATGGCAATGAGTTGAAGCCCAAATGAGTAGGGCTTTCCTTCTTTTACTGTTCATACGCCTATCATCTGGTGGCTTTCTTGAAGCCTTCTGGGGAAGGTGATTTGAAAGGTCCCTGATTCAGCATGGACTTTATGAATGAAATTGTAAATCTGAGTAGCTAGACCATGGTGATAGAAAATTCATAAAAAACCAATGTGGACCTCCTAGGCTAACTGTGAAAATGTGGTTGCTTGTAAACATGAAATTAGCTTCGGAGGGTGCCCTGATTCACCAAAGTCACTGTGGGTGAAATTGAAGGCATACATTTACATCAATAAATTGTCTTTATAAGTGTAACACCAATTCATATACATGACTCTAAATTATATATATTTATGACAAAATGACAAACCCCTAAAAGAGATCAAGAAGAAGTCTTTGACCTATAATAAAAAAGTCCTTTCTCATGAAACCCATGATGCACAATTATTACAAAATACATTTTACTATCTTTGTCTTCTTCATTACATAAATTCATAATTACAAGTCATTATGAAGACCAAACTTAGTTACACGTTCCAACATTCCATCTTAACTAGGGAGGTATTCATAATGGTACATTGTCACTCTCAATCTGAAGAATCTCATAAGAAGAATTAGATTGGTAATCCATCTGTTATAGCATCTTATTAGCCATCATTGTCACAGTACAAGGCCTTGATTAACAACTCCATCTCTTCATGATACCATGAACTACAATGCTCGCGAGACCAATGATTATAGACATCTTCATCATTGTCTCCAAGGTACATACTCCACCTACTTGTTCACCGAGTATGACCTCATAGGACTATTATTTTTGGGATAGCTAATCCTCAAAGAATACCCGTCCTTTCATGACTACTCTTACCTTGGATACCCTAATACATCCCCAAAAGAGTATCAGATGCCATATGATTATCCAATCCCACATTCTGTCTTCCAGGTGAAGACCAGAAAGATACGTCTATCTCTCCCTCTTAATTAGGGAGGACATACCCATTCCTATCAAGGAATGTTCTCAAGCTCCCTCTTATCCAAGGACTTGTCAAGGATCCCTCTTAGCCAAGGACTTGTCTAGGCTCTTAGGGACTTTCTTCCAAGTTTCTACTACGTAAGAAACTTATTACCAGCCCCCCTCTTAATTAGGGACCTATAGCAGCAATGATGAAAACACTGAGCTGCTCATGAAGAACTACTTTCTTTGATGTCATGAATTTCTTCGTTGTTGAGGAGTCTTCATCTTTGGGATATCTTCATTAGGGCTCAAATCACCCATCACTTTTCATTTTTATCTGAAAGTGATCCATCAATTTTTCATCTGGTCTACCTTCATATCATGTTTCTTTCCTTCGAACCATACTTCTTCTAAGGATCTTACATCCTGCAGTATGGTTATCAACCTATGGAACATATATACTTCCCTTTGGCTGCTCTGAATAAGCTCATCAGATATTATTCAAATATAAATATGAATACTTAAATCAAAATTTACCTTAGTGATGATCTTTCACCATGACATCCTTCTTGTAGGCATCGACATCCTTTTTTATCTCCTAAAGATATGTATTGTCAAGGGTTTCTATATTTTCTAAACTTTTATTAGAGTCCACATATCTTCCTTGGAGATCTCCTAGTCAAGTCTTCTTGGCTTCCTTGGATGTTGATTGCTTCTTTCCATGGTTTTACTTCCCATGATATCTTCCTTTTTCTTTCTCCATAGTTTTATTTCATTCGCTGGAACTTCCATTGTCCAGTTCCTTGATAATGTACAACCACCTCATATTCCATATGAGGACATATTATGTCGATTTCATCTAGTGTAGATCATGCCCTTTTGGCAACATGTGCATTAGAAGAGTTTCTGCTTTCTATTTTTATCATACTTCTAAAGATAGAAGTATACTACCTGCAACCACATGGCATGACTTCATAGCATCCAGTGTCAACATATATATACATGTACCTCATTATTTTCCTTTTGAGTCATCCTGTAGGTTTCCTTAGAATGAAAGAGTTTCATTTTCTTGATATGCTTCATCAATATGTCATCATATTCTAATCCCAAAATTCTGTAAGTTAGAATTCTTGATGAAACCTTTTGCTTTCTTCCTAACTAGTGAATCCAAAGAGGACTCCATTAGAAAATGTCAACACCTACTTCCATATTGATTATTTAATGATGACCCTTGATCTAGATTACTTCCTTACATACATATTGTTTTTAGTGAGGTTCCTAGGAGCCACTTCTTTAATGGCACTCTTGTTGACTGTTGTGGTCTTATTCCTTAGAAGGTTTTATCAACACGATTGCCATGCAAGATATTATACATTGTCTTGAAACTTCCCTATTTTTGCGAAGAAGTTAGCGTCATGCTAGTGATTAATTTGAAACTATATTTTAGTGGAAAAATTCACTGTTTTTTGGTGGAATAGTTCATAATTTATTCTGATCTTTTTTTGCAAGTGTACTTGTCACGATGATAAATGTGTGGTTTACTTCAGAGGTTTCTCAGTTCTTTATAGATACTATTTTCATCATTTGTTTTGAATAATTCCCTAGTGCTTTACCTTCATATTTTATCCCCTGCACAATTTCTCCTGAGGTCCATGTTGTTATTTTTATTGGCTATTTCTGTGGAAAAATTTTCCTGAGGCTATTTCTGTGGAAAATCTTTCATGACGTTCTGCAAGGTAAATCCAAATGCAAAAAATAATATTTTACATATTGATATTTGTTCAAGACATTCTTCTGTGATACTTGAATTTCATAAATCTAGATTTCTATTTCGTTATCTATATCAATATATAAGAATAGGCCCATGGATTGTTCATATTTCTCAAACTATGGAGTTGTTCCTTTCCTGTTGCATGTTCCTTTATATTGTTATGTTGTGATTCAAATTTCTAGTTGTGCTTTCCAATTATTCTCCTACGTAGTACATGCTTTGTTAGATTATATCAAAATTTATTTTTATTGTCTTTTTATTATGTATATTGAACATATTATTTCTAGCAACTTTTGATCTTCCTAGATTTTCTATTCCTTTAGTGTATCTTTGCACGTTTAGGGGCAATTTCTAGTTTAAAGTCTAATTCTTTAAAGGGTGCTAGCTCAATGGAAGAACACCTACTTTACAAGCAGGAGGTTGGTGGTTCGATTCCATCGTGCCCTAATATTCATAGGGAATGAGGACGATCAATTTTTGGTGACGGATGATTTTTTGACCATCACCAGTGAGCTTATGGTGACATTTTTCGACCCTCACCAAAATATGAAATGGTGACTGTCAACGAATGCCACCATATATACGCATCAATAGTGACAACCATTAAAGGTCTGTCACCATAAATCTTTTTTGTTGATATGAAATGGTGAGGGTTATTGTTTGTCATTATAGTCATTATTTGTGACGGGCCTTGATGTCACCAATGAGTTTATGGTGACAGTCAATGAACATCGCGATATATATGCACTAATAGTGATGGCCATGAAAAGTCCATCACAAAAAATCATTGTTGTTCATATGAAATGGTGACGGTCACTATCCGTCATTATAATCAATATTCATGACGTACCTTGAATGTCACCACAACACATACTTTTGGCGATGCCACCTTTGGTGACATTCAGTTTTTTGGTGACAGAGGCTATTGTCCGTCACCACTGCTCAAATGAAATGGTTACAGTCACTATCCGTCGCTATAAATCATTATTAGTGATGGACCTTGAATGTCACCACAACACCTATACTTTCGGCGATGCCACCTTTGGTGACGTTCAATTTTTGGTGACGAAGGCTCTTTTGACCCTCACCAATGAGCTTATGGTGACAATTTTTGCCCCTCACCAATGTCATTTTTTCTTGTAGTGTTTGCACCTTTAAAATTTTAGGAAACTGTAATCCTAGAATAAAAGATTTATATTCAGCAACATTATTTGTGACCTCAAAATCTAACTTGCATGATTGAGTGATATTCTCTTTCTTAGGTGATATTAAAATAATACCTGCTCTAGCTCCATCTTTGGTACAAGATGCATCAAAGAAAAGTTTCCAAACATCAGTTTGAACAGATTTAGAAGTTTCAAATACATCCTCAATCTTAAGTTGATAATTCTTTGAAATATTTGAAGATAGTTGGAAACAACTAAAGTCTTTGCTAACTACGTCATAAATGGGGTGGTTTCTAGCTTTATCTACTTTGCAGAAAGTGTTTATGAATATGAATTCCCTATATAAGCTAAGGCTTTCTCCCCCATATACAGGAATAGTGGCAAAATACATATCCATTTGAAGACTCCCTCCTATTTTGGCATAACACGACCTTGATAAAAGCATTCCAAACTTAGGGGGAATATCAGTGACTACTAAGTCTAATACAACACTTTTGACTGGTATCTGGTGTAAGGTTACCACTAGGTCTCTTATAAGTCCTAAACATTGCACTCTTTTAGAGTCAAAGGTATATAAGTCATGATAAGTTCGAGTGATTTCCAAATTAAGTTGCTCCATAATAACCTTTGGCATTATATTGTGTGAAGCTCTATATTCCAACATACAATTGTATAGTAAGGAGTCATGTACTTTCAAAGTCACGAGGAAAGGTGGTATGGATTCATCAATCATGTCTAAACTAGGACCAAAAGTTATTGTGGGTCTTTAATTTTGCAGACTAATAATATCCCCTTCAGCATCCACACTATAGTTTTGGATCCATTTTGAAACTTGACTCTTATATCCAGGGCTTTTAGAAATTTCTGAAAGTGGAATAGGAATTTTGACTCTTTCTAGCTCTTTTTCAACATTAAAAGAAGTCAATATAATTTTATCAGTTTGTATAGTATCATTTGGTTGATTTAGAGGTTGAATAGAAGTATTTTTAGTTTCAATAGTTTTCACTTGAGTCTCAATTATGACAGGGTTTTTACGAAGTCTAGCAAGTGTTAGTGTGAATTATAATCACAAGAGTATGAAAAAATCTCACTTTATCTATGCATAAAAAACAACCCTAACATCAAATGTGGCTGTCAATTTCCTTAGATCTGTAGTTAGTGATCGGAATAAATGCTACAGAAATCCAGATCCATGTAGTTAAAGATATCAAATAGAAAAAATAAGCAAGAGTTTCTCCATGCATCCAATGAATAAGACAAGAATTTCTAAAGAATTTTTTGTATTATGACACTTGGGAAGGGAACATAGAAATATGTAACCAGCCCCCCTCAATGGGATGGGTTCCTTTATTTCCTCAACTCTTCATATCTAAGATATCTCTCTCTTGATGGTGCAGAAAACCCAAACAAAAATGGAACTCAAAGGGAGCTCCCAAGCAAAAAGTAGAAAAATATGACAATGATGAAGCATCAAAGTGAGACCAAAATTATAGATCAAAATGTGATATCTAGGCAACAAAAGGTAGTGAATGAATGGAAAAACCTTCTATTTATAACAAAATATTGAGTTAGTTTAGATATTGGTGCATAATTAAAATATTATTAACCAATTCTAGATTCAACTTTTACGGAATATTTTATTATTTTTGTTGGAGGGAAAAAATAATTTGAATTTGGTCAAATCCCTTTATTTAGAAATAATAAATAAATAAATTATCTATTTATTATTTTAACAATGTGGTTAAGTAATAATTAAATAAATAATGATTTATTCACTTATTTATAAATGATTTAGTCAAATTTAACAAGGAATATTATTAAATAATGATCCAAATAATTGTCCTAGAAAATAATAAGATAAATAGTGATTTATCTAATTATTTTTCTTGTTTTGGGTTAAGTATGACTAGGAATATTAATTAAATAGTGATTTAATTAATTATCCCTAGAGTAAAATCAAACAAATAAGGATTTATTTAACTATTCCTCATGGGGTTTCCTGTTTAGACCATAAACAACCTAATAAATTATGAGTTATTAAGTTATTTTTCATAGTGAAAGCAATTTTACTATGGTAAAATTGGTCTTTCATGGTGTAATTTAGTCCATATAATGGTAATAGGTTATATGACCAAAAATTGTTGTAACAGATTGCCCCCCAACGTGTGAGCGTTAGGAGCTAATCGTATGACCGAAGTACGTTGTAAGAACTCAATCACTAGACACTGAAGGGGAATCAGAGAGAGAGAAATATAAGGCGGATTGAAGCGATAGAGGACAAGACCTTAAGGAGGTGAGACTTGTTATTCATCAGTAATTTTCACCTATTTCAGATGACTAAATGCTTTGTCCAAGATTTCTAGAAACAGAATTTAAGAATCATGTGAGTTCTAGAAATCTCCTCAAAT